>QXTE01000491.1:210211-233564 GCA_003942145.1 Platysternon megacephalum
CCTCCAGCTGTTTCCTTCCCCCAGCCAAGTCTATGAGACATTTTGGCCCCGATCCTCACCCAGGCACCCAAATACTTTGGACGAGCTGAGACGGGAGGTCCCCGGCTGTGCCGAGGTCCTCAGCTGATGTCAATAACTTTTTACACTTGAAATTCTCTCATCGGCATTTTGTAGGGGTTGGGGATTGCCTGGGGGTGGCAGCAGCTGGAAGAGGCTCAAAGGGACCTCTCAGACTTTGCCGGGCGAAAGAACCGTTAGGGACCAATACGACGGATTTTGTGAAACTTGGATCCGATTAGCCCGTTGAGGGGACGAGACAGAACAGGTAACACTCATGCTGTGAGCTCCGATGCGTCTCAGCAGAGCAGGACACGCATGGTCTTTGCCCCAACTCCCTACAGATGCTTTCGGGGCCCAGTAAACCTTTTTAAGTGCTCCTATTGGGCCAGACTGAAAAATGCTGATGCCTTGATCCTCCCAGAAGCTCCACCCAATCGCCAGCAGCACCCAGCATTCGGAGGCTTGATCCTGAGCATTCTGGCCCCGATCCAGCAAAGCACCACAGCACGTGCTTAACTTTAAGCAGGTGAATAGTTGCACTGGCATCCAATAGGCTGTGCTGAATCGGGGCCAGAATGCTCCTCACGTGCAGGGTGGACCCCAAAGGTGCCATGCTTCTCCGCTAGATGACTGGCGGGTTTCATCGTCTCTCGGTGACTCCAGAGGAAACAGGCTCAGTCTGCAAATAAAAAGATGCTTTTTGCGTAGCCGCCAGCCCTGCAGACTCAGCTGGGATCTGAGAGTCAGGCTGGGCCTATCCCTTCTCAGACGGCATCAGCAGTAGAGAGTCTGCAAACAGACTCCAACGGTTCTGTTGGTGATGTGTGAACCTGCACAGGCTCCGGCTCACTCCCCCGTGGCCAGGCCGACCCCGCAGAGCCCACAGAGACAGGCTCCAACTCCCTCCCCCGTGGCCAGGCCAGCCCCGCAGAGCCCACGGGGACAGACTCTGGCTCCCTCCCCCATGGCGTGGCCGGCCCGCAGGGCTCCTGTGATACCAAGCAGGAGGACGTATCTCCATCAGCAAACTAATCAACTCCAACTCTGCTACTCATAGGGAACAGATCCGCAGGGTAAGAAGGGGCCGTTGTTACAGTGTCTGTGGTGCAGAGCTGCCCTTTCCCTTGGGCACGTGCATGCCTGTGGTGGTTGTGCCTGCGCTAAGCAAGAGGGAGCGACTTCCTGTCCCGTGCATCAAACAGTGCCAAAGATGGGCAGCAGTGCAATGGCTCCCTTCCTTCGCAGGGCACCTTTCCAGCTGGCTTCCCTTTCCGGAGAATCCCCAGGCTCACCTGCTTAGCAGAGGTCGTCGTATTAGTGAGGCAGCCCTGAAGGTCACTGGAGTAATTTCCTTGCTCTTATTACATCCTTCTCCAGCTCTCTCTTGCTATAGACACCTGCAGAGGTTGGCCTGATGTGCAGCCCCCGGGTACTTGGCATTGATTTGAATAGGCAGCCAGGAAGTGTCCATCTCTTCCTTCTTTTCCAGCCTTAAGCATTTTCTGATTTGTGTGTGTGTGTGTGTGTGTGTGCGCTTGCACGCCTTCCTGCCCGCACTTTGGCAAATTGTCGTACACCCTGGAGCAGCTTTGATCACCGTTGCAGCATGTAGCAGCAGGCCTGTAAACGCCAGCCCTTTAGTTAATCAAACAGAGCTTCTGACACTCCACCTTCGGTGGGAGCCTCTCCTCTCAGGGCACTCCCAGCCCCTGCTTTTTATTTTCAGCTGTTTATGACGCTCCGGCTGGCCTCAGCTGGCAGGCTGTTCCAAAGCACTACGCATGGTTCAAAGAAAAGGGAGGTTCAGCTTCCTGCAGATGCACCGATCCTCAGCTCAGCAAACCTCTTCAGCTGCTGTCGCTCCAAGGAAGTCAATCGAGCGAAGTGACATCCATGGGACTCTGCCGATTTCAGCCAGCTGCGGATCTGGCCCTGCCACTCTCATTCTCCCTGGATTCATGCTCAAAGACCCATGTTACAGTAAGAAAAAGTAACCAATCCTATCAGGCATCCAAATATTGGGGGGACAGACGTAGGGTGGGGGAGGGGTAGAACACACCAGCAGAGCGAACAATGAGAGGGTAACAAATGCCGTGTTAGCGCCACAATTTTTCTGGGTGGGGAAGGGGGTTAGTTAGGAGGGGATCAGTGAAATGGAAAGAAAAGGGAAGGAGGAAGGGACAGGGCGGGGGAGAAAAGGGACACGGGGTGCAGCGAAGCTGCTCTGAGTACAATGCTGCCTGAGATCTGAGGTACATGGTCTGGCTGCTAGCACCGCAGCGACACTGCACTAGCTCCAGCCAGCTCCTCTGTAGACAGAGCTGGGAGGAAGCAGGAGCAAAGAGCAGAGTTGTAGCAAACAGCCAATAAGCACATCGCAAAGTCCAGTCAAAACAGTAGACAACTCGCCAAATGTGCGGCAGTCCCTGCTTTGGCTGCTTCTGCCTCTCCTGGCCAGAGACTCTGGCTGGATCCACCCTGCAGTTTTCCCCCATGGCCACGTGGCAGGGGGAATCTTTAGTTGGGGAGGTAGGGCACAGAGAGCAGTCACCCAGGGGCCAGGCCTGTGTGGGCCAAACATCGGCTTGGCAGAATTCACGTCTTTTGATAGTTTTTACTGAAAATGTCAATGTTTATATTAAGCCCTTTTTTTATCAAACTAAATTGTCACAGTTCTGCAAAACTCTGGGTTTTGAGCATTTTTGTTTCCATTTTTATCTATTTAAATTTTCATACTTGCAGGAGATTATGGAAGTAATGTTATTGACAGGAACTGGGACCGTATAGATCATTGTTGCAGCCAGGGTCCTATGGTTGCACCAGGTCTTGTACAGAGGAGGCCAAGTGGGGTATCTATGGGAAGGTTGTAGTTTGCTGGTTATGATTATGCTGTCTGTATGTGTGTATCATTTTTGTATTCAAAGTTATGAAGATTGGCTATGTACTTGTTCGATTCTAAGTAGCCTCAGTGAAGCATTTGGTCAGTTTCTTGAGAAAGGAGTATTCTCAGTAAGTGCCTAATCAGGGAGTACTTATCTAACAATGGACTTTGGGAGACGCCAATCCACATCTGATGAGGTTCAACAAGGACAAGTGCAGAGTCCTGCACTTAGGATGGAAGAATCCCATGCACTGCTCCAGACTAGGGACTGAGTGGCTAGGCAGCAGTTCTGCAGAAAAGGACCAAGAGGTTACAGTGGACGAGAAGCTGGATAAGAGTCAACAGTGTGCCCTTGTTGCCAAGAAGGCTAACGGCATTTTGGGCTATATAAGTAGGGGCATTGCCAGCAGATCGAGGAACGTGCTCATTCCCCTCTGTTCGACATTGGTGAGGCCTCATCTGGAGTACTGTGTCCAGTTTTGGGCCCCACACTACAAGAAGGAAAGANGATTCTATGATCTAAGCTTTCCTGGGAACATCCAAACTAACATGTAAACACTGGCGTCGGCCTGCAAAAAGCTGAATCATTCATTGACATGTGACTTGCCCAGGTGACTGCAAAATTCCATCTTGTTGAGGGGATTTTACACAGAAGAACAGAGGGGTTTCCACCCACAAGAGAAAGACTATATAAGCCCCTGGAAACCCCTCCATTTTGTCTTCAGCTGGCTCAAGAGAGAGCCTCTCCACCCCAAAGAGATGCCTGAAAGAAACTGGAACATAGGACAGTAACTACGGGGGTGTGAGTTATTGCTGGACCCAGACTAGGAAGGAGTCTAGTCTGTCAAAGAAGCTTATTGGAACATCTCTGAGGGTGAGATTTACCTGCATTTAGTTTCCTACTGTATTAGGCTTAGACTTGTGTGTTTTGTTTTATTTTGCTTGGTAACTTACTTCATTCTGTCTGTTATTACTTGGAGCCACTTAAATCCTACTTTTTATATTTAATAAAATCACTTTTTACTTATTAATTAACCCACAGCAAGTAATTAATTCCTGGGGGAGCAAACAGCTGTGCATATCTCGCTATCAGTGTTATAGAGGGCGAACAATTTATGAGTTTACCTTGTATAAGCTTTATACAGAGCAAAACAGATTTATTTGGGGTTTGGACTCCACTGGGAGCTGGGTATCTGGATGTTGGAGACAGGAGCACTTCTTAAGCTGTTTTCAGTTAAGCAGCTTTGGGGGCGTGGACCAGACCTGGGTCTGTGTTGCAGCAGGCTCAACAAGACAGGGCACTGAAGTCCCAAGCTGCCAGGGAAAACGGGCTCAGAGGTAGTCTCAGCACATCGGGTGGCAGTTCCACGGGGGTTTCTGTGACCCAACCCGTCACAATGGGGGGGGGGGGTCGGGGGTCAGCCAATAAGTATTTAACGACAGTGGCCGTTGAGATCCAAAAAGTTAAAGTTAACGGTTTATAACTACAAAGTGCCGACCTCACGTCAAAGTGTAAAAAGCCTTAAATCAAACCCTCCAATTTTGGAATAAAAGTGGCAAGAGCCGATGTGGTTCCCACATGTGTAAGCCGCACACAGCCTGGTGCCCAAGTAACTCAGCAGGGTTTCCGAAGTGACGCCGGTGCCAGTTGCTGAGGGGATCAGCTTGGTGCCACGCTAGGTACTCTGTTCCGGTGGAGTGCACCTAGGCACATCCCGTGCAGCACAGGGATCTCCCGAACAAGGGAAAGTCAATGCCATGAATCCTGTCAGCCAGATGGAAAAGTAGCCTGGCACTGCCAGGTTCTGACTCTCAGAGGAGGCTGGATTCAGGCCCCCCGCCTTCCTCCCCTTCCATCCACCCTGCTCTGTAGCACTTTGTTCTCTCTGAGCAGCACTGTTGTTTTGTTTTCAGTGTCCAAGGTTGCATTTTCCAGACCCTTAACCTCTCGCTTCCATTTCCTGTAGAGTTGACTTGTGTGCAGTGACCTTCTCTATCATATTAATCTCACCTAGACACTCTCCAACTGAGCCCATCCCATGGCAGAGTGACAAGTCCACACTCCTGGCTGCATCCTGCCTGAACGAGTTACCCCCAGGCACAAGGATGGTTTGTTGGCTCCCCTGGAGTTGCCATTTTTGTTCTGATCTTTGTGGTGTGAAGTCCTGCCCTGAGGACAGCAGCTTGGTTTTTAGGCATGTCAGCTAAGCCAAGGGATACCGACCCCAATCAGCCTCTGTCCCGCTTGTGAACATTGACCCAAAGTTCTGCACCTCCCTGGAGAAAATGAACGCAACATCCTCAGCAAAGGCATGGAGCAAACAGCTTCCTCCTGATCTCTCTTGACAAAGCCCTGGCTGGAATGATTTAGTTGGTGTTGGTCCTGCTTTGAGCAGGGGGTTGGACTAGATGACCTCCTGAGGTCTCTTCCAACCCTGATATTCTATGATTCTATGATTCTCTTATCCTTGGAAATTCCTTTCTTGTCTTATTGGTGATCCTGCACTGCCTGGAAAATGCATAGCAGCTCTCATTTCAGAGGAGAGTGACGAGGTTGATTTAAGCTGTGAAACGTGAAAGTTCATGATGTGGCACAATAGCCTAGAATAGTCAATGTAGGTTGGGCAAAGGTGCAAAAGGGAGCCAGACTCAATTAGTCCACACAAAAAGGCCTCCTGAGATAATTCAAAAACTGGGTTCAGATTACGTCTGGTAAGCAAGAGAAGTGTGGGACTGGAAATCAATGGACCAAAACTGGCATGTCGGAAATTAGGTCTAATTGGTGGACAATACAATGAAAGGCTGGGCTAATCCACCCATTGCTCCCCTTTTGGGAGCCTCAGAAGAAGAGACTTTGGGGGGGCAGGAGGGAAGCTGGCTACTGTGACACTGGCTGACTGAAAGGTGAGGAAGGAGCAAGTCCTACCACCTCCTTGGGATCCCAGGGTCCAATGTGACACAGCTGTGCCTTCTTCAGCCTAATCCTGAGAGATGTCCTGACCAGACCAGGCCAGAGAAAGGGGACCCAGCTGACATCACCCCCACCAGCTTTGGCTAAATCTAAAGCTGTGTCTCCCCCACTCCATGTCTCCTTTTCCTTCCCCACCTTATTTCTTTCCTTTCTTACCCCTCTCCTTTGTCTTTCTGTCTAACCAGAGGCTGGCTTAGCCAGTCAACATTGCTGTACGCCTGTGCCCAGAAAGCAGATCAATGCAATGCCCTGAACAGCCCAGCTCTGGTACACGTTTGCCAGGTGTCAGCGTGGCTGATCAGCCCATGGGCTGGGCCTGTGTTTCTCCAGCAGCCAGGCTGCAAATGAGTCGACGCCAGAGACAGAAGCTGCATTTTTCTCTCTTTGCTGTTCCTTCCTCTCCTCTTGCGTGTGTTCGGCTTGTTTTGTCTGCTAGGAAACAGTATGGGACTTTAACAACAGCTCTGACCTATCTCAGCTAACTTCTCATTTCCCCCCAAATGACAGTTATTACCATCTTCGATACCATCTAAGAGACTGTCAAACCCAGGGACTTGTCTGTTCAAAATCTCTCCCCAGAAAAAGGGAACAAGGGATGGTGTTTAAAGGAAAGCCTCACTTAATACTTTAAATTGCAAAGGCTTTCACTGGTTTTCCTTCTTTTCTGTATTTTTAATGAAAGGTTACAAAGGATTTTTAATGGTGTGTTGGCCTTGGTACTACGTCGGCTGAGGTCTCGGACGCCAAACCCCGAAACTTGTTTAATGTTGGACAGTTTCAAATGTCGGACAGTTGACACCTTTGTCTTTTGGGGCCCATATATTCCATCTGGTTAATACAACAGGGGCATATCGCTGCTCATCTCTAGCCCTGAGGCTTCTGTCACTCTGAGCCGTGTGTAGCAAAGGGGCTGCCATGAAGGCCTAGAGGGTTACTAGTTACACTAGTTCACCAATGTGCCTGGAAAACTGACAATGGCCCGGATTTGTAAAGGTATTTTGGCATTGCAACACTTAACTGATTCAGGAGCCTCTGAAGGGATTTAGGCATTTAGCAGCTTGTATTGGTGGGATTTTGGCTCCTAGGTACCTAAATCATGTTTGAAAATTAGATTTAGTCTCTTAAATTAGTTCAGCATTGGGACCCTGAGTACAGCAACGCTTATATGCCTTTAGAAATCCGGCCCAATGCCTTTTATTGCCATTTGTAAACACCAGTGGCGTTCAAAGCACTTTCCTCACCTTCAGACCCTGGCTAAGTGCATTGATAACTGATTGCTCTTGTTTCATCAAAACCAGCCTGCTTATTCCAGCCCCCCTAGGAGAAATGGGCTGGTGGTGCCAATCGGCACCCGACAAACAGAACGAGGCAAGAGTGTGAGAGAAGAGATTTCAAGTGGAATGTTGCTCAATACAGACTGTGCGATAAATTACTGGATGGGTGTCACTTAACTCCCTAGCAGAGCATAAGCTAGAAGCAGTTCCCTTGATTCATTCTCATCAGCCGCACCTGGGAGTTTCAGTAACTATCTCAAACTTTTCCATGTCGCCCCACATAGACTCAATGTGAAAGGAGCAATTGTGTCACCAGAAAACAGGATTAAAAGATGCCGCTCCTGGTTTCTAGCCCTTCTGTTGCTGCCTCTGTCCTCCTTTGCTATGGAGACCATCCCTGCAGCACGGGGTCACCAGCAGGCATGGCACTGGGACAGCTTACCTGGATGCTGCTGCCTGGACAAAACCCTGGACTGAATGTGAATCCAGATCCAAACTTTTGGCCCAATCCTGCGAGGTGCTGGGCATTTCAGATCCCATTCACTTCAGTGGGAGACACCTCTTGGGTGGCACTTGGCCCCACTGCAGGATCAAGCCCTTTGTGACTTGGCTCCCATCTATGACGAGCTGAACTAAATCCCTGCATCCAGACTCCCCTAACCTCGGGAAGTGCGGCTCTGGATCAGTGCATCGAGACTCAGGCCTGAAATCTCTGTCGCATGGTTACAGGGAGCTGTCTTGCACGTTTCTCCTTTGCGCTTGTTTCTCCCTATCGCGTGTGGTGTTCAGGCAGCCACAGGAGTGAGGGAATCCAAAATTCGGGTTACAAATGGGGTTTTAGGCACTACTGTGCACTTACAGCTGTTGTGATCTGCAATGTACGAAACCCAGGATGATCCTGAGCCTGTAAAACAGCTGGCACTGTGTCCTGAGCACCATGACAGATTTCCCAGATCAGCTACCTCAAAACAGAGACGGTCCTGGGAAAACCTAGACAGGTGGCAACCCTAAGCCATGTGCACACAGACTGACTACCGGGATTCTCCTCCAAACGCTTCCCTCCTGCAGCCTGGGCTCCTCCCTCCAAGTTCCATGCAGGTTGCTGCACAGTGTGTAGCAGCTACTTGGTCCATCAGCCTGTCTGACCCAGGATACAGCCGGCTCAGGGTGGAGCTGGCACTCCTGTAATGGACAGAGGGTGCTCTGAGCTACTTGGGTTGGCAGCATCCCAACGGAGCTGTTGTGACACCTGCACAGAGCTTCAAGGCCATCAAAGAAGCACCAAATCAGCACGCTAAAAGCTCTCAGGGATCTTCGAACTGGAGCCTATGTTGGCAATGCCTGGGTCCTAGTTGGTACAAATCTGTAGCTTGATTGTTTAAAAAACTTTTGGAGCAAGAGATAGCAAAATATTAGTGTGACGGAGCTGAAAGGAGAAACCTTCTCTTGCTTGCTTTACTCCCCTGAGTAAGTCCCATTGATGTTAGTGGATGAGGATTAGGATTTCCACCGAATCTGTTTCATTTTCCTTCGCTGCAAACTCCATAGTCGACAAATAACCCAGGTACATAGGCGCCGATTCCATGGGTGTTCTGGGGCTGACGCACCCACCAGTCACCCGCCAATCAGCTGTTCGGCGGTGGGCGGGAAGAGGCGGAGCAAGGGTAGGGTGTGGTTGGGGTGAGGGCAAAGCTGGGGTAGGAAGAGGCATGGCAAGGGTGTGGCCTCGGGGGAGGGGCGGAGTGGGGGTGGGAAGGGGCAGGGCCTCGGGGGAGGGCAGAGTGGGGACGGGAAGAGGCATAGTGAGGGTGGGGCCTTGGGGGAAGGGACAGAATGGGGGCGGGGCCTTGGGACAGAGCAGGGGTGGAGCAGAAAGTCCGCGCCTGTGCCCAGGTGTACTTGTGTTGTGTTAAATGTTGAAATCAGACCCTTTTGTTACCCAGTCCAGCCCTTGTTTTGTTCCCTTCGCCCTAGAGCAGGGCTCTGGGGGCTTGCCTGTGTTGCTGTTTCATTTTTGGATCGCACAGAAAATCCTTTGAAATGGCTTTAACATGTCTGGGGAAACCAGAGTGGTTTCCAGAACTCTGCTCTGTGCCTAAAACTCACTGCTCCCAAAAGAACACTGGCTGGGTTATTTCCTTACCCACTAAACTTTACTTTTGTTTTTTGTTTGCTCATTCGTTTTAGTTTCCGTGACCCCAAATAAGCTGCTGGTTTGCAGTGCCGAGAGCTTCAGAACTGAATCAAATGCCAGATCCCAGGGAAGCCTGCTCCTGGACAAAGGGGAGCAGTTTCCCTTTGCAATGAGCAAAGAGGGGCAGCGTAACGTACTTGACTGATCTCAGGAGCACTCCCAGTTGTGGAAGAAGAGATTGTAAAGCTGGAGAGACCTGCAGACTGATGCCACAAATGCTGCCAGGCTGGTAGCTGTGTGTACCCCGCTGACTGCAGCTCACACAGAACTCGGCAGACTTGGGTGTGGTTTTTAAAGCTGTCTATGGGTGTCCAGTGCCGGAGCTGTGGACATGCCCTAAAAGTGGGGGGAGGGGCACACATGCCAGAACCATGGCCCCGCCTCTTGTACCGCCCCTTCTCCCCCAGGCCCCGCCTCTCACACTGCCTCTTCCCCATAAGACCCCGCCCCCTGCTCACTCCTCTCCGCCCCTCCCCCTATTGCTCACCCTTATGGCTGGTAAAAAGGCCATGACCCCCGGGTCCCTCCCCGTTCCGGTGCCCTGGAAGGCGGAGCTAGACCAATTCAGCCTTGAAATAAGGTGCACTTTTGTAATAGGGAGTAATTAGCCCTTGGCACAACTCACCTAGCGACGTGGGGGATTCTCCATCCCTATCCGCCTTTAACTCAAGGTGGGCTGTTATTGTACAGAATCTCCTCTAGCTCAGCCAGCCATGCAGGGCTGGATGCAGACAGTACTGGCTGAGAGTCTCTGGCTTGGCATGAATCTGTTACCCACGGCCATAGTGCCATATTGAAGGCTGTGAGATGGCATCTAAGCCTGATTTTGACACCCTCAAGTTTTAGCCCCTCCAAACCTCCTCCTTTTAGTCTGCAATTTCTCCTGGCTAGGTGGTGACCAGAGCTGCTTCTCTCCTCAGCCGCCATGTCCACTCCTTAGGAACATGCTTGGCTTGGACACTTTTCAGAAGTTCTCCCCGGCTTTTGCCCCCTCCCCTCCCTAGGAAAGCTGAAGGTGGCTGGATTCTATGCTCCGAGATCTCATGCTAGGCTCGTGCTGTGGGATGCTGGGTGAACAGTTTTGAAGCCCATTGAAAGCAAAAACCGCTCGGTGCCGGGAGCACCGGTGAGATCTCCCCACAGGCCCCAGACGGGTGGTCAGAGGCCTGTAGATGAGTCCTCAGAGGGGTGCTACGGGGGTACTCGGGAGCGGGTGAACTTTGATGAGGCTGGCTGTGTTTCCAAATCCTGTCACCATGCACAAAACGCTTCCCTGCCATTCCAAGTGGCGCTGACAAGCCAGCCAGGTTTCGGAGTGGGCCCTTTGCTGTATTGCTCCCTTGGTTTCTAAGCGCCATTACCATGGAAAATAGGCCTGTGGCCTTGGCCAGTTCAAGCACTTGCAGCATCCCAGAGGTGTCAGCCAATCAGTGCAGCGCTCCAGGTGCCCCTAAGCACCGCGGGGCTCAGCTGCGTTTCCGAGCGGCAAAGCCACTACCCCAGCTTGGGAGGCTCATCAGCACTGGTTGTAACAGCCCTGAAGGGCACAACTCAGGGTGCTCTGCTGTCCTCCCCGGGTGGCATGTGCCAGCTGTGAACCCTCCGGAGCGTGCCCAGAAACTGAAGAGCGGCTGTACCGTGAGACCGGGGCTCCAGTGCTCTCCTCTTGCACAAGCGCTGATGAGCAGTTGTGTCCGGCACTGCGGGATTCCCAGTGGCGCAAACCACCAGTGCTTGGAACAGCTGGAAGAGCTGCAGTGCAAAGTGCTTCCAATCTGGGCTCCTGGCTGTGAAAAACTCCCCTGGCCTGGGGACAGAACTTGTAGCCTCTGTGTGCCCAAGCCCTGCGGGACTCCCATTGGTAGGGCTATCTCGCATACTTAGATACTATTGACCGAGCGTTGGACCCTGCTAGATGCCAAAAAAGAAAACTCTCATTGATTTAGGGCACCAAAATACCTTTGACGATCAGAACCTTCCTGTTTATGTGGCGTCTAATGAGGAGCCATATCCAGGGTTGCGGGGGAGGGGGGCAGGCGGTGCTGAATCCGTAGTCACAGATTTCTGTATTTGAAGGCCCAGTCTACATCCACACATGGCACCATTTGAACTAAGCCCATTTAGTGAGATCAGGGCAACCCCTTCGTGTGAATGCTCTGAATTCAGTCTGAGAGTGGCCGATACCAGTGGTAACATCCAGTAGCCAAATGAATTAAACTAAATCAGCACTGGCCACTTTTGCCCCAGTTTCAGAGTTTCCACGCACAGAGGACTGCACTGAACTGGGTTCAGGAACCGATTTAAAGTGGTGCAGTGTCCGTGTGGCGCCCAGCCCTAATTCTGGGGTTGAGTCTCTTCTTATTTACACTGGTTTGCCTTGGTGGAGTTTCTCCTCCTGTTGCACCCACTTTAAGCTGCTGTAAATCCACTGGCTGTGGAATTTCTCCAGACTTACACCACTCTGAGGGAGAAAAGAATCAGGATCATTGCACTGTTTTGGTCCTATAATATTCAGTCACGCTGGCAATCCAGCTTTTCTCCTCTGGTGCAAACTGCTGAATGAGCCAGTGCTATCCTAGGGAGTCAGTTCAGAGTTCAGAAGTAATAATGGGATTGGATACAGTGGAAAATTGGTGCAGGGCCACTGAGTAGATGGAGCTTTTCAAGAGGAATCCAGGATGAAATGAGAGGGCCTGGTGGAAATTAGCCACTGTCAGGGCGGGTGCAATTGGTTAATGGCTCTGTGCTGTTCATTTCCTCCTTCCTGACCTTTGGAATTAATTGCAGTGAGTGGCATTGCTTTAGTGGAGCTAGCCTGGTCATTAGAGATGCTATCTCTGCCCTGACTGGGGTTTGCTATCAGATTGTTAATGTCGCCCGAAGCCTATTTCTATAGAACATCTCTGCATGTGAATGAAGTGCCCCAGATCCTGCTGGCTGTGCTGGAGGAGGGCGGTAGGCGGACGTGCCTGCTGCGTTGATTACTGCTGAGGAGATGAAATCAGGCTTTGTTTTGTTACTTAGGCTGGTTCAAGGTTGCATGACTTTAGGGCAAGACTTTCCAAAGCGACTAGTGATTTTGGTGGCCTCTGGTTTTGAGAGAGACATCTCAATGAGGCCTGATTTTCAGAAGGGGAAGTGCACCCATCCTCTCAGAAGCAGGTGTCGCAGGCTGGGCAAATTTCCTTAGTGTAGCCAAGTTTCTGCACCGAGACTCACTAACCACTTTTGCAAATCCAAATTCTCCACACCCCTATGCTGATGCCTGGGGGTGGTGATGGAGCAATTAAACAACATTCACAGGAAAGTTTAATGCACTTTGATACTGTTCAGGTGACAGAGAGAATCATAGAATCATAGAATATCAGGATTGGACGGGACCTCAGGAGGTCAGCTAGTCCAACCCCCTGCTCAAAGCAGGACCTAATCCCAACTAAATCATCCCAGCCAGGGCTTTGTCAAGCCTGACCTTAAAAACCTCTAAGGATGGAGATTCCACCACCTCCCTAGGTAACCCATTCCAGTGCTTCACCACCCTCCTAGTGAAAAAGTTTTTCCTAATATCCAATCTAAACCTCCCCCACTGCAACTTGAGACCATTACTCCTTGTTCTGTCATCTGGTACCACTGAGAACAGTCTAGATCCATCCTCTTTGGACCCCCCTTTCAGGTAGTTGAAAGCAGCTATCAAATCCCCCCTCATTCTTCTCTTCTGCAGACTAAACAATCCCAGTTCCCTCAGCCTCTACTCATAAGTCATGTGCTCCAGCCCCCTAATCATTTTTGTTGCCTCCGCTAGACTCTTTCCAATTTTTCCACATCCTTCTTGTAGTGTGGGGCCCAGAACTGGATACAGGACTCCAGATGAGGCCTCACCAATGTCGAATAGAGGGGAATGATCACGTCCCTCGATCTGCTGGCAATGCCCCTACTTATACAGCCCAAAATGCCGTTAGCCTTCACACTGTTGACTCCTATCCAGCTTCTCATCCACTGTAACCCCTAGGTCCTTTTCTGGGAACTGCTGCCTAGCCACTCGGTCCCTTGTCTGTAGCAGTGCATGGGATTCTTCCGTCCTAAGTACAGGACTCTGCACTTGTCCTTGTTGAACCTAATCAGGTTTCTTTTGGCCCAATCCTCTAATTTGTTTAGGTCCCTCTGTATCCTATCCCTACCCTCCAGCATATCTACCACTCCTCCCAGCTTAGTGTCATCTGCAAACTTGCTGAAGGTGCAATCCATGCCCTCCTCCAGATCATTAATGAAGATATTGAACAAAACTGGCCCCAGGACCGACCCTTGGGGCACTCCGCTTGATACCGGCTGCCAACTAGACATGGAACCATTGATCACTACCCGTTGAGCCCGACGATCTAGCCAGCTTTCTATCCACCTTATAGTCCATTCATCCAGCCATTAACTTGCCGGCAAGAATATTGTGAGAGACTGTATCAAAAGCTTTGCTAAAGTCAAGCAATAACTCGTCCACTGCTTTCCCCTCATCCACAGACCCAGTTATCTCCTCATAGAAAGCAATTAGGTTAGTCAGGCATGACTTGCCCTTGGTGAAGCCATGCTGACTGTTCCTGATCACTTTCCTCTCCTCTAAGTGCTTCAGAATTGATTCCTTGAGGACGTGCTCCATGATTTTTCCAGGGACTGAGGTGAGGCTGACTGGCCTGTAGTTCCCCGGATCCTCCTCCTTCCCTTTTTTAAAGATGGGCACTACATTAGCCTTTTTCCAATCGTCCGGGACTTCCCCCGATCGCCATGATTTTTCAAAGATAATGGCCAATGGCTCCGCAATCACAGCCGCCAACTCCTTTAGCACCCTTGGATGCAGCGCATCCGGCTCCATGTACTTGTGCTCTTCCAGCTTTTCTAAATAGTCCCGAACCACTTCTTTCTCCACAGAGGGCTGGTCACCTTCTCCCCATACTGTGCTGCCCAGTGCAGCAGTCTGGGAGCTGACCTTGTTCGGGAAGACAGAGGCAAAAAAAGCATTGAGTACATTAGCTTTTTCCACATCCTCGGTCACGAGGTTGCCTCCCTCATTCAGTAAGGGGCCCACACTTTCCTTGACTTTCTTCCTGTTGCACTGAGATGATCGCTACTGCCTAAAGCCCGGGCTATGTTGTTCTGTTTCAGAGATTTGCCCATCAAATCTTCCCCTTGCTGCAAACTAGATTGCAGTTAAGCTTTTTATACTGAGCTCCTGAAGGCTTCGTCAGGGGCATCATTTATTTTCTATGGGGGGAAAATGGACATTATTAGGGAGAGCAAAGGTCTGTGTTCCACAGTCTTAGAAAGTCATCAGGCATTACATGTGACGCATGGTCAAAGAAGTAACAGTATTTTCTTTTATATTGTTGTGTAGACATGGGTTCGATAGATATCTCTGGCATCTCATTAAATATGTCCTTTGTTAGTCGCTACTTACACTCTTCAAATCTTAAAACACAAGTACGCTTTCACAATTACACAATACAACAAGGTTCACAATATCGCAGCTGGGCTCTCACTTCATTCTTATATCTCACTGACTGCCTGGTGACACCCAGCCCCTTATATACCCAGAGGCCATGGCAGACATCATTCTAGGACGTTCGAGGAAAACGTAGTTCTCACAAAGTCTGGAAGGTTCCATGAGATTCTACAAAGGCCCACAACATTCTAGGAGGTTAGCGAAAAATGAATCCCCATATGGAATACTGGAAACATGTTACTTCAAACATTCGATGTTCCCTTTTGTTGCTAACAACAAAAACAGCCCTCTGAGCTCAGCGCCCCCCAAGCTCGGCACCTCAGGCGGTTGCCTGGGTTTGCCTGCTCCTAAATACGTCCCTTTCAGTACCCCAGTGAGGAGGGGATTGCCCCCATTGACAGCTGGGAAGCCGAGGCATTGAGCAGGGAGGTAGCTTGCCAGAGGTCAGACAGTCAGGCTGTGGCAGAGCTGCATCTCCTGACTCCCAGTCCTGACCCACCACCAGCCCATGCTCTCTCCCTGTTCATAGATCTACTACCCCATCTACCTCTCTCCGTCTGGCCAGCCTTACGGACAATCACTGCTCCTTTCGCAACAAACAACATAAAGGCAAGGGACAGACGGGGCATAAGTATGTGGATGGAAAAGTAAGATGGCCACATAACAGTGTTTAGCCCAATGGGCCATCTTCAGTCCATGCATTATGCTTTTCCAGGACGATGGGTAAACATCCTCCCCCTAAAAAGACAATAAGTTGGGTAATGTAGTAGGAAGAGAGCCTGAGACACAAGCCCTTGTATCAGAGGCCTGGTATGAGGCAGGACCTGCTCACAGAATCTGGCTAGAACAGGGCTGATATTGCAGAAATACCTGTTTCTAAGAAGTTCTAGGCACAGAGTATTCACGCAAACACATCCCGATATCAAGTGGTACCAGAACATCCCGATATCAAGGATGGTACAAAAACATTCTCCAAGGGTAACAGGAACACACTGACCCCTCCTAAAAGATAAGGTCAGGATGACAGTATGTAATAGAGATGTTTTGATCAAACCAACATGTACAAGGTGGTGGGTAATAACAAGCCACGTCAGGGGGCAGTAACTAACTATGTCAGAGGCAGTACTAACTTGTTTGTATTGGCGTATAAAATGGAGTCTCAGAGGGAGTATCTGTCCAGCCGAGGGGGGAATGGAAAGTCCCGCCATTCACTGAGCTGCGTTCATTGTTATGGGCATACATGTCTTAGTATCCTCGTAAAGTCTTCCAGGTGCTATTACCATGCTTTGTCTACAATAAACCTAGCCTGGTGCCTTCATACCTTAACGGATCTTGTGGTCATTGGGCAGCTCGCTCGAGGTCTGCTGTGCCGGCTGTCTGCACAGAGCTGGGGCAGCACACAGGAAGAACACACACATGCAGACGAACATCTAACCACACAGCCTAATGCCCTGTTTGCTATTTGAAACCAGTGGCGGATTAGCCACTGGGCTGATGGGGCCCGTGCCCAGGGGCCCCGGCCAACTGGGAGGACCCCGGAAAAAATCCATGTCTGGGTGGCAGAAGCCTGGAGCCCCAGCCGCTGGGCAGGTGGAGAAAGCCCACGCACCCCCCATGCTTCCCCGATTCCTGGCAGAAGCCATGGGGCAGCAGGGGAAGCCCCGTGCCCGACCCCACACTCCAGTGGAAGTGACGGGCTGGCGAGGTGGGAGAAGAGCAGCATCCCAACCCCAGTCCCCCGCAGAAGCGCGGGGAGTGGCAGGGGAAGCCCCAGCACCCGGACCCCTGCTGGGGCCCTGGGACTGGAGGAGCTCTCACTCCCTGCTGCGGCCCCAGGGCCATGGTAGGGAGACTAAGCTTCTCCGGTCTTGGGGCTGCAGCCGGGACTGGGGGGCAGAACGGAGCAAAGGAGTTGCGGGGCCACAGTGGGGGTGGGGCCAGAATGGGGCGGGACCGCGTTAAAAGGGGCAGAATGGGGTAGGCCCATGGGCGAGGCCTCAGGCAGAAGGGGCGGAACGGGGGTGGGACCGCAGGTGGAAGGAGTGGAACAGAGGTGGGACCGCAGGCGGAAGGGGAGGAACGGGGGTGGGACCGCAGGCGGAAGGGGAGGAACGGAGGTGGGGCCGCCAGCAGAAGGGGAGGAACGGGGGTGGGACCGCAGGCGGAAGGGGCGGAACGGGGGTGGGACCGAAGGCGGAAGGGGCGGAACGGGGGGGGGACCGCGGGCGGAAGGGGAGGAACGGGGGTGGGACCGCGTTAAAAGGGGCAGAATGGGGTAGGCCCAGGGGCGAGGCCTCAGGCAGAAGGGGCGGAACGGGGGTGGGACCGCAGGAGGAAGGAGTGGAACAGAGGTGGGACCGCAGGCGGAAGGGGAGGAACGGGGGTGGGACCGCAGGCAGAAGGGGCGGAACGGGGGTGGGACCGAAGGCGGAAGGGGCGGAACGGAGGTGGGACCGCAGGCGGAAGGGGAGGAACGGAGGTGGGGCCGCCAGCAGAAGGGGAGGAACGGGGGTGGGACCGAAGACTGAAGGGGCGGAACGGGGGTGGGACCACAGGCGGAAGGGGAGGACCGGGGGTGGGACCGCAGGCGGAAGGGGCAGAACAGGTGTGGGACCGCAGGCGGAAGGGGTGGAACGGGGGTGGGACCACAGGCAGAAGGGGAGGAACGGGGGGGGGACCGAAGGCGGAAGGGGCGTAACGGGGGTGGGGCCGCAGGTGGAAGGGGCGGAACAGGGGTGGGACCAAAGGCGGAAGGGGAGGAATGGGGGTGGGGACGCAGGCAGAAGGGGCGGAACGGGGGTGGGACCGAAGGCGGAAGTGGCGGAATGGGGGTGGGACCAAAGACTGAAGGGGCGGAACGGGGGTGGGACCGAAGGCGGAAGGGCCGGAACGGAGGTGGGACCGCAGGCGGAAGGGGAGGAACGGAGGGGGGGCCGCCAGCAGAAGGGGAGGAACGGGGGTGGGACCGAAGACGGAAGGGGAGGAATGGGGGTGGGACCGAAGGCGGAAGGGGCGGAACGGAGGTGGGACCGCAGGCGGAAGGGGAGGAACGGGGGGGGGACCGCAGGCGGAAGGGGCAGAACAGGTGTGGGACCGCAGGCGGAAGGGGTGGAACGGGGGTGGGACCACAGGCGGAAGGGGAGGACGGGGGGTGGGACCGCAGGCGGAAGGGGAGGACCGGGGGTGGGACCGCAGGCGGAAGGGGAGGACCGGGGGTGGGACCGCAGGCGGAAGGGCCAGAACAGGTGTGGGACCGCAGGCGGAAGGGGTGGAACGGGGGTGGGACCACAGGCGGAAGGGGAGGAACGGGGGTGGGACCACAGGCGGAAGGGGAGGAACGGGGGTGGGACCGAAGGCGGAAGTGGCGGAACGGGGGTGGGGCCGCAGGTGGAAGGGGCGGAACAGGGGTGGGACCGCAGGCGGAAGGGGCAGAATGGGGGTGGGGCCGCAGGCAGAAGGGGCGGAATGGGCGTGGGGCCGCAGGCAGAAGGGGAGGAACGGGGGTGGGACCGAAGACGGAAGGGGCGGAACGGGGGTGGGGCCGCAGGCAGAAGGGGAGGAACGGGGGTGGGACCGCAGGCGGAAGGGGAGGAACGGGGGTGGGACCGCAGGCAGAAGGGGAGGAACGGGGGTGGGACCGAAGACGGAAGGGGAGGAATGGGGGTGGGACCGAAGGCGGAAGGGGCGGAATGGGGGTGGGGCCGCAGGCAGAAGGGGAGGAACGGGGGTGGGACCGAAGACGGAAGGGGCGGAACGGGGTTGGGACTGAAGACGGAAGGGGCAGAATGGGGGTGGGACCGCAGGCGGAAGAGGCGGAACGGGGGTGGGACCGCAGGCGGAAGAGGCGGAACGGGGGTGGGACCGAAGACGGAAGGGGTGGAACGGGGGTGGGACCACAGGCAGAAGGGGAGGAACGGGGGTGGGACCGAAGGCAGAAAGGGTGGAGAGGGCCCCCCACTTGCTGTGGCCCAAGGCCCCAGGAAACCTTAATCGGCCTCTGTTTGAATCACCAGCGTACGCCCCTGCTGAGCTGTTTACGAGGGCACTGGGAGCTTGTCTTGAGAGCTAACTCACTCGCCTTTGGGCAGTTGACACTGTGCCCTGCAACAGGCATCACTTTGAGTCCCAGCTGCTCTGGGGTAGCCTGATTCCTGGGCAGTGCCTTGCAAGCCTCCCCAAACCCTGTGGTGCAATGCAGCAAGTCGTGTCACCCCACTTGTTACAACCCGCTGCGGCTCATCAGGAATACATTGCTGGGGCTGATCTGCTGGGGCAGCCCTCCATTAACCTTTTTCCACACTGACAACTGGCCATTTATTCCCTCTCTTTGCTACCTATCGCTGAACCTATTTTAAATGCATGACAGGGCATTACATCTCAGTCTATGATTACCGGGCTCCCTTAATAGCCTCTTGTCAGGAACTTTATCAAAAAGCTGTGGACAGTCTCCATAAATTAATGAAACCCAGCAGTTCGCCTGCAGCTGCATGGGTTAACTCGTTCCTGGAACACTCCCGGGTTACGGGGGCTCCGTTCATCTTCACTAAAGTGATGCTGGTTGTCGCTGTCACATCACACTCAGCTAGGAAGGGAGGTTAGCTGCCTTCAATTATTTTCTTCAGTACTTTTCCATGGTACTGAAGTCAGATGGATAACCCTGGGGATCACCCCTAGCAACTGTTTTACAGGTAGGATGATATTGGCCCCTGTCCAGTCCTAAGCTGTGTGAAGTGGTTATTTATTAGTATTACTGTGACTTGCCCCGCACCACTCGTCCAATCACTGATACAGCTAGTAACAGAACCCAGGCACCTCCTCCTCTAACCACTAGATTATACTCCCTCCACTCATTAACTTGACTGATGCAAAATTATCCATAAGAACAGCCATACTGGGTCAGACCAATGGTCCATCTAGCCCAGTATCCTTTCTTCTAACAGTGGCCAATGGCAGGTGCTTCAGAGGGAATGAACAGAACAAGGCAACTTATCGAGTGATCCATCCTCTGTCGTCCAGGCCCAGCATCTGGCAGTCAGAGGTTTAGGGACACCCAGATCATGGGGTTGTGTCCCTGACCATCTTGGCTAATAGCCATTGCTGGACCTATCCTCCATGAACTTCTCATTCTGGTTTGAACCCAGTTATACTTTTGGCCTTCACAGCATCCCCTGGCAATGAGTTCCACAGGTTGACTGTGCATTGTGTGAAGAAATTGTGTTATGAGAAGAGGTGAGTAACACCTCCTTAGTCACTTTCTCCAGACCAGTCATGGTTTTATAAACCTGTAATATAGCCCCCGCACTTAGGCGTCTCTTTTCCAAGCTGACCATAGAATCATAGAATATCAGGGTTGGACGGGACCTCAGGAGGTCATCTAGTCCAACCCCCTGCTCAAAGCAGGACCAATCCCCAACTAAATCATCCCAACCAGGGCTTTGTCAAGCCTCTAAGGAAGGAGATTCCACCAACTCCCTAGGTAACCCATCCCAGCGCTTCACCACCCTCCTAGTGAAAAAGTTTTTCCTAATATCCAACCTAACCCTCCCCCACTGCAACTTGAGACCATTACACCTTGTTCTGTCCTCTGGTACCACTGAGAACAGTCTAGATCCATCCTCTTTGGAACCCCCCTTCAGGTAGTTGAAAGCAGCTATCAAATCCCACCTCATTCCCAGTCTTTTTACTCTCTCCTCATACGGAAGCAGAAGAAGAGAAGGGGACTAGCAGTCAGGACTCCTAGGTTCTAGGCCTTGCTGTGGTGGTCAGAGAAGAGGGATTGCACGCTGGACTCCTGGGTTCTATTTGTGGCTGTATTCACCATCTGACCTTGGTGGAGTTGTTTCCTCCCCTCTGTAGGTGGGAATAATGCTTCCTGCACCTGGGAAGGGGCTTGGAGGCTTAACTATCTCCTGCAAAGAGCTTCGGGTCCTGGCACAGTCACAGCATGGATGTTAGCGGTGCTGTAAGCAGGAGGATGAAAGCGGAGACCCCTCATGGCTTATCACAGAGAAAGGAGGAAGCGTGGCTGGAAGTCTGCGCCATGGCTCTCTCCATGACTGCACTCCCTGGTGCTGCCAGTTGCAGTGGATAACACGAAGAGAGGATGCCACCCCAGCCTTCTCCTTGTGCCCAGCAGCCAACACGTCTCATGGCGCATGTCCCTGCCACACAGGGAGGGAAGCTCCGACATATCTGCCACTCGCTAGGAGCACAGAGAGGGGGGTCTCCACTGAATTGTGTGCCCTGAATTCCTGGCCAAAGTTGGAAGATTGGAAGCTCACGTAGGAATGACAACAGTTGAGGACATTAACGCCATGTCAAGGAAAATATTAGCCGACATAAGTGGTTGAAAGAGAAAAGATCCTTGGATTGATATCAAAGCATAGTGGATGTTATTTTCCAGGACCATGAGATTGTGAACGGGACACACCGCAGGAATGAAAATCAATAGAGGTGGGACCAAGCTATATCCACTCTGTAAGTGGTGTCAGGCCCAGGATCTAACATCTGCCTGCACTTCAGAATGTGACATTGTAAGGCTAGTGATACACATTGGCCCAAGCCCTTACAAAGGACCACATAAGAGTCCTGGCCTGGTATGATTACCACAACGACAGAGCTTTGTGGCTCTATTTCGAAGTTCTATTTAGAAGAATACAAGGGAAGGGCCTGGCCAGTCTCTTGTGTGTGGCATTGTCCATCATACCAACGTGCGACGGAATCCATTGAACGGTCAGTGTATTGCCTCCTTCTCCAATCCTCCGAGCCAGCTTCTGAACTGCATCGGTGATGGCATTCTGGTTTCTTTGAAAGGAACCAAGGATCAGCACCTGTGAGTCAACAAACACCACTCCTGCCTCTCTTCCTGCTGTTTACTTCTTGCAGTGTGTTGAGCACAGCTTTCATTCAGCCATATCATTCGAGCTGATCTACCTTGAACAAATGCTTTTCCTGTACTCTATTAGGCCACTGGATATAGACCCCACAACCACTATTCCTGAAGCATTTGTCTGAGGAACCATCAGTGTACCCATCAATCTGTTTGTCTTGTTACTGATACTGTTAGATGGTCTTTTCTGAAATTTTCCTTAGAGTAGCCAAGTTTGTGTGTTCCTTCGAGCAAGGTTCCTAAAGGGAGAGGTGTTTACTAAAGTAAATAGGTTCATATGGAAGAACTACTGGGCAATCGAGCTTCTTCATCTACTTTACCCTTCTAACATCAAATGCTTCCATTTCTTCAGACATTCTTTAGACATTCTTCCATTTCTTCAGATGATCATTTCAGCCTTGATTTGGTTTCCCAATTTCTGAACAGACCTGAACAGTGATAACATGCAGGTAGGGAACAAAGATGATTTCCATTCTGGAATTAGCTGTTCCTTTTCTACAGTTCTCCAGAAGCTGAACATCAGACTCTTGTTCACAAATTGTTGTTGGAGTGGATCTTACACCTCCAGTTATCATGGGAAGTGCAGATGACTGCACAATGTCCATCTCAACAAGGTTACGGGGAGCAGAATATAGCCAGAAAGGGGAGGTGTATTCAAGAACTGGGCGAACTATCGATCAATGTGCTGTTGTCACTGTCCTACCACATGAACCCCAATTGAGGCTGGCAATACACATAGAAGATTCAGTCTCTTCTTTGCTTTGGCCACCAACTTTCTGAGTTGTGGTCCAAACCTTAGTTCTGTGTCTGTGGTCACTCCGAGGTAAACCAGGTTCCTCTCAATAGCAATACCTTCTCCATCCAATGCCAATTTCAGACTACAGTTGAACCTCTTGGGTAAGGAAGGTGGACTTTGGTTTTGCTGGATTCCGCTGGAATTTATGTTCATTTGCCCATCTAATTACAATTCCCAAGTCCTCCTTCAATGCGTCTGTTTCATGAGCTGTGATATGAAGCACAAAATCATCTGTATGTGTGTATGCAGATGATGTCACAAGAGCTGAAAGTCCAGCAGGAAAAGAAGAGGACTTAAAACTGAGTCCTGAGGAACTCTTACCTTGAGTGGCCTTGTCTTTGAAAAAGTATCATTTAGTCTCACTGTTATTTTCCAGTGCTGTAGGAAATCTCTTACCCAGAAGCTCTCAGAATCGTTAACCCTTTAATGCCAAGAGGGCAGCATAAATGGCCAGTGCCCCAGTACTGCATGCCCCTATGCTGATGACTGGGGGCCAAAGAGGAAGGTGTAGCTGGCCCTGTGCCCCCATCCCAAGGCAATCCTTGTGCACCACCATCGCGTATACACATTACATCTCTAGTTGCCTGCGGGTGTCAGAGTGATGCTGCTGGAGACCTCGCCACAGACCGAGGGGCAAGTAGACCAAGGAACCGTTGATTGTTTGGCTGTCAAATCATGATTTCCTTGGTTGTTTGCCTGGGAGTTCGCGGAAGGCCCACTGAGGCTTACATCTCGCGGGCTTCTGTGAGTTGCTGCAACAGCTGAGGAAGCTCTTAGAAGGAAGGTGATATGGAAGGTGAGCG
>QXTE01000491.1:235090-278707 GCA_003942145.1 Platysternon megacephalum
TTGGATATTAGGAAAAACTTTTTCACTAGGAGGGTGGTGAAGCACTGGAATGGGTTACCTAGGGAGGTGGTGGAATCTCCTTCCTTAGAGGTTTTTAAGGTCAGGCTTGACAAAGCCCTGGCTGGGATGATTTAGTTGGGGATTGGTCCTGCTTTGAGCAGGGGGTTGGACTAGATGACCTCCTGAGGTCCCTTCCAACCCTGATATTCTATGATTCTATGAGGAGCAACGTGTAAACGATGGAAGCCCTATTACCAAAGAATTAGCAGATTTCCCTGACAGAATGGAGATGTGAGGAAAGTGATGGAGAATCATCCAGTTTTCCTGGCGGCATGAAGGAGAGGGATGAGAAAGAAGGATGTGGCTCACGTGGAAAGGAGAGAAGGGATACAGAAGAATCAGCCTCGCATGATGACCGAAACAGCAGTGAGAAAAACTGCACGCCACAAATTGACACATCACATCCTGCTTTATGGCCGGCGATCCTAAACTCTGCCGATATTGATCATTCATGGCATGAATAAACGCAGATATACAGAGCCTAGCATGCACATGTATTGTCTTACAGGACAGGGCGAAATCATGCCTCAAAGTCGTGAAATGGGCTACATTTCACGAATACCAAGGTACATGAATACCAAGGTATTCAAAAGATTAACTAATGGAGGGGGCAGGGGCGGGTCTATGTATTTTGCCGCCCCAAGCACGGCAGGCAGGTGGCTTTTGGCAGCGCGCCTGCGGGAGGTCTGCCGGTCCCGCGGCTTCGGCGTACCCGCCACCGAATTGCCGCTGAATCCGCGGGACCGGCGGACCTCCCACAGGCAAGCCACTGAAGGCCGCCTGACTGCCGCCCTCGCAGGGACCAGCAGGGCGCCCCCCGTGGCTTGCCGCCCCAGGCACGCGCTTGGAGCGCTGGTGCCTGGAGCCGCCGCTGGGAGGGGGGCACCAAAGACACTCCTTGCCTGGGGTGCCATTCGATCTAGGGCCAGCCCTGGGTGCTGAGACCCTAGGGTGGCTCTGTCAGTACCTGGCATTACAGGAGCATTCCCCCATTCCAGGGCATCCTGTCCCATGCCCTCGGCGCTCTGGGGCTGACTCCACAGAGCCAGTGAACGCCCTGGGCTGTTCTTGCCATGGCTGTGATGGGGAAGCAGATTCCTGCGGGTGGGAATGAATGAAACAAGAGGGGTATGAGCCAATGGATTCTGTGCTGCTTTGCTGGGCGGATTCTCCCACTGCCGATGGAGCACTGAGGATTTCTTCCCTCCCTCCATTTTATCACCTCCTCGCCTCCCCCAGCCCCCCGCTCTCCTGGGCCCCATTTCCTCTGAGCCCATTAGCCCTCCCTGAGCCACCCAAAGGAGCTTGGCAGCACCTTTAGGCTCCTGCCTGGGCTTTCCACACTCCAGTGGCCCGGTGAGGCTGTAAATCCTGGGCCTGCGGATTGAGATTCATCGTCTGCCCCTAACAGGGCTCAGCACTTACCCCTACGCTGGCGGGCTAGGCCCTGCTTGTGCCATGCTTGCTCCTTTGGTTAATCTCATGCAAGTCAAATCAAGCATTGCTCCTGCCGCACCATGGGAGCCTGGGCATCGGCATCGGCGTCCACCAGCGTCGGTCATGAGGTGCTTCAGAAACAGGCCCCCTGAGAGATAGCCAGGTGTGAAATAATAACAGAGCTGAGTTGCCTAGCACGCTCCATTGACAAAGAGCTCAGTCCACATAGCATCCCAGCCAGCAGGCGGGGAAATGTCATCCCTGCTCAGATGGGGAAACCGAGGCAAGGCAGGGCTGATTCTGGTCTCACACTGGCGTATCTCGGGATTAACTCCCCTGCAGCGAATGGAGTTGCATTGGTGTCAGTAAGATCCAGACTGGTATTAGAGAAGTGGCTGTGGCTTGCTGGCCATGCTGCGAGTCAGGCCCCTCCTGCTCTAACCACTGAATGACACTGCACCCAAACAGTCTGAAGGACGAGGGTGAAATGTGATTTATAGACAAGGAAAAGGACAAGACCCCAGTCCTGCAATGAACCCGATGCAGGCAGGATTGGGGCCAGCCTGGAGCCCCTGACAAATTTGCTGCCCAGGATCCATTGCTTTAGGGGTGATTCTTAAAACTCCAAATACCCCCACAAAGCAAAAGCAAGAGCAAGTGAGGCTTAGCCTGGTGTCAGCCCGGCTCTGGCGCTCTCCCCCATCTATGGTGCCACCATCACAGTGGAATGTGAGTTCCTTGAGACGGGGCACCCATTGTACAGATGGGGAACTGAGTCACAGGGCGCCCCAGGCGAAGTGCCTAATTCCTGTTGAAATCCCCAGGAGTTAGATGCCAAAGTACATTTGGGGATCTGGGTTCAAGGTCCCCCAAGCAGTTTGTGAACAAGTAGGAAATGGAACGCTGGCCTGTCCTCGCTCCATAATGCTGCCTTAGGAGCTGATTGTTGCAGGGCAGGTTCCTGGCCTGGCCAGCACTGTCCTAGGCCGACCAAAATAGCATCATGGCTGTTATTATTCCAGGGTGCCCCAAAGCAATTGCATCTTTTACCATTGCTCATTATTTATCCGTCCTCTCAAGATCCCTGGCGCGAGCAGATGAAGGAGGCAGCAAATCCCTGGATGGATTTTATTCCTTTGTGCCCTGCTCTTGCATTTGTTTATTATTGTGAAAAATCTAGATGGTTCGGCCGCTCTGCCGGGTGTTCGGTAGGTTAAAATGATCGTCCCCATTACACAGGTGTGTTGAATTTGCCCCTTTGGGAGCCTTGTTTTCTGTCACTCCTGGGCTCTTCTTCCTTCGCAGCCCCTCTGTGTGCACAAAGGCAGGTTCTGTGCGGCTCTGTACATGCTCCCCGAACCCAGTGCAGTATCAAAGGCATGGACCCCGCTTGCCCCCCTGTCAGGGTTCCCTCCCCACTCTGAACTTTAGGGTACAGATGTGGGGACCCGCATGAAAGACCCCCTAAGCTTATTTCTACCAGCTTAGGTTAAAACTTCCCCAAGGCACAAATTCTCCCTTGTACCTTGGATTAGGTAAACGCTGCCACCACCAAGTGATTCAAACAAACATTTAGGGAGGGCCACTTGGAGCCCTATCTTCCCCCTAATATCCCCCCAAGCCCTACACTCCCGTTCCTGGGGAGGCTTGAGAATAAACAAGATGAGTACAGACCAACCTTGGGTTTTTTAGGACACTAAAAAAACAAATCAGATTCTTAAAAAAAAAAAAAAAAAAAGGAACTTTATTAGAAAGAAAAAAAAAGGTAAAAGAAGAATGGAAGATAATCTCACAGGGCAATAAGATTCAAAACACAGAGGATTTCCCTCTAGGCAAAACCTTAAAGTTACAAAAAGGAAAACCAGGAATACACCTTCCTCTCTGCACAGAGAAAATCACAAGCCAAAACAAAAGACAATGTAATGCATTCCCTTGCTAGTATTTACTAATTCTATAGGAATTGGATTGCTTGTTTCCTTGATCTGTCTCCGGCAAGAGCCACACGGAACAGACAGAACAAAGCCTTCCCCTCCCCCCCCCAGATTTGAAAGTATCTTGTCCCCTTATTGGTCCTTTGGGTCAGGTGCCAGCCTGGTTACTTGAGCTTCTTAACCTTTTATAGGTAAGAGGATTTTGTGCCTCTGGCCAGGAGGGATTTTATAGTACTGTATACAGAAAGGTGGTTACCCTTCCCTTTATATTTATGACACTCCCGTGACGGTGTAATCCAGAAAGTAAGGGCTTGGCTTTGGAAACAGGCTCTAGTCCCAGCCAGGGACTGGTGCAGTGATCTCCAGGAAGTCTCTGCGCCTCAGCGAAATCCATTAAAACAGCTGGTAAAACTTTCCCTAGAACCCAGAATTCACACCTGCTCTGTAATGTGCAAAGAGCTTTGAGATTTATAGCTGGAGGGTGTGAGGTAAGGGTGGTATTAACTAACAGGTCACGTGTGACACTGATCCACTAGCCCAATACGTCCACGATGAAACCTCAGCCCGCCGGGCAGATGAGCCAGGTTCTGCTCACTGTCTGTAGCTAACAGAGAAGACTTTCCCCCTTGGGGTTTGCTTCCACATCCGGCCGCTGTTTGTGCTCGCGCAGCTTTCCTGCTGACTCCAATCAGTCTGCCAGGAAACACCTTTCTGACTCAGGCAGTCCCGAGGTCCGCAGCGAGAGAGGAAACACGCGGGCCGCAGAGATCGCTGGCAGCGCTGGATTTGGAAAATGAACCTGTCTCCCCCGCCCCTCCCTGCACAGGGCTGTTTTCCCAGGTGGCATCCTGGGGCTCTTGACTCATTTCAAACAAAGCACCAAACCATGAGCTGCAGGAAACTCTCCTCTGTTGTCCCAGGCAGGGGCTGGCCAGGGGTCTACTGATTGCAGAGCTGGCCCTGGGCCCTGGTGGAGCCTGAGCTCCCAATGAAGCACTCAGAGACTATGGTGCTGGCAGCCCATTCCAGCAAGGGCAGGGTCACATAGGCAGGAGCGGGCCCACGCCGTTCCCGGAAGGACCAGAATGCCTGGCATTCTGGGGATGCAGCAGTGGCCACCCTAACTGGAGTAGCTGGTGGCACAGGCACTGACTTATTTTTTTCCTGGTGGGTGCTCCACCCCCACTCTGCCTCGAGGCCCCACCCCTTTCCCCAAGGCCTTGTCCTTGCTCCGCCCCTTCCCACCCCTGCTCTGCCCCCTCCCCAAAGGCCCCCCACTCGCTGCTCTCCACCCTTCCGTGAGTGTCTGTTGCCAGCCACCAAACAGCTGATCAGCAGCCCCGCCAAACAGCTGTGGCGAGTGGGTGCTAAGCGTTGCCTATTTATTTTCCATGGGTGCCTGAGCCCCGGAGCATCCACAGAGTCGGCACCTATGGCTGGTGGGGAGCTGAAGGTCAGGACTGAGGGGCGTCGGCAGAGCTGTGCAGGGAGCCCAGGAGGGGGATACCATGGGCACAGAGGGTCGGGACCGAGGGGCATCAGCGGAGCGCTACAGGAGATCTTGCACATCACTTCCTCAAGCCTGTGTACTCAGTGTCTCACTCTCACAAGCTCTGAAAGCACTCGCAGCCATTCCAAAACATGACTTGCTAATTTGCTGATCTCTCTAGCTTGCTTTCCAGCCCAGCTGGCGAGGACTGGTGGTGTGTAATTAACCAGATAGAATGATTTTAAAGACTACCCTTTCAGCTGAACTCACAATCGACGACTTTAAGGGCCTCTCTGTATCAGAGCCTGAGCCTCTGCTGTCCTCACATGAAGCAGACATGCCATCGGGAAGGATAAGTCCTTTTACTGCCAAGGGCAGCCGTTCCAGGGAAGACTCACGGCGTTCAGCAGCACACGCTGGTCAAGCTAATCAAGGCAGCATGTCGGAAAGACTCGATGCCAGCCATTGGCAGACTTCCCTGTGGCGTGATTGGCCTGCCACACAGGGTTTTACTCTGCAGTACCCTCTGCTTAGAAAATGCATCTTTTTGGAGCTTCTCCGCCCCGATTAGCCCAGCCAGCAGTACCTTGCGTCTCCTACGGACATGACTGACGAAAATGGAGGAGAGAGCAGATTTCTGAAGCAGTCATGTGTGTTCTCCTGAGCACCCATGTTCTGCATGCCCCTGCCCTGTTCAGAGCGCGCAGAGCTGCACTGTTGTGGAAAGAAAACAGGACTTTGCAGGTCTAGACGGAGTTTGCCAGCTGGGGTCTCAGAACAGTATTCACCGGCATGCAATGCAGCGAGGCTCACAGCACCCCAGGGGAAGGGTCACACCTCCTTCAAACTCTGCCCCCTATTCCACGCCTTTCCCAAAATGCCATCTGTCCTCTTATAAAGAGCAGCACCCCCAGGTGTGGCCCAGGGAGCTCTCTCTCTCACAGTGTGGATGCTGCGGCATGGCCAGTGGGACGGGTTAGACACCCGTGTACAAGCACTGCCTGTGCTGCTGCATCCACACGGCTATTTTTAGTGCACTAGCTCGAGCAGAGCTAGCGTGTGTCTGTCTGCCCGGGCTGGGATGCTCATACGCCACACGCAGCTGATCTATGATCAGAGTTAGACCCTGCATCTGTCTACACTGCAGGCGGGAGGTGTGAGTGCAGCACGTGCACAGACCCGAGCTAGCTTTGATCTAGGTCACCCGCAGCTGGCTCAAGGAATGATAGCGGTGAAGCCAGGGCAGCGGCATCCTCGCCCGCCCAGGCCCCTGGCTACATATTCAGTGGCTGCCACTCACGCTGCCGCGACGTAACTTCTGTTACTGAGCCAGCTTTGATCTAGCGAGAGCCGCACTCCCGCCTCCCGATTGCAGTGTAGACATATTACATAGTCAGTAGCTTTCCTCCAACCAGCACTATCTAACCTTACACATCGTTTATTGTTGATGGTCTGTTAATTGTTTATATAAACACAGAATGAAAAACAAAGTATGAACGTTTGGTACATGGATAACTGGCTAACACATAGTCCTTAGGGGCTACCATTTGGCAGTTTTCCTCCTATTTTCGTATACATGTATCCATGGCTCATCCTAGATTAATCATCAATATACCCTTGATATTTATTTGAATAGGAAAGTTAGAGGGGTTACCATGCCCTTCATGGCAGCATGTTTTTATCTTTTTCAGACATGGTTTTCAGGGGAGTTTTTCTCCAAGCTTAGTGTCCGGGCCATCAGGCTTGTAAATCGTTAATCAGTATCCCTGTCAGTAATTGGGCTCGTTGCATTCTGGTGCTTTATTATCAGGGCCTAAGTCAGGGGTGGGCAAACTTTTTGGCCCAAGGGCCACATCTGGGTATGGAAATTGTATGGTGGGCCATGAATGCTCACGAAATTGGGGGTTGGGGTGTGGAAGGGGGTGAGGGCTCCAGTTGGGGGTGTGGGCTCTGTGGTAGGGCCAGAAATGAGGAGTTCAGGGTGCAGGAGGGGGCTCTGGGCTGGGGCAGCAGGTTGGAGTGTGTGGGGAGGGTTGGGGCTCCAGCTGGGGGTGCGGGCTCTGGGGTGGGGCTGGGGATGAGGGGTTGGAGGTGCAGGAGGGTGCTCTGGGCTTGGACCAAGGGGTTCAGAGGGTGGGAGAGGGATTAGGGCTGTGTGTTGGGGCACGAGAGGAAGTCAGGGGTGCAGGCTCCAGGCGGTGCTTACCTCAAGCAGCTCCCGAAAGCAGCGGCATGTCTCCCATCTGGCTCCTACATGAAGGCATGGCCAGGTGGCTCTGCATGCTGCCCCGTCCGCATGTGCTGCCCCTGCAGCTCCCATTGGCCACGGTTCCTGGCCAATGGGAGCCGCGGGGGCGGCACTTGGGGAGGAAGCAACATGCAGAGCCCCCTGGCTGCCCCTACGTGTAGGAGCCAGAACAGGGACATGCCTCTGCTTCCAGGAGCCATGTGGAGCCATAGCACACGGAGCGGGGCAAGCCCCAGACCCCGCTCCCCAGCAGAAGCTCAAGGGCCGGATTAAAACATCTGAAGGGCCAAATGTAGTCCCCGGGCTGTAGTTTGCCCTCCCCTGGCCTACGTTGTTATTTGGTCCCCAACACCACTTTAGAAAACGTTGCTCTAAATGTCTGCTCTAAGGCCGCAGCTAGAGATAGTGGCCATGCCAGACATTCCAGGGGCCCGGTCTGTGCTAATACCTCATAGTGCTTGGGGCATGAAAACTCTACTCAGGTAATAGCTGGAAGACAAACCCTCCGATGAGAATGAGGAGGCCCCCACCACTGAAGTCCAGAGACAGCACCCCAGTGGGAGGCCGCCTGCCTCCCATGCCCCCATGAGCATCACATGACATGAAGGGGACCCTGCTTGGAGGCTCCATCTTTGGCTCTGGCTAGCAGTGTCAGGCGCCTGATCAGCTCGAAGGTCACTACTAGCTGGCAGAAGGGAAAAGAAGCCCTGTGTCAGTTCTTCCAGCTCTGGAGCCATTTGTGGGCTGTGAAGAGAGTCTAGCTACCTTCCCCACTCCTTTTTTTGGGGTGTCCCCCCTCAGATCACTCCACAGCTGCTGCTCACAGCTTTCCCAAGCAGCAGGAGACTGACATTAACGCCATTCTTGACAGGGCATTGCTCACAGTGGTCTGAGTAACAGCCGTGAAACTGACCAGAGTCTTGTTAATGTCGCTCTAGGGCTGCTTGGCAAGCACTGAGCCCCAGCAGAGGCATGGAGCTGCCTATCCACAGACTCAGGCAGATGGCACTGGATTGGTTCACAGCCAGAAGAGCTAGAGATGTACATAAGTTTTGATTGGCTCAGACCCATGTCAGGCCCTACAGTCTGCGGGCAGTGTAAGGAGCACAGCTAGCCCCACTGATGGACCGCCCCGCCTGATTGGCTGAGGAAGCTAGTGGACTTGCTCTTAGACCCCCAGCAGTTCAGTGGTTGCTCAAAGCATCTGCCCATGGCTGCATTAGCTTCCGAGCCTGCTTGTTCCCAGCTTTGCTCCTTTCCTGGCTCCAATCTTGCCCCCGCCTTGCCTCTCTCCAGATAACCCGGCTCTGACCCTTGGCTCTGATTCCTGACTTCTGCTTCTGGCTATGACCACTCGGCAGGACTGCCCATGTCCTGGTCCCTGACAACCCCTCCCCTCACCAGGGGAAGCTTCCCACTCACCAGCAGTGAGCTGGCAGATGGATTTTTCAAGCCTTCATTAGGCTCCAGGTACGCAGTATCAGAACCAACCGTGCTAGTGCAGTGACTGTGGAGGCGAACAGAGCAACAGCTGTTACGCTCGCCCACAGCACATGCCTGGCCTTGGACCTGAGAACTCCGTTTTTACTGCGGCAGGGGAGTGAGACAGGACTGGGGGCTTCTGATCCTTCTCTCTTTCTCTAGGAAAGTGCCATGAGAGCTGGGAATCTACGGGAGGCGGCAGAATGAGCTCGGTTCAGTGTCTCCTCCGAATAGGGTGACCAGACAGCAAATGTGAAAAATCAGGACGGGGTGGGGGTAATAGGAGCTTATATAAGAAAAAGACCCAAAAATCGGGACTGTCCCTATAAAATCGGGACATCCGGTCATCCTACCTCCAAAGCCTGCAAACACATTGGGGGAGGGGAAACCAGGCCAAATCCTATACACTGACATTTTAAAACTCCACCAGCCCCTGCCCTCGGGGGAGTTTGTGAGCAATGCACCACTTAGTCAGATTGAATCCTGGTAAACCTTAAAGGGCCAGGCCTGCTTTTAATCTCATGCAAAAGCTTCTGGGTTCCTTCCCCGCACCCTGCCTCAGTTAGTCTTATGTGATGAAAAAACATACAGTGCCATGGAAACTTATCAGGATAAAACCTTGTGATGTCCCTGTTGGGTCCCGTGATGTTACCAGTCAAGAGAAATGCCCTAATTATTTCCAGCCTAATAAATCCCATACAGCCTTATAGGATTTATTTTGTCCCTTCATTGCCAGGGGACTCAATCCCATGTAATCCTATTGCTGCTCTGGGCGCCGGGAGATTGCTTTCTAAGTGATGGATTTGACGGAGGCTGTGTTGTATCCAGGTGCTGTCTGGATACAGCCCTGTACCATCTTTAAGCAATTACGCAGGACAGCTGGCCCAGCAGCACAAGGCTACTGGCTCTGGTCTGTTTCATGTTTAGCTGAGCGCTGCTGATGGGCTACAACCCCGAGCTGTTGGATAGGAGTTTTAGCCTGCTGACATTAAGGAGAGTCATGGAGCGCAACCCCTGCATGCTACATTAGCTGTGCTACTGTTGGAGTGCCATCATCCCCTGCAGCATAATGTGCTGGCTGTGTATGTGCCACCACTGCCCTCTACTGGATAGACGCTGAACTACTCCTCTGTGTGCCATAGGCCTTATATTGCTAATACCTAGTGGAGATTCTCTGTTCGCTCAAGTGGTAATGGTCTGTGTTGTTGGAGTAGCGGGAGTTGAGTTCATCCCTGCTGGAGCTGGGAAGTTCCAAGTGACTACAGGATGCAAAATGGGGACACGCATGAAGTCCTGTGTGGCCAAAGATTTGATACAATATAGTGGTGGTGGTGGTGGTGTTAGCTGTGGCTAGAGCCCCTACCATAATCAGGGCCCCACTGTGCCAGGTGCTCTATGTATGTCTAGTGGGAGACGGTCCCTGCCTTAAAAAGCTCCCTCTCATACCCTCATTGTGCAGCGGGGAGATTGAGGTATACAGAGGTTAAGTGACTTGTCCCCAGTCCGTAGAAGAGCAAATCCAACCAAGATCTCCCAGTCCATGGCATCCTTCCACTTCTTGGCAGTGCAATGTCATTCTCGTAATTTGATGCTAACCCCACCCCCCAAGTTTATAGCTCTGATTCGTTTATTTCTCTTTAATTGATTTATTATTTGGGCTCACTTAGTGCTACACACATTCTTACAATGCAGAATTAGCACAGTGGGGGGAAAACAAATACACCCTCCATATCTCTCTATTATATTTAGCTGCTGCTCACAGGGCTCCATCTCCTGGAGGGAGGTTGACTCTGGAGGGCCTGAAAGGGGGCAATCAGGGTAGTGTTGGCAACATTCCACTGCACCCCCTGGACAGATCAAGCAAGAGAAGAGCCTCTGGACTCCTGCCGGCTCCAGCACTGCTCAGGAAGGGTTATGGGCAGCTGGCAGTGACTTCCTGCTCCTGCCGGTGCTGGGCAAGGTAGGCACTTGGTTTGAACCACCTCCTGTCCAGACATGTGGCAGAGTGGTTCACAGCCAGGGTTCCAAAGAGCTCAGCATGTCAGGCACTGAGTCCTTTTGCAAAGCTGAACCTTACTTAAGGGCTTAAATAGCAGCTGAGCCGTGTGCAAAAGCTGGCTCCAATCAGGGGTGGGGGAGCTGAGCCCTTGGCAGCCTGGCCCTACTGGCTAGAGCTGTACAGTGGGAGACCTGTCTGCTGCTCACCATTCTGCCACGGACCTGCTGGGTATCCTTGGACAGGTTGCTCTCTGGTTTGTGCAGAGATGGGCATTAGAATCATAGAATCATAGAATATCAGGGTTGGAAGGGACCTCAGGAGGTCATCAAGTCCAACCCCCTGCTCAAAGCAGGACCTAATCCCAACTAAATCATCCCAGCCAGAGCTTTGTCAAGTCTGACCTTAAAAACCTCTAAGGTTGGAGGAGATTCCACCACCTCCCTAGGTAACCCATGCCAGTGCTTCACCACCCTCCTAGTGAAAAAGTTTTTCCTAATATCCAACCTAAACCTCCCCCACTGCAACTTGAGACCATTACTCCTTGTTCTGTCATCTGGTACCACTGAGAACAGTCTAGATCCATCCTCTTTGGAACCCCCTTTCAGGTAGTTGAAAGCAGCTATCAAATCCCCCCTCATTCTTCTCTTCTGCAGACTAAACAATCCCAGTTCCCTCAGCCTCTCCTCATAACTCATGTGCTCCAGCCCCCTAATCATTTTTGTTGCCCTCCGCTGGACTCTTTCCAATTTTTCCACATCCTTCTTGTAGTGTGGGGCCCAAAACTGGACACAGTACTCCAGGTGAGGCCTCACCAATGTCGAATAGAGGGGAACGATCACGTCCCTCGATCTGCTGGCAATGCCCCTACTTATACAGCCCAAAATGCCGTTAGCCTTCTTGGCAACAAGGGCACACTGTTGACTCATATCCAGCTTCTCGTCCACCGTAACCCCTAGGTCCTTTTCTGCAGAACTGCTGCCTAGCCACTCGGTCCCTAGTCTGTAACAGTGCATGGGATTCTTCCGTCCTAAGTGCAGGACTCTGCACTTGTCCTTGTTGAACCTCATCAGGTTTCTTTTGGCCCAATCCTCTAATTTGTCTAGGTCCCTCTGTATCCTATCCCTACCCTCCAGCGTATCTACCACTCCTCCCAGTTTAGTGTCATCTGCAAATTTGCTGAGAGTGCAGTCCACGCCATCCTCCAGATCATTAATGAAGATATTGAACAAAACCGGCCCCAGGACCGACCCTTGGGGCACTCCACTTGAAACCGGCTGCCAACTAGACATGGAGCCGTTGATCACTACCCGTTGAGCCCGACGATCTAGCCAGCTTTCTATCCACCTTATAGTCCATTCATCCAGCCCATACTTCTTTAACTTGCCGGCAAGAATACTGTGGGAGACCGTATCAAAAGCTTTGCTAAAGTCAAGGAATAACACATCCACTGCTTTCCCCTCATCCACAGACCCAGTTATCTCCTCATAGAAGGCAATTAGGTTAGTCAGGCATGACTTGCCCTTGGTGAATCCATGCTGACTGTTCCTGATCACTTTCCTCTCCTCTAAGTGCTTCAGAATTGATTCCTTGAGGACCTGCTCCATGATTTTTCCAGGGACTGAGGTGAGGCTGACTGGCCTGTAGTTCCCCGGATCCTCCTCCTCCCCTTTTTTAAAGATGGGCACTACATTAGCCTGTTTCCAGTCATCCGGGACCTCCCCCGATCGCCATGAGTTTTCAAAGATAATGGCCAATGGCTCTGCAATCACATCTTCCAACTCCTTTAGCACCCTCGGATGCAGCGCATCCGGCCCCATGGACTTGTGCTCATCCATTAGCACTCTAACAGCCTTAGACGAAGGGCCACGGGTCAGGGCCACAGATCATCAGAGAATCACAGAAATGTGGGGCTGGAAGGGACCTCGCTAGATCATCTAGTCCAGTCCCCTGCACTGAGGCAGGACCAAGAAACCTAGACCAGCTTCTGACAGGGACTTGTCTAACCTGCCCTTAAACCTCCAGTGACGGGGATTCCACAGCCTCCCTTGGGAGCCTGGTCCAGAGCTTAGCTATCCTGAGAGTTGGGCCTGGTCTACACTACGATTTGAGGTCGAATTTAGCAGCGTTAAATCGAATTAACCCTGCACCCGTCCACACAACGAAGCCCTTTACTTCGATATAAAGGGCTCTTAAAATCGGTTTCTGTCCTCCTCTCCGACGAGGGGAGTAGCGCTGAAATCGACATTGCTGGTTCGAAGTACGGTTAGTGTGGATGAAATTCGACGGTATTGGACTCCGGGAGCTCTCCCACAGTGCACCATTGTGACCGCTCTGGACAGCAATCTAAACTCGGATGCACTGGCCAGGTAGACAGGAAAAGCCCCGCGAACTTTTGAATTTCATTTCCTCTTTGCCCAGCGTGGAGAGCACAGGTGACCACACAGAGCTCATCAGCACAGGTAACCATGCAGTCCGAGAACCGAAAAAGAGCACCAGCATGGACCGTACGGGAGGTACTGGATCTGATCGCTATATGGGGAGAGGATTCAGTGCTAGCAGAACTACGGTCCAAAAGACGAAATGCCAAAACATTTGAAAAAATCTCCAAGGGCATGATGGAGAGAGGCCACAATAGGGACTCATATCAGTGCCGTGTGAAAGTTAAGGAGCTCAGACAAGCCTACCAGAAAACCAAAGAAGCAAATGGACGGTCCGGGGCAGAGCCACAGACATGCCGCTTCTACGCTGAGCTGCATGCAATTCTTGGGGGGGCCGCCACCACTACCCTGACTGTGGATTCTGATGAGGGATTACTCTCAGCCATGCCTGAGGATTCTGCGGACGAGGAAGAGGAGGAGGAAGATGAGGACGAGCTTGCGGAGAGCACACAGCACTCCGTTCTCCCCAACAGCCAGGATCTTTTTCTCACCCTGACTGAAGTACCCTCTGAACCCTCCCAAGGCGGTATCGCAGACCCCCTGGAAGGGACCTCTGGTGAGTGTACCTTTGTAAATATAAAACATGGTTTAAAAGCAAGCGTTTTTTAATTATTAATTTGCCCTGAGGACTTGGGATGCATTCGCGGCCAGTACAGCTACTGGAAAAGTCTGTTAACGTGTCTGGGGATGGAGTTGAAATCCTCCAGGGACATCTCCATGAAGCTCTCCTGGAGGTACTCCAAAAGCTTTTCCAGAAGGTTTCTGGGCAGGGCAGCCTTATTCCGTCCTCCATGGTAGGACACTTGACCGCGCCATGCTAGCAGCAAGTAATCCGGTATCATTGCTTGACAAAGCTTGGCAGCGTATGGTCCCGGTGTTTGCTGGCATTCAAGCAACATCCGCTCTTTATCTTGCTGTGTTATCCTCAGGAGAGTGATATCGTTCAGGGTAACCTGTTTGAGATATGGGAATGTAATTAGGGGGACAGAGGTGGCCCCGTTCCTACTGGGCTGTTTGCCTGTAGCTGAAAAGAAATCTTTCCCTGCAGTTAGCCAAGCGGGCGGGGGGGAGGGGGTGGATAATGTCGCTGAGTTTTTCGCGTTTGGCTAGCAGGGGTCTTCCCTGATACCAGCCACGTGGTGGGGGGAGGGGTAACGCGATCATCCCACAGAAGTGGATGGGGGGGCTAGTTTGCGATCTGCATGGATCTTCCATGGTACCAGCCACGTGGTGGGGGGAGGGGGTCATCCCACAGAATTGAATGGGTGGGTGGGGGGTGGTTGTTATGTTATCTGATGCTGCACGGTAACAGGGAAACCGCAGCACGTAAAGGGCTTTGCTTGCTATGGGAAAGGAGGGCGCTGATTTAATGCAGAAGCAGCAGGACAATGGCTTACCATGGCTGCATACAAGCCGAAATCTGTTGCCCGGCCCTGCGTCTGCTGTGATCTCTAACACCAAAGCCGCGGGCACTCAATATAAGATGCAAAAAGCGACCTTGTACATTGCTATGTAATGTGAAAAGTGTTCACCGTGAAAGAGTATAAGCATTGTTCTATAAAATGTATCTTTTTACATACTTCTCTCCTTTTTTTCCCTCCTACTGCAGCTGCAAATTCTTCCATCCTCCCGCCCCCAGCACGAAGGCTCTCCCAGATAAGGAGGCGAAAGAGGCGCACCCGAGACGATATGTTCTCGGAAATAATGCAGTCGACCCGGGATGAGAGAGCTAATTTTAACGATTGGAAGGAGACTGTATTGAAATTCCGTCAAGAGGCCAGTGACCGTGAGGAGAAGAGGGACCAGCGGGAGGACATGAGGGACCAACGGGAGGAGAAAAGGGATGAACGTGAGGAGAGAAGGGACGAACGCGAGGAGAGGAGGGACGCCCGAGAGGAGAAGTGGCGGGATGCAACGCTGGGGCTGCTGCGTGATCAGACAGACATGCTCCGGCGTCTGGTGGAGCTCCAGGAACGGCAGCTGCCGGATTACCGGGTGCCGCTGCAGCCCCTCTATAACCGCCCTCCCCCCTCCCCAAGTCCCGTAGCCTCCTCACCCCGACGTGTAAGAACGCGGGGGGGGAAGCTCCGTGCAACCTGCCAGTCCACCCCATTAGAGAGCCCGAGCAAAAGGCTCTCATTATTTTGAATGTTGTTCCTGCCCTGTTCCTTCACTCCTACCCTCCTCCCAAACCCCACCCGGACTACCTGGTTATTTCTCTCCCTATGTTCATTACCCCCCGTTAATAAAAAGTTCTTGATTTGTAATTTGAAAACGACACTGACTTTATTTTTTTTTAAATAAAACTGGGATCGAAGGGGGAAGGGGGAAGGGTGGGTTGCTTACAGGGAATGAGTGAATCAAGTGGGCGGGTTTTCAACAGGGACAAACAAACATAACTTTCACACAGGAGCCTGGGCAGCACTGAAACTTGTTTTCAGAGCTTCTCTGATGCGCACCGCTTCCTGGTGTGCTCTTCTAATCGCCCTGGTGTCTGGCTGCGCGTAATCAGCGGCCAGGCGGTTTGCCTCAGCCTCCCACCCCGCCATAAAGGTCTCCCCCTTGCTCTCACAGAGATTGTGGAGCACACAGCAAGCTGCAATAGCAATGGGGATGTTGGTTTGGCTGAGGTCCGAGCGAGTCAGTAACGAGCGCCAGCGACCTTTTAAACGTCCAAAGGCACACTCTACCACCATCCTGCACTTGCTCAGCCTGTAGTTGAACCGCTCCTGAGTACTGTCCAGGCTGCCTGTGTATGGCTTCATGAGCCACGGCATTAAGGGGTAGGCTGGGTCCCCAAGGATAACGATGGGCATCTCAACATCCCCAATGGTAATTTTCCGGTCTGGAAAGTAAATCCCTTGTTGCAGCCGTTTAAACAGACTAGTGTTCCTGAAGACGCGGGCGTCATGAACCCTTCCCGGCCATCCCACGTTGATGTTGGTGAAACGTCCCTTGTGATCCACCATTGCTTGCAGCACCATAGAAAAGTACCCCTTGCGGTTTATGTACTGGCTGCCCTGGTGCTCCGGTGCCAAGATCGGGATATGGGTTCCATCTATCGCCCCACCACAGTTAGGGAATCCCATTGCAGCAAAGCCATCCACAATGAGCTGCACATTTCCCAGCGTCACTACCTTTTTTAGCAGCAGCTCAACGATTGCTTTGGCTACTTGCATGACAGCAGCCCCCACGGTAGATTTTCCCACTCCGAACTGATTACCGACTGACCGGTAGCTGTCCGGTGTTGCAAGCTTCCACAGGGCTATTGCCACTCGCTTCTCAACTGTGAGGGCTGCTCTCATCTTGGTGTTCTGGCGCGTCAGGGCAGGGGAAAGCAAGTCACAAAGTTCCATGAAAGTGCCCTTACGCATGCGAAAGTTTCGCAGCCACTGGGAATCGTCCCACACCTGCAACACTATGCGGTCCCACCAGTCAGTGCTTGTTTCCCAGGCCCAGAATCGGCGTTCCACAGCGAGAAGCTGCCCCATTAACAACATGATCTCCAAAGCACCGGGGCCCGTGGCGCGAGAGAATTCTGTGTCCATGTCATCACTCTCGTCGCTGTGCTGCCGTAGCCGCCTCCTCCTCGCCTGGTTTTTCAGGTCCTGGTTCAGCATAAACTGCACGAAAATGCGCGAGGTGTTTACAATGTTCATGACTGCTGTCTTGAGCTGAGCGGGCTCCATGCTTGCCGAGGTATGGCGTCTGCACAGTTCACCCAGGAAAAAAGGCGTGAAACGGTTGTCTGCCGTTGCTTTCACGGAGGGAGGGGGAGGATGTTCCCAGAACCACCTGCGACAATGTTTTTTGCCCCATCAGGCATTGGGATCTCGACCCAGAATTCCAATGGGTGGGGGAGACCGCGGGAACTATGGGATAGCTATGGGATAGCTACCCACAGTGCAACGCTCCGGAATTCAACGCTAGTCTCGGTACATGGACGCGCACCGCCAAATTAATCTGCTTAGTGTGGCCGCATGCACTCGACTTTATACAATCGGTTGCCAAAAATCGAATTCTGTAAATTCGGAATAATCCCGTAGTGTAGACATACCCTTAGAAAACTTTTCCTAGTATCTGACCTACATCTCCCTTGCTGCAGCTTAACCCCATTACGTCTTGTCCTGCCTTCAGTGGTCATGGAGAACCATTGATCACCTTTCTCTGTAACAGCCCTTAACATGTTTGAAGACTGTTATCAGGTCGCCCTTCAGTCATCTTTTCTCCAGACTAAACATGCCCAGGTTTTTTTACCCTTTCCTCACAGGTCAGGTTTTCTAAACGTTTTCTCATTTTTGTTGCTCTCTTCTGGACTCTCCAATTTTTCCACATTGTTTCTGAAGTGCGGTGCCCGGAACTGGACACAGGACTCCAGCTGGGGCCTCACCAGTGCCAAGTAGAGCAGGACAGTTACCTCGTGTCTCACATACGACACTCCTGTTAATACACCTCAGAATGATATTTGCCTTTTTCTCAACTGCATCCCACTGCTGACTCCTTCCGTTTGTGCTGCGCTATTCAGTGTTATTACATAGGTTGTACGTGAGCTGGGTTTCATTCCTAGAGCTCCAGGCTGAGGTTGGTTTTAGGCGCCTGAGAGTATGGACCACTTTAGGACACCAGTATCGGTGGGGCTGGGACATACACTCCTGCTGCTCAGAGACTAGACATATTTCAAGCTAACAGAGCTTTTCTGGAATTCCAGCCTGTGTCCCTGACCCCAAGAGCTGGCTGCGCTCGATGCTCTAGGAATGAAATCCACAGGAACTGGGGCCGCACTTTGATTTGCATTGAGTGTTGCTAATAGTTTGTAATGGGGTTAGGGATTCCTGCCAGGGGTGTCTGCCTGTCTGCCCATCCCTAATCAAACTGAAAAGTTTCTACTGTGCCCGTTGACATCAATGGCTGGCTCTGGTTCAGACCGAGAGCCCAGTCACCAGCTGGTGGTGCCCAGAGGAGGCTCTGTAAGCGGTGGCGTTTTATTGACTTTAACTCTCCAGCTCAGTTGAGCAGTTGAAATTGATGTTTATAAGTAGGGTCTTACCAAATTCATGGTCATAGGATTTTAAAAATAGTAAATTTCATGATTTCAGATATTTAAATCTGAAATTTCATAGTGTTGTAACTGTAGGGGTCCAGACCCAAAAGCGAGTTGTGTGGAGGGGGGAGGGAGTCACAAGGTTATTGTAGGGGGATCGCAGTATGTCCACCCTTATTTCTGCACTGCAGAGCTGCCGTCATAGCTGGGCAGTTGGAGAGCGGCGGCTGCTGGCTGGGAGCCCAGCTCTGAAGGCAGAGCCGCCGCCAGCATCAGTGCAGAAGAAAGGAAGGATGGCACGGTACGGTATTGCCACCTTTACTTCTGCGCTGCTGCTGGCGGGGCGCTGCCTTCAGAGCTGGGCGCCAGGCTAACAGCTGCTGCTTTCCAGCTGCCCAGATATGAAGGCAGCGCAAAAGTAAGGGTGGCAATACCGCCACCCCCCTAAAATAACCTTGCGACTCTCCTGCAGCTCCCTTTTGGGTTGAGACCCCCAGTTTGAGAAATGCTGGTCTCCCCCATGAAATCTGTATACTACATGGTAAAGGTGCACAAAAGCCCAGCTTTCACCAGGAGAGACCAGATTTCACAGTGCATGATGCATTTTTCACGGCCGTGAATTTGGTAGGGCCCTACTTATCAGCCGCCCCAGTCTTTAATCGGCCGGCGGCTCACAATGGGAAGCGTTCTCTCTGTTCTCAATGCCACTGTCCTCTGCGTGTGACGGGCCGAGGCACGGGAGTTAAAGGAAGCCCTGAGAGCCACGGATGTGAGCCGAGACATAGACCTGCATTTGTGCTCCGTCTGTCAACGTACTCAGGACCCAAACCAGGGCTGGGTTTCTGCTGTAACAAAAGCTGCCGTGGGAGGATGAATGGCCTTAGCGAGCAAGACGGCACCTTCAAAGGTCCCCACGAATTCCAGTGGTGACCGATCCTCCTCCGAGACAAAGGGAGCTCTTTGAGAGCCGGCAGTCTCTGAAGTCCAGTCCGTCGGCCCCCATTGCCATGCTGCCGGCCTCTGCAGCTGAGCAGAAAGGGGAGCGGGGACCCCAGTGCAGAGGGGGGTGAGAGGTGATACAGCAGCTGAGCGTTTGCTCCTGTGCAGACATTGCCGCAAAGCGGTGCTCCAGCTGCATGGCGCCAGGGAACAGGCACCTGGCTCGGAACCTGTGCTTCGGGATGTTGGAAAGACCCTGCTTGCCGCTGTGAGGCATAGCCTGAAACTCCCCCGCTGCGCCCGGGGGGTCCCCATTGTGCCTTCCCCCCCACAAGCCACCACTGGTTGCATCTCAGCGAGGGGGGCTTGGCTCCCATTCCCACAAGCGGCTGACTTTTCAAAGGGGCTCTGGGTGGTGGGAGACTCTGCCCTGGGAGGGTCACAGAAGGGGCTGCTGGGGGCTAAGCACTTTGGCCGAGCTGACCCTGAAGGGTGGGGGCTGACGAAGTCTGGCCACGAGCTCTCCTGGAAGCCTGGCCCTGCGCTGATTGGCCCTGGCCAATAAACAACCCTGCCTGGGAGCGGAATGAGTGTTCGGCGAACTCCTGAGAGCACCGCCTGCAGGTAGGGTTGCCCTTGCCAGCTTGGTGCCATTTAAAAACCGGACACTCCAGCAGGAGTGCCGGAACCTCCCCTGCCCTGCCCCTTCCCCCAAGGCCCCACCCCCTGTCCACTCCCCTGTCGCTCACTGCTTTTCCCCTCCCACGCCCCCACCCAGGGCAGTAGGGGCCGGGGCTGGGAACTGCAGCAGCCTGACACAGGTAGGAGCTAAGTAGGGGCATGAGAGTGATGACCCGGCGCCTCCCCACCTCCTCCACACGCAGTCGCGGGACATTGAGAACCATCAGGTCCCTTTTTCGACTGGACTTTCCAGTCAAAAACCGGGCACCTGGCCACCCTGCCTTCAGGGAGTGGGACATTATCGCAGATCTGAGCAACTGCCCAGTTAGCAACTCGGGGTGGTTTATTGAGTAGAAATGTTGGGCCTCTGACACTGTGGGGATCTGCTGGGGTGTCTTGCAGGAAGAGTGGCTGTAGCCTGACAACAAGATACGTCATTCTCTGGCCACGGCCATGCAGAGAGTCAGACTAGATGGTCACTATGGTCCCATCTGGCCTTAGTATCTATGGGCTGGAATCGCCAGCAGATTTCTAGCACTTCTTAAAAACTGTGCAGCAAACCCTGCTTTGGAAAGTCCCCCAGAGCCACGGGTGCCTTGCCATCCGTCAGTCACTGCTTTAGCAGAGCTGAAATACTCACATCTCACGAAGCTTTGGCTGGGGGGACAAAGGAGATGGGCAAGAGCATACAGGTCTGTCTCATCTTACGCTGGGGTTACGTTCCGCGGTCAGCGCGTAAAGCGAAAACCGCGTATAGTCAAAATTACATTGAGTGTAATGGCGGGCGGAATCGCCCACACTACAGAAACAGTATTTAAATTGTTATTTTTCTCTCCTTTTTTCTTGTTTTTGCCGACCGCATAAAGCTGAAATCGCACATGTTAAATGTGCCTAAGATGCGACAGACCTGTACACAGCCTGTGGCAGTGTCACGGAGTCCCCGGGCGATGCTCTGGAACTGCTCCCCACAAAGCCAGTCAGGACTTTGGGGAGTCTCCTCTCCCTCGGAGCAGACTGTCTTCAGGGCAAGAAGCTCACACGGCTTCACCTCCTGGGTCTCTCCTTGGAGCATTCAGCATATGCCCCTCCGGGCGCTTCCCACAGCAAGTCTGCCCAGGTGGGGTCCTGGGGAAGCCAGAGGTCCTGCACCCCCACTTCGCAGTCAGACGTGACTCTCAGCCAGCCAGTAAAACAGAAGGTTTATTGAGATGACAGGAACACAGTCCAAAACAGGGCTTGCCGGTACAGACAACAGGACCCCCTTTAGTTAGGTCCATCTGGGGGCCCCAGGGAGGCCACAGCCCCGTTGGAAAGCCCAAGCCCCGTCAGGGCACCTCTCTCCATTTTCCAGCCAGCTCCCAAACTGCAAAAGCCCCCTCCAGCCCCTCCTCCTCTGGGCTTTGTCCCTTTTCCGGGCTAGGAGGTCACCTGACCTCTTTGTCTCCAACACCTTCAGTTGGCACCTCTGCAGAGGAGGGGCCCAGGCCATCAGTTGCCAGGAGACAAAGTGTCAGGCATTTATGTGCACTGGCCCTTTCCTCTGCAACAACCATACACCCTTATCCCACCACCTAGAGACTTAAAAACTGCATAGGGGAAACTGAGGCACCCACACAGTATTCAGAGGAAACATTAAGAACATTCCCACTTCGTCACAGGCAGGTAGAGGCACCCTGCTCACTTCCACCTTGGGGCTGCTGCAGCCTTCGTTCTCTGCCAGCGCAGCCCAGCTCAGGGAGACCCCACCAGTCACCTGGGTACAATTCGTCCCCAGAGCCGGTGAAGTTCCTCTTTGCTTCAGACCATGCCCGAGGCCGCTGGCTGGTTTCTGAGAGGACACGCCTCCCTGATTTCAGGTGCCGGTCCGTGCAGACATGATTTCCCCTCGGATACAGACACAGAGGGAGGGTCAGGACGGGGGGCACCATTTGATCACTGGCTTTGGAGTTGAGAGGTCCTGAGAGGCAGCCTATCCCTGCCAGTCAGCCTAGCCTTCCCGCTGCCCCCCCGAAGCTGGGGGTGGGTGGGATCTGTTGCTGTGCCGCTGAGATGGGGGGGGCACAGGGTGGCAATAACGGGGTTTGTCTGGGGTGGCAGCCGCGACCACTTCGGGGGATGGGCAGCACAGGGTGGCAGACAAGCCACTGCTTGTATTAACAGGACAGACTGTGGAGCTGTAGCAGCAGAAAGGACGGTGGCTGTGATACAAGAGAGGGAGGGGGTGAATGCAAACGCTTTGTCAGCACCTTTGGCGAGCCCTTGGCACCCAGCCTGTTTCCTGCCCCCCCCCCCCCCCCCCCCCCCCCCCCCCCCCCCCCCCCCCCCCNGGCGGCAGTGCCAGGTCCATGCCCCCTGCTTTGATCTCCTTTGGATGGACGCAGAGCGGGCGAGGGGGAAACAGGAAATGTTACAGTTGTCAGCCATAAATCAAAAGGCCGATGGGAGCCCTACCCCTGCCCCAAGCTCCTCGACTCATGGCAAGTCGTCCCATAGGGACCCGGAGCACCTGGGCTGCGGGCAGGGCCCCACTTCTAGGGGCTGGAAGGATTGACATACGCCAAAGCTTGGGAAGAGCTGGGCCCACCACCGAGCGGGTGGGACTGGGGCGCATTGCGGGATGGGAACCGGGCTATAGAGAACCACCGGGCAAGTCTGCTCTAGAAAACAACATGAAACGGCCGCTTCCCCCCCATGTATTCACATTTCACAGCCCCGTCTGCTACATGCCGGCCCAGCCACGGGAGAGAGCCGGAGTCTATTGCCAAGCGCACGGAACTCAGTCTGTCTACGTCAATTGAGCTCCGGGCTCCACCACGCTAGGTGCTGTTCTGACACACAGCAAGAAGCCATCTGTGCCCCACAACACTTACAAGAGCGGGTGTGAGGGGAAACCAGGTCAAATGACTTGCCCAAGGTCCCGTGGCAAAGCCGGGCACAGAACCCTGGCGTGCCAGGCCACTGGACCATGCTGCCCTTGGGAGCCAGCCTCACAGAGGAGTATTTGTTGTGCAGCTGCTTCTCCAGTGCATGTGCCCTGCGCGCGTCCCTGGTACGGCTGGCTCCGGCTCTATCAATAGCTGTGATTAACGCAGCCCGTAAGCCCCTGAACGAGATGCTGCCACGATTTATTGGCGCCTGGGAAAACAAACGTGATCACGTTTATAGATTGGGTATTACAGCTACATCACAGGGAGGAAGTGGCACGAAGCCGGTTATTGGTATAAATATTCCATGCCTGAGTGAGAAATACAGGCTTCCCCGGGATTTATTTACCCTGGATGACAAACACTTGGCAAGAGAAACACGCCTTCATTTCACATGGGCTCATTAGTTTGTCTGGCCCTCCCAATTAGCTGTAAATTTTGCTTTTGGGTGTGATCTCTCCCTCCCTCCACAGGAAAAATTAGCAGCGCAGATATTGAAAAGGCGCCTAGGAAATCATCTCTGTTTCCCCTCCTACAGCCCTCTGGGAGTTCCTTATTGTTTCTTTTCCTCTGTCCCTTCCCCACCCTCTCCCTGTCGGAGACTCTTGCGCTGTGTGTGTTGATTTCTTCCTCGTAGCCGGGAGGAGCTCAGTACTGAGGCCAGGAAAGTAACATGAAGGGAGATTACAAAGGAGGGCAGGAAAGGACAAACTACGCTTCAGCTTCTGGCGTGGGAAACGCAGCTGGCGGAGAGCGATCTGCAGTGTACTGATGCTGAAAGATACCTTTGGGGGGAGAGTGGAGAGTAAATTAGACGTGATGCTGCCGTGGCCTTTAGCTGCGAAAAAGGCTGACACTGCAAGTTTGCCCTACATATGTAAAGTTGTCTGATTCCAGAGCCCCTGTCTCTAGGGCTCTCTGGAGATTGCGTCCGTTTCGCCACACCGCGTTGCCCGGAAGCCCAGAGAAGAGCAACAAGAATGATCAGCGAGCTGGAGGGGCTGGCTTAGCAGGCAGGGTTGGGAGAAGCCAGACGATGGGGCCCTGGAATCAGCCCTGCTCCCCTCACAGGCCAGGGCCAAGTGAGGAGTGTGCTGTGCTTGCTTCGAAGCTGGGGCAGCTGGGGATCCCCCAGGAGGAGCTGTGGTGGAGTGTGCAGGTCGTTAGCTAGCGAGGTGCCCGCCCCAGCCATGGAGCCCTGCTCTGTTCTCTCGGGTGCAATCAGCGAGGTTTCGGGGCAGGCGCAAATGCAGGACCATTGCTGTGGGGATCTGGGCGCAGAGCCTCTTCCCAGGGTGGGAGCCCTTCCCTTTCACTCCCACTCTCTGTACCCCTCATTCAGAGCTGCATGGCAAAAGCCACCTCTCCGAGCTCGACACGGGAGCCACCTGCCCCTGCAGCCCAGGGAGGGCAGCTCACAGCTGGCACGGCTCCATAGCGATCACAGCCTCTGGATCGCTCTCCTCCACAGTAGCCAGAGTCAGAGCCCCGAGTCCACGGCCACCCAGGTCACCGGGGAGCACTGGCTGCTGGGACCTGGAGTCTCCATGGGCCGCACCGCTCTGCTGTTAGAACAGCCTTAGTCTGCGCATCAGGTGCGAGTTCCGGGCTCTGGTCGAAGCAGCAAAGTGGCACTTGTTTGAGTGACAGTTGGGCAGATTTGGTTTCACCTCAAATTTCCCGTCTTCTCCCTCCACCCCGCCACCCTTGTGATGTGGCGTTAGTGGCATCTGTATGAACTGTTAAGGGTGTGCATGAGACCGGCTCTGGCTCTTCTCATCCCGAGGGCTCAGTGCACTTTGTGAAGCTGGGTAAGAATTCTCCTCACTTTACAGGGAAGGAAACTGAGGCACAGGGTGGTGATGCGATTTGCCCAAGGTCACTCAGTGAATTGGTGTCAGAGCCAGGCACAGGACCCCGTCCCACCAGGCTGTGACGCTTTCCTTCTTCAGAAGCGTCCTTGGGGAGGTAAATACATCCTTGTCTGATTCTAACTCAGAGTACCGGGACACCTGATCTGCACAGAAGGACCATTCCTCTTTAGGGGGGCAGGGTTGAGCTGGGCGGGCGGGGAGCAGCTGAGAATTTAGGCAAGGAAACAAAGGCCTTTGGAGTAAGAAGCAAATGTGGCGTGAGGAACATGTCAAACACCTGCAATGACGCTGGGGTTTGATCGTCACCAGGGAGCTGGAGTGGTGACAGTCTGATGGAATCTCCCCCGGCACATCGTGCCATGGCTCGTGATTTCTGTGCAATGGCTTGTGGCTGTGTAATGTACTCTGAGGGTGAGAGATCTTCATGGGAACCCAACTAGCAGCTGCCAGTGCGCTGTGCTGGGCTATGAGCTGATAACGGGCAGGCTGTGCTTTGAGAACAGGGCTGCACGCAGCACGCAGGCTGAACGTGCCCTGCAGGAACTGAATCTTTTTACTCTAAAGATGTGGCTCATGGGGACTACAGGTCCCAAGGTGCAGGTTTCAGAGGAGTAGCCGTGTTAGTCTGTATCAGCAAAAAGAACAGGAGTCCTTGTGACACCTTAGAGACTAACAAATTTATTTGGGCATAAGCTTTCTTGGGCTAAAACCAACTATAATAGCCCACCTTAATTGATTAGTCTCGTTAGAGTTGGTATGGCAACACCCATTGTTTCATGTTCTCTGTGTATATATATCTTCCTACTGTATTTTCCACAGCATGAATCCGATGAAGTGGGTTTTAGCCGACGAAAGCTTATGCCAAGATGCAGTGTCCCCGCACAGGCCACACTGGGGGAGCATTGCATGCTGGGATCTGTAGTTGTTGCAGGCTGCATGGCTGTATCAAAGAGAGGGGCTCCAAATCACACAAGGAAGGTTATAGTTAGGATATTTAGTTGTTTGTCCTGCGTCCCGACCGATGTTTCGCACTCTGATTTTTTGGGGGGTTTTTTGCTCCGCCAGCGGCATTGCGGTTTTATTTTGTTTTTTTGCTCCGCCGGCGCCCCCCCCTCCCATATGTCCCGATATTTTGTTCCTCTCATCTGGTCACCCTAGTTACAGTCCATGGGTTCCAGCTGCCAGTGTGACTCTCAACTGGACAATGCCTGGGTGCAGCGCCGGCTCCAGGGCGGGAGGTCCTTCGCTCCGAATTGCCGCCGAATCGCTGGACGTGCCGCCCCTCTCCCGAGTGGCCGCCCCAAGCACCTGCTTGGTCAGCTGGTGCCTGGAGCCGGCCCTGCCTGGGTGCCTCGGATTGACAAGCTCAATGGGCCGGGGTTGCATCATATGGGTTTTTGCAGCATCTGCTTCTGCAGCCACCTCCCCCCAGATGAGGACTGTGTCCTCTCCAGGAGCCTGTTGGCCAGAGAGAATAGAAATCCTGCCTGCACCAAGCAACCCATTTGCAACGTGAGGGATTTTGAAGCAGTCAGCTAAGCAGAATGCTTCTGTCTCATTGCCCTTCCCTGTGCTTTGCTCACAAGGGCCGTTTTCTCTCCCATGTGTTTGTGGGTCGGAGCTACAGATCCCCTCCCCCCACCTTTCTTTCTGTCCATCTTGCTGCATGGTTCACTATGTTTTGATGAGCAATTCCACATCAGTTGCGCTTGAGGCTCGGAGAACAGATGCAGTTATGGGCGCCCTGTTACACAGCATTGCCTTGCAGTGTGTATGGAGACCAGGGGTGGCTCCAGGCACCAGTGCAGCAAGCACGTGCCTGGGGCGGCAAGCCGCGGGGGGCGGCGTGGCGGTCGCCGTGAGGGTGGCAGTGAGGCAGCCTTCGGTGGCATGCCTGCGGGAGGTCCGCCGGTCCCGCGGCTTCGGTGGCAGGTACGCCGAAGGCGCAGAACCGGCAGATCACCCGCAAAAACGCCGCCGAATCCGCCTGACTGCCGTGCTTGGGGCAGCAAAAAACATGGAGACACAGCGCAGCGTCCCCGGGGGAGGAAAGAGACAGGACAAGTGAATCCTTTCCTGGGCCTGCTGGACACGGACAGCCCCTGTGGGTCTCTGGCTGTCTCACACACCCTCATGCTCAGCCTGTGCTGCCGATTGTCACCATGTTGGATCTCCCGACATCCTGGTATGGACTCCCCAGTCATGGAAGGGCAGCTCACCTGGGGACAGCGAGGCTACAGCAATTTACCCCAGCGGGGTATCTGGCCCATTAGCTGTAAAATATGTACGTGAATGCAGCCAATGAGAAATTCCTAGTGAACCAGGCAGAGGACTGAAAGTTACGGGAGCGAAAGCACATTGCCTGGACCAGCCAGCAGCCCCTGCCCAGCACAGCTCCACCCCACCCAACCTGCTCCCCCAACTGGCCTCTTCCCTGGTAAACAATTGGCATTTTGGCTGAGCTGGGCACAGTTGTAATTTGTCCCCAACCAGGGGATGTGTGATCTGGCAGACCAGATTGCCTTCAGCTTCCTCTACCCCCTGGGACAGTGCACCCCATCTCTGAGTCCTGTGGGAACTGTGCCTGGCCCTTGCACCCAGGAAGTATGTTGCACAGCAGGGTGTTCTAGCTGAGGCAGCACGGCCTAGTGGATGGGGTGAAGCTGGTCATTCAGGAGAGCTGGGTTCAATTCCTGGCTCTGACCTGCTGGCTGACCGTGGGCAAATCACCACCTATGCCTCAGTTTCCCCCGCTGACCTCCTTTGCTAAGCACTTTGAGATCCATGGCTGAAGAATTAGGTGTTACTGCTTCACGGCCTAAGGTTTGTACGTGCAGCGTGGCTGAGTTGCTGACCTCCCTGGGAGCCATCGCTTTCAATGGCCTGAGTGGCTCTAATCTACTTGAATAGATTTCGACCCACAGCATTGTACAAACATGTTTGTATAATTTATTGTTTATTCCAGTCTCACCTAAGGCCCTGACTGAGCTCGGGGCACCAGGGCGCTAGTCCTGGACATATACATAGTGAGAGACGGTCCCTGCCCCGGCGAGCTCACAGTCTATCTAGGCAAGGAGTGAGAGGGGAAACTCAGGCACAGAGCTGAACTGACTTGCCAAGGTTTTTTTCCTCACTTGTCTCTTATCCCCTGAACTACATGCCTTCAGCTCCGACTACACTGGCTGCAGCCTCAGATCAATGCATTGCGTGGCTCTAATTGAGCGTGAATGTGCACTGCCCTTCCAGCTTCGGTAGTTGTGTTTTATGATTCCTGCTGTGCAAACCCGAGGGCTGTGCCTCCATTACACAATTGAATTAGGATCTGCCACAATGAAATTAGGCTATGCTCCCATGTAAATCAGGGAACATCCGATTTACATGTTCATAATGCTCCAAGCAAGGTGTTAAATGGAATCCTTAGCAATGCAGAAGGCAGCGTAAATTGACAGCTATTCATGGCGTGTTTGTTCAGCTGGAAGATCCCACTTGAAAGGATAGGGGATTAAAGTCCCTAGATAAACAACTCACTTGAAATGGACATAAACTATCAGGGGCTTGGGCCAGGAGTGCTTGCTCAGGGAGTGTGTCAGTGCAGGTCTTATAGCAGGAGGGAGGAGATTACAGCATTGGATATTGACTGACTTCAAAGGGAGACGAATGGCTCAGTCAGACTCTATTGTGCATCTCAACCTGGGGGGGGTCACACGCAGGGCTGGCGCAACCCATTAGGCGACCTAGGCGGTCGCCTAGGGCACTACTATTTGGGGGACGCCGGTGCCCCGGTCATCAGCGGAATTTTGGGGGCGGGACCTTCCGCCGCCGCTGTCGGGGGCAGCATTTCGGGGGTGGGACCTTCCGCTGCCTAGGGTGCTGAAAAGGCTGGCGGCGCTCCTGGTCACACGCAGGTGTCAGGGGACATGATCCTCCTGCTTTTCCTATAGCGCTGGCTGGCTGGGAGTGGGGACCCAGTATGGAAAAGGCTGAGGCTGAGAACCACTGGTGCATTGTAACACCGCTCCCCCCAGACTGTAACTTGGCTGGGGTTTACCCTTGTGGAAAATGTCCTATAGCAGGTTGCCAATGCTGCTTACAGTGCAGAGTACAGCTTACTGGAGTGGTTGCCCATGTCTACACTATCAAATTATGTCACCCTAAATTAGGTCAGTGTACAGCCACCCCGATTATTACGGCGCTTGTACATGTGCACACTGTGCTCCTAGTGTCAACGGTGCGCGTCCTCTCCAGGAGCGCTTGTGTCGCTGAAGAGAGCAGTGCACCATGGGTAGGTATCCCAGCATGCAACTCGCCACCATCCAGTGCAGGGTGTTTTGGGAAGTGTTTGCGATGCCTGATGGGGCTGAAACAATGACTGGGAGCATGGGGTCAACTTCCCATAATGCAGTGTGCTCCATCCCATAATTTCATTGGCATCCCATAATATTTCATGTCTCTTTTCAAAAATCCCTCCTTGCTGCCTGCCTCTCTGACAAAAGCTTGGAGCCTGCACAGCTCTGCACTGTTGTCACGAGTGTTGTGAGCATGGGGCACACGATCCTGCGGTATTTCCAGAGCTGCAAGGAACATGACGATTCCTTGGAGGCCAGCTTGCTGTGGGACATAGAAAGAAACAATTCAAGATTGTTGGTGGCATTCACGGAGCAGCTGCAGCCGATGGAGCGCGGGGTCTAGGCTCGAGAAACCAGCACTGACTGGTGGGATCGCATCATCATGCAGGTTTGCAGTGGCTGCAAAACTTTCTTGTCTTGTGGAAATCTCCCTTGTCACGGGCAATCAGAAGACACATCCACAGCCCTTCTGCCATGGCATGATGATCTGGTGGGAGCTACAGCACGTCTTTACACGGCAGCGTAACGCTAGGAAGATGGCTGTGTACTCACGCTGTCTTTCCTGCCACAAGTGGGTGGGTCTTCAGGAAAGCCCAGTGCTCTGTTTATGTCTGCTCTTCATTTCACCTCCTCTTCCACTGGTCAGTTCTCTCTCCGCTGGAAACAAGGAGAAGCCCCCAGACCCATATGATCACTGCTCAGTCACATCCCTGGGATCCAGCAGCCTGGGGACCCGTTTTTATTCTGTGCTTGTATAGCTCCTAACACGGCAAGGTCCTGGTGACTGGCTGGGGATCATACAGTAATAAATAATAATAATTTGTGAGCCTGGCGTCGTCTTTAGAAGTGACTGGAAAATAACAACTTTCTTACGGGGCTCTTCAACAACTCTATAGAATTGAACAGAGAGATGTCGCCCTCCTAGAGAGCTTGATTGGATGGTTCAAAACAGCGGCTAGACGAGCTGTAATTCACTATTCACCTCTACGGGGTATGACAGTCACATCTGTAGCGCCCTGTTTGGTTTCTGTAGGCCTCCAGTTTGCTTCAACTCTTTATAACGAGTCTCATGCTATTTGGGGTTTTTCTTAAAGCCCCAGTTCCTGGAGTGCTGTGATTCTGAGAGACCCGCTAAGTCTCTAGCCCTCATGGTTTCAGAGAAAAGCTGTGAATGTGTGCGACCTCTTACGGGTCAGAAACAAGAGGCAAATAAAAAGGACCCAACATTTGAAAAATCTCACGACTTTTTTTAGACAAAACTCTTTGATTCTGGAGACCTGACACATGATTTATGAACCCTTGGGGGTGGGGGTGGTACTGCTGTTGATTTTCCAGATGGGCAGGGAAAGAATGATACAGCTGCGTGCTGCAGAAGGGTAGGTGATCAGCTAACCAAACTCACGCTGTAGCTGTGCCAGAGGACATAGATGCTTGAGGTGATGTCTTGGGGGAGGCAGTGTTGCCTAGCGGATAGAGCAGTGACCTAGAATTCAGAAAACCAGCGTTCTAGACCTGGTTCTGGCCTGCTGGGTGACTTTGGGCCAGGCTCTTCAATGCTCCGTGCCTCCTTTTCCCTATCTCTACAAGGGGGGTCATGATGCTGACCTCCTTTGTTAAGTGGTTCAGATCAACAGATGAACAGCGCTGTATGAGAGCTAGGCATCATTTGCTCTGCATGGCTGAGGGTCAAAGGATTGCTAGGAGAGCCTTGAAGGAACTGATGGGGACCAGGGGAGGAGAATGCTGCTGCTAATACTAGACTAGAGCCTTTGACCTCAGCCTTTGAGCCTCTCTCAGTCGTGGTGAGATAGCACAGCTTCGCAGCACATCTCCGGCACTGTGCAAATAATTAGCGATAATGCAAATAAGAACTCATTAGTGTTGCCATGCTTAATGGATTTGCCTTCCCCTGAGCCCTGTTTCCTGTGTGCAAGCCGTGTCTTTTTCTTGCTCACTTTGCTTCCTGCTTGGCACAGCAGCCCCGGTATTGTATCACAAATGCCCCATCGTGCCAAGCTAGCCCCCTGCACAAGAGCCAGGCCAATCCCCAGAATGAGCTCACAAGGGAGTGTTCAGCTGAGAGCCAAAGGGCAGCAGCCTCCCTGCTCCTGGGTGCGGAGGTTGAGGCCCGTCTACACTAGAACGTAGGTTGCCCGAGCTGCCTTGCCCAGGGCTGTGAAAAGGTTCATGGCCGGGGCACCATAGGTCGCTCTAACCCCCAGCGTAGACGTGGCTGTGTCGACGGAAGGATTCTTCCATCGACCTAGCTCCTGCCTCCCTGAGAGCTGGATTTACCCCAGTCTCGACAGCTGTAGTGTAGATATATCCACAGACAAGCTGCCAATGGCTTTTGCTGGGTAGATCTTCCCTCCGGCCGTGTCCTAGGGGACTCCTGGCTGTGGCTCTTCGGCCTCCTGTGTGGGACCAGGCAGCAAACAGTCCTGAGGGTCCTGGACAGAAGCCTGGTCCTGCATCCCTGCCACCGACAACTCACCTTAGGTCTGAGGAGCAGGAAGGTCACCATAGAGGGGACCAGAGCGGCAGTGGGTTATGGGGGTGCAGTGCCGGAATGGGACCATATCCCCAGTATTCCCTTGGCTTTGGAACTGAGGGCGCCCTGGCCCGGCATGTTGCCCCAGGACTGCAGAGCACGCCGTGTACCCACCTCCACACCTTGGGCATTTTAATCTGTACAATGCTAATGGATGCTGGGTGGATGCTAGCTGCCTCGCATCCCACTTGTCGGCATCATGCCTACCCCTGATCAAAGGCAGTATGAGAACTGCTGCCGAGCACAATTCCTCCACTCCAGAAGCCAGTCCTGGCACTAGGGATCTGCCCCAGGGGAGTCAAGCAATATAGGTCCAGATTATGGAAGTTCTCGGGCCAGGAGCCCAGTGGGCCCCGGCTCCTCCCCAATCCCTCGGGACCTGTGTCTAGTGCAGGGGTCTCAAACACGCAGCCCGCAGGGTTATTGCATGCGGCCCGCGAGCTTCTCACGGCCCCCCCGCCCTCCCCAACGTTTACCTAGAGCGGCTCCCTGTGTGTGGCTGTTGCTTCAGGCACCGCCCCCAGCAGTTCCCATTGGCCGGGAATGGGGANCCCACACCTCGCCGCGCCGCAAGCGGCTGGAACCTGGGGGAGGAGGGGCGCAGGGGTGTGTGTGGCTGTTGCTTCAGGCACCGCCCCCAGCAGTTCCCATTGGCCGGGAATGGGGAACTGTGGCCAATGGGAGCTGCTGGGGGCGGTGCCTGAAGCAACAGTCACACACAACCCTGCGCCCCTCCTTCCCCAGCTTCCAGCCACTTCCCAGTGCGGCGCGGCGGCAGGGCAGGCAGGCAAGCAGGGAGCCTGCCCTGCCCCCCGTGCGGGTCGGGCCGGAGCCCGCCCCCGCACTCCTCCTGCACCCCGACCCCCTGCCCCGAGTCCCCTGCCGCACCCTGCACCCCAACCCCCTGCCCTGAGCCCCCTGCGGCACCCTGCACCCCCTGCCCTGAGCCCCCTGCTGCACCCCGACACCCTGCCCTGAGCCCCCTGCTGCACCCTGCACCCCCTGCCCTGAACCCCCCACTGCACCCCTCCTGCACCTCAACCCCCTGCCCTGAACCCCCGCCACACCCCACACCCCTGCTCTGAGCCCCCTGCTGCACCCCTCCTGCACCCGACCCCCTGCCCTGAACCCCCGCCACATCCCACACCCCTGCTCTGAGCCCCCTGCTGCACCCTTCCTCCACCCGACCCCCTGCCCTGAACCCCACCACACCCAACACCCCTGCTCTGAGCCCCCTGCTGCACCCTGCACCCTGACCCCCTCCTGACCCCTCACCCCAACTCCCTGCCCTGAGCCCCCGCCACACCCCACACCCCTCCTGTGCCCCCTGGGGGCAGGGAGGGGGGCAGAGTTGGGGTGGGGATGTCGGGGAAGGGGTTGGAAAGGGGGCAGGGAAGGGGTGGGAAGAGGCGGGGCAGAGGCGGGGCCTCATGGAAGGGGTGGAGTGGGGGCGGGGCCGAGGGCGGCGGGGGGGAGGTGTCAGTAAATGTGGCCCTCGGCCCAATGTACTAGTCCTCATGTGGCCCTCGAGGTCATTTGAGTTTGAGACCCCTGGTCTAGTGGGTCCCTGGCTCCTCCCCACAACCAGGGGTGGCTCCAGGCACCAGCGCAGCAAGCGCGTGCCTGAGGCGGCAAGCCGCGGGGGGCAGCGTGCCAGTTGCCGTGAGGGCGGGAGTCAGGCAGCCTTTGGCGGCATGCCTGTGGAAGGCCCGCCAGTCCCGTGGCTTCAGTGGCAATTCGGCAGCGGGTACGCCGAAGGCACGGGACCGGCAGATCACCCGCAGAAACGCCGCCGAATCCGCATGACCAGCGGACCGCCCGCAGGCACGCCACCGAAGGCCGCCTGACTGCCGTGCTTGGGGCAGCAAAAAACATAGAGCCGCCCCTGCCCCCAACCCCCGGGGGCCCTGTGTCCATTGGGCCCCTGGCTCCCCCCAACCTCCCTGGCCCTGTGTCCAATGGGCCCCTGGCTCCCCCCGAAGCCCCCGGGCCCTGTGTCATAGAATCATAGAATCATAGAATATCAGGGTTGGAAGGGACCTAGGAGGTCATCTAGTCCAACCCCCTGCTCAAAGCAGGACCTAATCCCAACTAAATCATCCCAGCCAGGGCTTTGTCAAGCCTGACCTTAAAAACCTCTAAGGAAGGAGATTCCACCACCTCCCTAGGTAACCCATTCCAGTGCTTCACCACCCTCCTAGTGAAAAAGTTTTTCCTAATATCCAATCTAAACCTCCCCCACTGCAACTTGAGACCATTACTCCTTGTTCTGTCATCTGGTACCACTGAGAACAGTCTAGATCCATCCTCTTTGGAACCCCCTTTCAGGTAGTTGAAAGCAGCTATCAAATCCCCCCTCATTCTTCTCTTCTGCAGACTAAACAATCCCAGTTCCCTCAGCCTCTCCTCATAACTCATGTGCTCCAGCCCCCTAATCATTTTTGTTGCCCTCCGCTGGACTCTTTCCAATTTTTCCACATCCTTCTTGTAGTGTGGGGCCCAAAACTGGACACAGTACTCCAGGTGAGGCCTCACCAATGTCGAATAGAGGGGAACGATCACGTCCCTCGATCTGCTGGCAATGCCCCTACTTATACAGCCCAAAATGCCGTTAGCCTTCTTGGCAACAAGGGCACACTGTTGACTCATATCCAGCTTCTCGTCCACCGTAACCCCTAGGTCCTTTTCTGCAGAACTGCTGCCTAGCCACTCGGTCCCTAGTCTGTAACAGTGCATGGGATTCTTCCGTCCTAAGTGCAGGACTCTGCACTTGTCCTTGTTGAACCTCATCAGGTTTCTTTTGGCCCAATCCTCTAATTTGTCTAGGTCCCTCTGTATCCTATCCCTACCCTCCAGCGTATCTACCACTCCTCCCAGTTTAGTGTCATCTGCAAATTTGCTGAGAGTGCAGTCCACGCCATCCTCCAGATCATTAATGAAGATATTGAACAAAACCGGCCCCAGGACCGACCCTTGGGGCACTCCGCTTGAAACCGGCTGCCAACTAGACATGGAGCCGTTGATCACTACCCGTTGAGCCCGACGATCTAGCCAGCTTTCTATCCACCTTATAGTCCATTCATCCAGCCCATACTTCTTTAACTTGCCGGCAAGAATACTGTGGGAGACCGTATCAAAAGCTTTGCTAAAGTCAAGGAATAACACATCCACTGCTTTCCCCTCATCCACAGACCCAGTTATCTCCTCATAGAAGGCAATTAGGTTAGTCAGGCATGACTTGCCCTTGGTGAATCCATGCTGACTGTTCCTGATCACTTTCCTCTCCTCTAAGTGCTTCAGAATTGATTCCTTGAGGACCTGCTCCATGATTTTTCCAGGGACTGAGGTGAGGCTGACTGGCCTGTAGTTCCCCGGATCCTCCTTCTTCCCTTTTTTAAAGATGGGCACTACATTAGCCTTTTTCCAGTCATCCGGGACCTCCCCCGATCGCCATGAGTTTTCAAAGATAATGGCCAATGGCTCTGCAATCACATCCGCCAACTCCTTTAGCACCCTCGGATGCAGCGCATCCGGCCCCATGGACTTGTGCTCGTCCAGTTTTTCTAAATAGTCCCGAACCACTTCTTTCTCCACAGAGGGCTGGTCACCTTCTCCCCATACTGTGCTGCCCAGTGCAGCAGTCTGGGAGCTGACCTTGTTCGTGAAGACAGAGGCAAAAAAAGCATTGAGTACATTAGCTTTTTCCACATCCTCGGTCACTAGGTTGCCTCCCTCATTCAGTAAGGGGCCCACACTTTCCTTGACTTTCTTCTTGTTGCTAACATACCTGAAGAAACCCTTCTTGTTACTCTTAACATCTCTTGCTAGCTGCAACTCCAAGTGTGATTTGGCCTTCCTGATTTCACTCCTGCATGCCTGAGCAATATTTTTATACTCCTCCCTGGTCATTTGTCCAATCTTCCACTTCTTGTAAGCTTCTTTTTTGCGTTTAAGATCAGCAAGGATTTCACTGTTTAGCCAAGCTGGTCGCCTGCCATATTTACTATTCTTTCTACACATCGGGATGGTTTGTTCCTGCAACCTCAATAAGGATTCTTTAAAATACAGCCAGCTCTCCTGGACTCCTTTCCCCCTCATGTTATTCTCCCAGGGGATCCTGCCCATCAGTTCCCTGAGGGAGTCAAAGTCTGCTTTTCTGAAGTCCAGGGTCCGTATTCTGCTGCTTTCCTTTCTTCCTTGTGTCAGGATCCTGAACTCGACCATCTCATGGTCACTGCCTCCCAGGTTCCCATCCACTTTTGCTTCCCCTACTAATTCTTCCCAGTTTGTGAGCAGCAGGTCTAGAAGAGCTCTGCCCCTAGTTGGTTCCTCCAGCACTTGCACCAGGAAATTGTCCCCTACACTTTCCAAAAACTTCCTGGTCCATTGGGCTCCTGGTTCCCCCAGCCCCTCGGGCCCTGTGTGCAATGGGCCTCTGGCTTCTCCCGGGCCCTGTGTCCAACGGGCCCCAGCTCCCCCCAACCCCTCAGGCCCTGTGTGTAATGGGCCCCAGCTCTCCCGAACCCCGCAGGCCCTGTGTCCATTCCATTGGGCCTCCTGGCTCCTCCCTGATCCCTCGGGCCCTATGTCCAGTGGCCCCTGGCTCCCTCAGCCCCTTGGGCCCTGTGTCCCACGTCCCCCAGGCTGCGCTCTGATGGGTGGGATACTGAAGCCATAAGGGGCGGATGTGGTGGTGGCTGGGGTGCTAGGTTGACGAGAGGACGACTCCATCACTGCTCCTCGGGTTGACAGCTGGGCTAACTGTGTGGGGACGGGAATTACTTCCCTCTCTTTCCTCACAGGAGAATGGAGCCCTGTGCTGGAAAAAGGAGCCATGCTGACTGCTCTGGGGAAGGTGCAGCTACAGCAAACGTCCAGCCCAGGCAAGCTTCCCACACCCCAGCCTGCAGCCGTACCTCCCCCTGCCTGAGAGCCTGGAGCTCGGGCGCCGTGGCCCAGTCAGGCCCTGGCCTTTCCGCTGGGGCTGCACAGAAGTTCCAGGGGTGGCGGCAAGTCCTACAAGGTGGACACCTGCCCCCTAGGGAGTGGGGAGCCCCAAGCTGGTTCCCGTAGGCCACTTGGTGCGGATGACTCTGCTGTTCCTGTCCTTGGCTGGACTGGAGCCTTACTGGAATTCCCATCTCTGCTCGGACATGGGCTGCCTGCAGACCAGGGCCCCGGGTGACGCTAGCAGGAAGGGACAGAGCAGCCTTGCACTGCTGCGTCTGTGCACAGCTCCGACCGGCATTTTAAACCCCGCACCCCTCCGTTGTTGGCCCATCGCTCGCAGCCAACGGTAGATGTCGAAGTCTGCAGGGATTTCTGGAAACGGCTGCATTTCACTGCTCCTGCATCCAAGATGCGCCAGCTGGCTGCGTGATAACAAAACCATGTGTCAGAGCGCAGGGCGGAGAGGCCCTACCGCTCGCTCACTGGCCGCTTTGCCAGACACTCACTGTTTCTTCCTCTTGGATATACATTTCTAGCAAGGAGCGCTGGAGCAAATGCTCTGCCAGAGATCCTCTGTGTTCACGGCTGCTCTAGTAGTCAGGGGCAATGGAGTGGGAGCTGATGGCTAGGAGTCCGATCCTGCGCGGTGCAGAGACAGTCACAAGGTGCTGAGTGCCCTCCATTGGCTTCAGCCAGGGTGGAAGGTGCTCAGCTCCTTGCAGGCAGGCTGTGACAGACAAGGAGCTGCTTTGTAACCATAGGCTGGATACTCGGACAGAGCCATCTGAGAACTTGGTTGGCAAGGGGAAGTTGTTGGACAGGGCTGGCCCTTGAAGGGAGTCAGATGCCCAGGTTACCTGTGACAGGCCCCCCTGAAGGCAATGAGCCAACCCAGGTCCACCAGGGCCTAGTGTAACTGCTAAGTAGTGGGAAGGTGGTTAATTAAGGAGCACCTGGGCCTAATAAAGGGTTCAGGAGAGCTCAGCTGGGGGTAAAAGCTCTGTGCGCAGAGAGGCCTGTGACAGCCATGAGCAAGCAGCAGAAAGGGGGCCGAGCTCTCAGGCAGCGGAGAAGCCTGGGTCTTACAGCAGAACTTGCTGCTGCTGGAACCTAGAGCCTGTTTCAGGGACATTAATGTTGTATCTGGGCTCTGAGGTAAAAGCCTGTAAACCAGAGGTGGGCAAACGACGGCCCATGGGCCACATCCGGCCCGCAGGACCGTCCTGCCCGGCCCTTGAGCTCCTGGCTGGGGAGGCTAGCCCCCGGTCCCTCCCCCGCTGTCCCCCTTCCCCGCAGCTACGGCCGCGTGGGCAGCGCTCTGGGCGGAGGGGTTGCGCGCTCCTGCCAAGCAGCGCGGCCGTGTGGCTGGCTCCAGACTGCCAGACTTGCTGCTCTGAGCAGCATGGTAAGGGGGCCGGGGGGTTGGATAAGGGGCGGGAGGTCCCAGGGGGCAGTCAGGGGACAAGAAGCAGGGGGCGGTTGGATGGGGTGGAGGTTCTGGGGGGCGGTCAGGGGACAGGAAATGGGGGGGGGTTGGATAAGCATGGGAGTCTCAGGGGGTGTGGATGTGGATAGGGGTCGGGATGGGAACAGGGGGGTTGGATAGGTGTGGGGTCCTGGGGGGCCTGTCAGGGGGTGGGAGTGTGGATAGGGGTTGGGGGCAGTCAGGGGACAGGGAGCGGGGGGGTTGGATAGAGGGTGGGGTCCTGGGGGGAGGTTAGGGGCTGGGGGTCCCGGGGGGTGGTGGTCAGGGGACAAGGAACAGGGGGGTTGGATGGGTCAGGGCTTCTGAGGGGGGCAGTCAGGGGGCGGGAAGTGGGAGGGGTCGGATAGGGGCCGGGGGCCAGGCTGTTTGGGGAGGCACAGCCTTCCCTACCCGGCCCTCCATACAGTTTTGCAACCCCAGTGTGGCCCTCGGGCCAAAAAGTTTGCCCACCACGCTGTAAACTCTTGTCCAAGGGCGCATGCTAAAGACAGCTTCATTAACTAGAGATCTACTGTTAGAGAGTAGAGGGTCTGGTTTCTCCTTGACCAGGCTGTTTAAATGACCTCATTAAGGAAGGGAAACTGAGGCAGGCCCCAGCAGAGCCACGCTTAGCTGCAGGGGGGTGCTCGGCAGGCGATGGGACTCCTCCTATAGTCCTGGCTCTTGGTACCAAGGTAAAGGGGACCTTTTAAATTCCTTAGATGGTGTCACGGAGTGTGGGGGAGTCAGGGCCCTGCAACCCCGGCTTCCTGCGATTCGCCATGACTCTCAGCCAGCCAGTAAAACAGGTGGTTTATTGAGATGACAGGAACACAGTCCAAAACAGGTCTTGCCGGTACAGACAACAGGGCCCCCTTTAGTTAGGCCCATCTGAGGGCCCCAGGGAGGCCACAGCCCCACTGGGAAGCCCAAGCCCCGTCAGGGCCACCCCTTTCCATTTTCCAGTCAGCTCCCAAAACTGAAAACTCCTTCCAGGCGTCTCCTTTCTCCCTGCCCCCCGGCTCCTCCCCCAGCCTTTGTCCTTTGTCCAGATTCCCGGTCAGAGGTGTTACCTGGTCTCCAACTCCCCTCCTGGGTTCTCATGTTACATGCTCAGGTCTCCTCCCTTCCCCAATGCAGGCAGTCCCAGCCAAGCTCCCCTGCAACCTTCCCCCTCAGTATTCGGAGAACACAACAAAACATTCTCACTTCGTCACAGATGGGCCTGCTTCTCCTTGTGCACTGGTGCAACTCTACCAACCTTGGGGGGTTATGCTGGACTTACACCAGCGCTGGTGAGCACGGAGCCTGTATTGATCTAACGTCATAGGGACTGTGGAAGGGCAAACAGGAAAGCCATGCAGTGGCCCTAGCTAAGGGCCCCCCGGCACCCCAGATGAGAACAGCTGCTCAAGGTGGAACTTCTCTGCTGCGCAAATTCTGCTCTCTGATCTCCAGCTCTGTGCCTGCTGCTGCCTACTGGCTGCATGGCAGGGACAAAGGAGAGGAGCTGTGGTACCCAGGGGAAGGGAGCCATATAAATTCCTTAGATGGGCCCTCATTCTCCTCGTGTCCTGTTGCAACTTTACTGCTGTGGGGGGAATTATCCCCGGGGAACCAGGCCCCCAGGAGTGGCAGAATCCATGGGTCAGAGTCACGCAGGTGTCAGTTAGTTTCCATCAGTGGCGTTCCCCCAGGGAGGGCTCTGTCTCAGGGTGTTCTGCATCCTCCCCCAGTGTGTATCTGTGGGAACGGCCACCGCAGGCTGGGGGCAGCTCCTACGCGGAATGAAACGTGCCAAATATTTTGCTGGAATTTGTTCTCCTGTTTGTGCCTTGCTCCCAGGCCGCTGCTGGCTTCAGTGCTGTAATGGTATCCCCAGGCCCCTGCAGCTGTGCACACGCTCCGCCAAGCAGCCCCAAGCCCAAACAAAGCAGAATAGTAGGAGCCACTGTGACGGGTTGGATCACAGAAACCCCCTTGGGAGCTACCATCTAATGTACCAAGACTACTTCTATTCCTGTTTTCCCTGCCTGCTCCGGACTTCATAAGAACATAAGAACGGCCGTACCGGGTCAGAGTAAAGGTCCATCTAGCCCAGTATCCTGTCTACTGACAGTGGCCAATGCCAGGTGCCCCAGAGGGAGTGAACCTAACAGGCAATGATCAAGTGATCTCTTTCCTGCCATCCATCTCCACCCTCTGACAAACAGAGTGTCTGCCCCATAGGGGAGGCCAAAAACGAATTTTAGGTACTGCCTCCGCCATGGTCAGTGTCCAAGTCTCTGACAGTAAGTTCAGGGGGAGGGTGTGACGTTGTGCAATCTATATGGTTTTGTAAAAACATGATAATAAGTGAATATAATGTAACTGGAATATGCTTCATGCAAAAGGTCTCTTGTAAGGTATCATTACAAAGCTTATAATCTACTGAGTGATCATCCTATTTGTATAAATGTACCACTCTTGTATCTAAAACTAGAAATATAAAATATAAGTCTGAGGGCCTATTGTAATTATGCAAAGTGTGGGCCATTAATGGTGGTTTGGAATCTTGATGACTCCCATTAACCAGAGCCATTGTCTGCAGATGGCTGTATTTACCTGTGAGTCTTCCTGTATATGTGTGTGCTGGCAAGTGAGTAATGAAGCCTTGCAGTGACATGTGATCATGTCACCTGAACTGGAATCCATCTTTAACCTGGTGCTTTTCCAGTGAGGGGTGGGGGAACCCAGAGGGACAAAGGATTCCCGCCTTATGCAAAAGATATATAAAGGGGTGGAAGAGAACAGAGGGGGAGAGGAGCCATCATGAAGAATCCCCTAGCTATCACCTGAGCTGGAACAAGAGCTGTACCAGGGGAAAGAATTGTGCCCAGGCCTGGAAGGTGTCCAGTCTGAGAAAAAACTTACTGAAGCATCTCTGAGGGTGAGATTATCTGTATTCAGTTTGATTAGACATAGATTTGCGCATTTTATTTTATTTTGCTGGGTAACTTACTTTGTTCTGTCTGTTACTACTTGGAATCACTTAAATCCTACTTTCTGTATTTAATAAAATCACTTTTTACTTATTAATTAACTCAGAGTATGTATTAATACCTGGGGGAGCAAACAACTGTGCATATCTCTCTATCAGTGTTATAGAGGGCGAACAATTTATGAGTTTACCCTGTATAAGCTTTATGCAGGGTAAAACGGATTTATTTGGGTTTAGACCCCATTGGGAGTTGGGCATCTGAGTGCTAAAGACAAGCACACTTCTGTGAGCTGTTTTCAGGTAAACCTGCAGCTTTGGGGCAGGTAATTCAGACCCTGGGTCTGTGTTGGAGCAGACGGGTGTGTCTGGCTCAACAAGACAGGATGCTGGAGCCACTGAGCTGGCAGGGAAAACAGGAATAGAAGTAGTCTTGGTACATTAGGTGGCAGCTCCCAAGGGGGTTTCTGTGATCCAACCCATCACACAAGCTTTTGAATGTAACCCTATCTGCTAGCAATGCCTTCCCCCTCCCAACTAGTCCATGTAAAACCAGTGATTGGCAGCTCTATAGAGCCGTGACCGTCTTTTTGTTCTGTGTCTGTACAGCGCCTAGCACACTGGGGCCCTGGGCCATGGCAGGTTCCTAGGCACTACCGTAATACACCTAATAAATAATCATGACAATGAAAACTAGGACATCTGAAGCCAGATCCTCAGCTGGTGTAAATCTGTGGGGCCCCCTCAGCCCAGGTGCTGATGGAGGCTGTTTTCATAGTGGGCTCTGCAGACTCAGCCCATAATGACTTTGGAACATGGCTCCTGGGAAGCGAAGTTTCAAGGAGAGGCCTGTAGCAATGACTGGCAGGCTAAAGACACATCGTCTCAGCTGGGCCACTAGCCCCATTTGCGAAGGACTTTGTGGGCTTGAGCTTCACTTTGTGGGGGGTGCAAGGTGGAGGCCTGCTGTGCAGGTGGAGCCCAGATACCTGGCATGCGAATGGCCTGCTAGGCTCCGTTCAAACCACACACGGCAGCCGCGAGTCCATCTCTCAGGGCCTAGTGGCAGGGGCTCAGAGAGTTTAGCGATGAGGGCGGGTTAACAGAACAGAACGACTTAGATATTGGCATAGAAAGTACGCTTATTAAGTTTGCAGATGATACCAAACTGGGAGGGATTGCAACTGCTTTGGAGGACAGGGTCATAATTCAAAATGATCTGGACAAATTGGAGAAATGGTCTGAGGTAAACAGGATGAAATTTAACAAAGACAAATGCAAAGTGCTCCACTTAGGAAGGAACAATCAGTTTCACACATACAGAATGGGAAGAGACTGTACGAAGGAGTACGGCAGAAGGACTGTAGGAAGGAGTACGGCAGAAAGGGATCTAGGGGTTATAGTGGACCACAAGCTAAATATGAGTCAACAGTGTGATGCTGTTGCAAAAAAAGCAAACATGATTCTGGGATGTATTAACAGGTGTGTTGTGAGCAAGACACGAGAAGTCATTCTTCCGCTCTACTCTGCACTGGTTAGGCCTCAACTGGAGTATTGTGTCCAGTTCTGGGCACCGCATTTCAAGAAAGATGTGGAGAAATTGGAGAGGGTCCAGAGAAGAGCAACAAGAATGATTAAAGGTCTTGAGAACATGACCTATGAAGGAAGGCTGAAAGAATTGGGTTTGTTTAGTTTGGAAAAGAGAAGACTGAGAGGGGACATGATAGCAGTTTTCAGGTATCTAAAAGGGTGTCATAAGGAGGAGGGAGAAAACTTGTTCACCTTAGCCTCTAAGGATAGAACAAGAAGCAATGGGCTTAAACTGCAGCAAGGGAGGTTTAGGTTGGACATTAGGAAAAAGTTCCTAACTGTCAGGGTGGTTAAACACTGGAATAAATTGCCTAGGGAGGTTGTGGAATCTCCATCTCTGGAGATATTTAAGAGTAGGTTAGATAAATGTCTATCAGGGATGGTCTAGACCAGGGGTAGGCAACCTATGGCACGCGTGCCGAAGGCGGCACGCGAGCTGATTTTCAGTGGCACTCACACTGCCCGGGTCCTGGCCACTGGTCCGGGGGGCTCTGCATTTTAATTTAATTTTAAATGAAGCTTCTTAAACATTTTTAAAACCTTATTTACTTTACATACAACAATAGTTTAGTTATATATTATAGACTTATAGAAAGAGACCTTCTAAAAACGTTAAAATGTATGACTGGCACGCGAAACCTTAAATTAGAGTGAATAAATGAAGACTCGGCACACCACTTCTGAAAGGTTGCCGACCCCTGGTCTAGACAGTATTTGGTCCTGCCATGAGGGCAGGGGGCTGGACTCGATGACCTCTCAAGGTCCCTTCCAGTCCGAGAATCTATGAATCTATGAACCGAATGCAGAGCTCTCACCACACACACGATTACGTGATTTGCACATTTCCCATGCACAGTGGCATGCCAGACTTTTTGCAGAGGAAGGGTCCAACAGCATGGCCTAGTGCAGGGGTAGGCAACCTTTCAGAAGTGGTGTGCCGAGTCTTCATTTATTCACTTTAATTTAAGGTTTCGCGTGCCGGTAATACATTTTAACGTTTTTTAGACGGTCTCTCGCTATAAGTCTATAATATAGAACTAAACTATTGTTGTATGTAAAGTAAACAAGGTTTTCAAAATGTTTAAGAAGCTTCATTTAAAATTAAATTAAAATGCTGATCTTTTAAAAGACATGGGGCTGGCAGCTGGGACCCCAGACCTGGGGGGGAGGAGGGGGGCAGGGATGAGGGCTGGGG
>QXTE01000491.1:279182-387139 GCA_003942145.1 Platysternon megacephalum
TTTTTTTTTTTTTTTTTTTTTTGCTGCCTGGGGCAGCAAAAACCCTGGAGCCGGCGCTGGCTGCGGCTCGGCTCCACCCCCTTCCCCGGAGGGAGGGGGAGGAGGAGGGGCAGGAACGCACCACGTTGGGGGAAGAAGCGGGGGAGGGGGAAGCTTGGCTTCCGCAGGACCAAGCTTCTGCCTCCTGCCCCCGCAGGGGAGAGCGTTGGGCGGGGGGGGGCGAGTGGGGCTGGGACTGGCAGGCAGCGGCATGCCACCGAAAATCGGCTCGCGTGCCATGTTTGGCACGCATGCCGTAGGTTGCCGACCCCTGGCCTAGTGGCTCAGGAGACCCAGGTTCTATTGTTGGCTTGGCTTCTGGGTGACCTTGTCTGAGTCACTTCACCACCCCGTGCCTCAGTTTCCCCATCTGTAAAAAAAGAGTAACGATCCTGACCTCCTTTATAAAGCTCTTGGAGATCTACAGCTGAGAGGTGCTAGATAAGAGTCGGGGGTTCTTACAGGTGGCACCCCTTGGGACTGCTACAAAGATTGGACTGGCAACCGTGCTGATGCCGGGGCTGTCACATGACTGAGCCTCAGCCTCCGGCACTGTCACAGCCGGTTCAGCTTTGGTTCTCCTCCCTTGGCTGGCAGCCCAAGCAAGCCTACGAGGGATTAATTGTCAATTAACCTTGTCCAAGTTCAGAAGGAAGCAGCAAGGATCATAAGCTCCTTAGTGGTTGCCCAGAACTTGGCCCTGTCCCTTCACCCAAGAAGCCAGTTATCCCTTATCTCCCTCCCAATGCGTCTGCGTGGAGCGGCTGTTCCTTTTCCACTGCCTGCCCAGCAGCCTGGCACAGATAGCAACAAGCCGCTGCTAAGGACGGGAATGACAGGCCAAGCCCCCGGTCCGGTCAAAGGCCCCACAGCTGAGGCTCTTGTTTTACCTGCTCGATCGAAGGTATCCCTTTCCCAAAGTCCTAGTCAGTCTTCTGGGGGAGGTGTGTGTGTCTGGGGGTGTGACCGTCTCCATTGCACCGTGCTGAGGACAGATGTGCGGCCCTGCAGTGAAGAACTGGACACACACACACACACACACACACTCTTCCCATTGTTCTGAAAGCCACAGCTGGAACGATGCAACACATCTGCCCTGCTCCGGTTGGTGGCCGTCAGGAGCCGGCTTGCTCAGGCGTGATTAGTTATTCAGCTCTAGTGACACACGTCATCCCAGCTGAACCTCAGCTGCCGGTTGCAGTGTTTCAAAGGCAGGCCTCGGAGCAGCACGGTCTTAGAGTGGATGACGTCTTTGCCAGGCTGCTCCATTGGCTTACCCCCCAGGGGTCTGCGAGGCGCACGTACTCAGCTGCAGCAGGCTACGCTGTCAGACACTGTCTTGTGGAAGTGTGTTGCCCCACTGGAGTTTTCCACTGAAAACCCAAAGAGCTCAAAGCACGTCTGGTCATTCATGAACTGGACCTCGTAACCCAGCTGGGATGTAGGCAAAGCGAGTGAGACACATTTTGCAGATGGGAAACCAAGGCACGGAGAGGGAGGAATGACTCGGCCACAGTTGCACCGCAAATCACTAGCAGAGGTGGGGCTAGAACCCAGTGCGTGGGGCTCCCTTAACCAGCCATGGATTCGCACAAGACAGCTGATTAGAACTCAGGGTTCACTATCAGTGCTGATGCCAAAGTGGGAACAGGCTCCAGCTCCCTCTCCTGGGGGCTCTGCATGAGCTGCCCTTGAAGAGCTCCTCAAAGCACCAGCTGATGCAGAATGCTTTGATACAGGGTACTTCCAAGCTGCCTATCTCCTTGGGACGTGACTGGGTCCTGAGTGGGCCAAGCAAGGGCCTGATTCTCCTATCACTCACACCAGTTTGACACCAGTGTGGCTCCGCTGGCTTCCAGAGACATACTCCCGATTCACACCAATGTATGTGGGAGAAGAATCCAGCACCTAAATCTCTGTGCTGCCTCCTTGTGGGCTACTGGATGCAATTCAGTGTCTTTCGGGCCCTTAATGATCTGGGAGCTGCTTATCTGAGAGACCGTCCTCACCTGGCACCCTCTGCCTCAGGTGTACCACAGCCCCGCCTGGCTGCAGCCATTGGCAGGGGCAGGGGAGGAGTTCCATCCCCGTGGTCCATTCAGTCGGCCAGCAAGGTGACCAGCTGGCCCAGAGGTAGTTGTGAGGCGGGGACTGGGACTGACAGATGGAACTGGGGGAGGAATTAAGAACACAAAACATCAACCCAAGTGTCAGCAGCTGAGCCCGGGATTAGAGTGAGCAGAGTCCACTTTGGATCAAACACGTCTTCTAGTCTGCATTTGGCCGGCTGGTGGGGCACACTGCCCCATACAGGACAGGCTGGCTGGCTCTTATAGACGAGACAGATCGCTTGGGTGCAATCCAGGAGCGCCCTGCAGGAAAGGGAAACTGCATGGTGGGCGGATGGGAAGCCATGCTGGGTGCTCTGGGTTACATCCCCCCACACCCTCTGGGCACCAGCTTGAGCTGGGTCCTGGAGACTTATTTTCATAGAATCATAGAATATCAGGGTTGGAAGGGACCTCAGGAGGTCATCTAGTCCAGGGGTAGGCAACCTATGGCACGGGTGCCGAAGGCGGCACGCGAGCTGATTTTCAGCGGCACTCACACTGCCCGGGTCCTGGCCACCAGTCCGGAGGGCTCTGCATTTTAATTTAATTTTAAATGAAGCTTCTTAAACATTTTAAAAACCTTATTTACTTTACATACAACAATAGTTTACTTATATATTATAGACTTATAGAAAGAGACCTTCTAAAAAAGGTTAAAATGCATTACTGGCACGCGAAACCTTAAATTAGAGTGAATAAATGAAGACTCGGCACACCACTTCTAAAAGGCTGCCGACCCCTGATCTAGTCCAACCCCCTGCTCAAAGCAGGACCTAATCCCAACTAAATCATCCCAGCCAGGGCTTTGTCAAGCCTGACCTTAAAAACCTCTAAGGAAGGAGATTCCACCACCTCCCTAGGTAACCCATTCCAGTGCTTCACCACCCTCCTAGTGAAAAAGTTTTTCCTAATATCCAATCTAAACCTCCCCCACTGCAACTTGAGACCATTACTCCTTGTTCTGTCATCTGGTACCACTGAGAACAGTCTAGATCCATCCTCTTTGGAACCCCCTTTCAGGTAGTTGAAAGCAGCTATCAAATCCCCCCTCATTCTTCTCTTCTGCAGACTAAACAATCCCAGTTCCCTCAGCCTCTCCTCATAACTCATGTGCTCCAGCCCCCTAATCATTTTTGTTGCCCTCCGCTGGACTCTTTCCAATTTTTCCACATCCTTCTTGTAGTGTGGGGCCCAAAACTGGACACAGTACTCCAGGTGAGGCCTCACCAATGTCGAATAGAGGGGAACGATCACGTCCCTCGATCTGCTGGCAATGCCCCTACTTATACAGCCCAAAATGCCGTTAGCCTTCTTGGCAACAAGGGCACACTGTTGACTCATATCCAGCTTCTCGTCCACCGTAACCCCTAGTCCTTTTCTGCAGAACTGCTGCCTATCCACTTGGTCCCTAGTCTGTAGCAGTGCATGGGATTCTTCCGTCCTAAGTGCAGGACTCTACACTTGTCCTTGTTGAACCTCATCAGATTTCTTTTCGCCCAACCCTCTAATTTGTCTAGGTCCCTCTGTATCCTATCCCTACCCTCCAGCGTATCTACCACTCCTCCCAGTTTAGTGTCATCTGCAAACTTGCTGAGGATGCAATCCATGCCATCCTCCAGATCATTAATGAAGATATTGAACAAAACCGGCACCAGCACCGACCCTTGGGGCACTCCGCTTGATACCGGCTGCCAACTAGACATGGAGCCATTGATCATTACCCGTTGAGCCCGATGATCTAGCCAGCTTTCTATCCACCTTATACTTCTGAATATCCAGCCCATACTTCTTTAACTTGCTGGGAAGAATACTGTGGGAGACCGTATCAAAAGCTTTGCTAAAGTCAAGGAATAACACGTCCACTGCTTTCCCCTCATCCACAGAGCCTGTTATCTCCTCATAGAAGGCAATTAGTTAGTCAGGCTTGACTTGCCTTGGTGAATCCATGCTGACTGTTCCTGATCACTTTCCTCTCCATTAAGTGCTTCAAAATTGATTCCTTGAGGACCTGCTCCATGATTTTTCCAGGGACTGAGGTGAGGCTGACTGGCCTGTAGTTCCTCAGATCCTCCTTCTTCCCTTTTTTAAAGATGGGCACTACATTAGCTTTTTTCCAATCATCTGGGACCTCGCCCGATCGCCATTGCTTTGACTGGGCCCTCCGCTCTCGTCTGGGTGTTAAAGACATGCTAGTTTCGGCTGGGTAGCCACTGTGAGTGGTGGCATCTGTTGAAATTGGCACCATTTTAATGGGTTGGCACAGCTTTCCCTTGCCAGTGCCCAGAAAAAGGTGGAGAGGGGAGACAGTGAAGGAAAAACAACTGGGGCCTCTTTTCCTGCTACTTTCCCATGATCAACAACCTACCCCACCATGAGCCAGATGGGGCTGCCTCATCCAGCAGATGACTCTTTCCAGAAGACAGTGATGGACTCTTGATCATGACCATACATTTTGCCTTGAAATGTTTTCCACAGCAACAGTTGCCAGGACAACCTGCATCCAAAGCAGCAATTCCTGAAATTTTCCACTGTATCTGCCTCCTCCAGGAGCAGATAAAGGGTCGGGCAGTCGGAAGCTGTGTGAGATATCAATGCAAGCTTCAAATGTCTGGAAATGAAACGCAAGAGTGGGACACACGACTGCCAAGACAGATTTCTTTGTGTTTGTCACTGACAGAAAACACATCTTCCCCTTCTTTGTCCGGCACGTCTGACAGATTATGTTCACTGGCTGCTTTAATACAAGGTAATTAGCTCGATAGTTGTGATTTTTACATGCACAAGAAGCAGGGAATTCACAGTCATGGTGCCCTCATTACCCAGAGTTTGCCCTCATGCCAGAGGGCAGTATTTTCCATTGCTATATATGGAGTTAATTTCATGTGTGTGCAGCGCATTACTGAGTTGCAGTTACAGTGAGAATGACAGCTTTGACTATCATGCTGTTGGGTGTGTCAAATCTGAACCACAGTGCTGCGTCGGTTTTTGCATTTAATTTCCTTGGATTTGAGAAGAGCAGAGGAGAATGGCAGCTGCCCACTTGTATTGATGTACAAGTTCAACATGGACTATTGTTGTTTTAATATCTGTTTTCTTGTAGTGCCTACCAGATCTCTGGTGCTGGGTACTGTACGAACATAAACGACAGCCCCAAAGATCTTACCGGCAAAGACGTGAGCGTCAAATGAATAAGTTCGATGTGTTTATTGGAAAGCTCCAGTGAGGAAGGAAAATCATCCCTTTTCCTCAATTTTTGAACTCAAAACCTGCAGGTCAGATCAGACCTCCGAGTATAAAGCCCAGCACAATGCAAGTTCTGGGCTGCTCCCTGCAGCCAAGCAAAGATGGCTGTCCCACAAAGGGTTCAGATCTTTAGTTGGTGTGTCTCAGCCTAGCTCCATTGAGGCAGGGTGCCAGAACAGGGAAGGCCAGGGGGCTGTAAGGGCGAGCGACGGAGGGGATGGAGAGGAGTGAGCGGGGGGCAGGATCTTGGGGGGTAGGGGTGGAACCTCAGGGGAAAGGGTGGCACAAGGGCAGAGCCACAGTTCAGGTGCCGGTGACACCCCCCCACACACACACACACACACTTTTAGGACGCTTCCGTTAGTCCTGCTTTGAGTTATCCTGATTTACACCCACTGAGGTTCCAGTCCCAGATCTGTATAGTCGGAGGGGCCCTGATTCCACTGAGTGACAAGGAGATGAGGGCAGGGGAACTTCAGAATTAAATTTCCCTTGGAAAATATTGGTTCAAAACAGGACAAAAAATATTTCACAAAACTCCAAACTTAAAAAACCGTCCAAGGGGCTGATGTTTAGACAGGGTGACCAGATGTCCCGATTTTATAGGGACAGTCCCGATTTTTGGGTCTTTTTCTTATATAGGCTCCTATTACCCCCCACCCCCGTCCTGATTTTTCACACTTGCTGTCTGGTCACCCTGTGTTTAGAACAGGTCAGGTATGCCTGAGCGACCCTGTTTTCGGAGCGGCAGTGCGGCCTAGTGCCGAGAGCGGTGAGCTGATGTCAGTGGATTTGGGCTCTAAGTTACCTTTCTGTGCCCCTCTTTCTCTCCTCACCATTGTCTGTCTTGCCCAGTCAGACTGTGATTCTCTTTCCCTGGGTGTATGCACCTTGCACCCGGGGGCACCGATCGTGACTGGGGCCTCTAGGGGCCACATAACGTTGCTATTCCTAATCCCCTGCTGAGACCTCATGCAGGTTAACAAAGGGCAAGTGATGAAGACCCAGCTCCAGTCAGGCTCTCAGGGAGAATCTGGGAAACCCAGTAAGTGCTGGCTGATCCGAAGGGTGGAGGATGAGCCTGGACTCCCGGTGCAGGGCCAGTCTGGGCTGTTTCTGTTTGGGTTCTAGATACATCAGACAGTTTTTTGGAGCTGGTTGCAGGCAATGCTCCCCAAAACCTGGCTGGCCCAGGGGCAGAGCTGAAGCCCCTTGAAGTTGATGGAAAGACTCCCAGGACCTCCCCTGGACTTTGGAACAGGTCTGGTTGTTCCCATAGCTCAGCTGGCTGGCCCACCCCATCACTGTGCAGCCATTGCAGACTGCTTCCTTCTGCTCCGCTGTCTCAGACGGGTGGGATTGGCTGAAACCTGTCCCTCGCAGCCCCCTTTGGGAAGGACCAGGAGGCAGCCCGGCTCAAAGTGTCATCGTGCCAGCATGGAAACAGGGCAATAATGAGGCGGGGGAGACCAATCGTAATAACGGAGTCACTTATTCTAGCTGGGGTGGGGGGTGACGGAGCTGGACAGCCTCGGGGTGGTGGAGTCTGATGGAGCCAGGGCTGTGCAGGGCCGTCAGTATCAGTGTGAAAGGCCTGGGATGCTGGGTCTCTTGATGGGTGTGTCTGCTTCTCTGTGGGTTTGTCAGGCTCCTCCGTGCGAGCTCTGGATTGCGGCGGAAGAAGGACTGCGCTGAACGCTCTGCCAGAAAGTCCTTCCTCTGATTGTTCGTGCAGCTCGGAGGCTGTCTGGCTGCTGGCTGGACTGGCTGGCACAGAGCCTGGTGCTGCCAGCGTGTGACGGGGCTCAGACGTGCCCTGATTGCACAGCGACTTGGGGAAATTGCTCTCGGCTCCACCCATGTCCTGAGGAAGGTTGGCCTTGTGGGAAAGGCAAGGTATGGGATGCCTACAGTGAGAGACTTCGAGCCCCATCTCTGCAGCTTATCACAATCACCCAGAAGTGCTTTGGTGTGTAGAATGTGTTCACGGGGAGAAAACCCCAGGTACTAAAACAGGAGCGATGGAAGCTCCCTAAAAGGGGGGGCACCAGTGCCCAAACTGTGGCCCTGCCCCCCACATCACCTCACGAGGCCCCGCCCACATGCCGCCACTTCCCCCTAAGATCCCACCCCCCTCTTGCTCCTCTCCGCTCCCCCCACCCCGTCAGCCGGTACAAAGCGGGAGGTCATAGCCCTTCCACTATTCTAAAGGGCTAGTTATCATAGCTGAGAAAGTCAGAACCAGAATCGAGGGCTGGGAGTTAAAACCAGACACATTCCCATTACACATGGGACCCAGTGAGGGCAATTCTCCACTGGATCAAACTCCCAAGGGCAGCGGCGGGTTCTCCAGCTCTCCGTGTCTTCGCATCCGAGCGCGGCTGCATGTCTGGAAGATGCTTTAGCCAGACACAAGTTACTGGGCTCAGGGCAGGCGTAACTGGGGGAAATTCTCTGGCCCGTGATGGACCAAGCGAATGTAAGGGTCCCTTCTGGCCTGAATCTCTCTAGGAATCAGTCGCTGACTCAATCATGGACTCCTCATGTGACCTTGGACAAATCACCCAGCTCCTCGAAGGTATGCAGGCGCGTAACTCCCATCGGAATCGATTGCATTTAGACCCTACATACTGTTGAGGATCTGGGCCTCAGCTCCTCCTTGGTGACATGGAGATGCTAATCCCTCCGGTCTGTCTCTCTGCTCTCGGGGGCAGGGACTGTGTGTTCCTCTGCATATGTCCAGCACCGGCACGATGGGGCCTGGCTCTCGGCTTGGGTCACTAGGCGCTGCCCTGACACACATCAGAACCGGTGAGATTTCCCCCCTAGGCAGTGTTAATTTGCAGTGCCCTACAAGGGCCATGCAGCAAGCTTACCGGGGAAGCCCCAGGGCTGGCCAGGCCCTGTCTGGGAAGGGGCACGTGTGCTTCCTGGGGGCCGTGAGCACCACAGCACATTGCCATTCTCCACAGGTGGGTGGCTGGGGGGCGCCGGAGCAGGCTGCTGGGCCAGGTGTCATTTCAGGCCCCGGGCAACAGCAGCCCCTGCACACAGTGCTGGAGCGGTGAGAGTGACTGGTGGGCAGGAGAGGGTGTGGGAACCCTCCCTCTGGCCAGCCGCAAATGGCTGGAGGAGCAACGAGACGGCTGGGTGGAGAGCAGGGCTGCCGGAGCTGGGGTGCGAGGGGAGCACAGCCCCCGCAAAACCCTGTGGCGGGGAAAACACCACAGCAGCCCAACACTGTAGCATTTAATTTCAGAAAAGGGAACTAGACAGAAAAAAGAGGAGGTTAGTGAAACAGAAATTCAAAGGTACAGCACCAAAAGTGAAATCCCTGCAAGCTGCATGGAAACTTTTTAAAGACACCATAATAGCGGCTCAACTTAAATGTACACCCCAAATTAAAAAACATAGTAAGAGAACCAAAAAAGAGCCACCGTGGCTAAACAACAAAGTAAGAGAAGCAGTGAGAGGCAAAAAGGCATCCTTTAAAAAGCGGAAGTTAAATCCTAGTGAGGAAAACAGAAAGGAGCATAAACTCTGACAAATGAAGTATAAAAATATAATTAGGAAGGCCAAAAAAGAATTTCAAGAACAACTAGCCAAAGACTCAAAACGTAATAGCAAAAAAAATTTTAAGTATGTCAGAAGCAGGAAGCTTGCTAAAAAACTAGTGGGGCCATTGGACGTTTGAGGTGCTGAAGGAGCACTCAAGGACAATAAGGCCATTGCGGAGAACCTAAATGAATTCTTTGCTTCTGTCTTCACGGCTGAGGATGTGAGGGAAATTCCCAAACCTGAGCCATTCTTTTTAGGTGACAAATCTGCGGAACTGTCCCCGACTGAGGTGTCATTAGAGGAGATTTTGGAACAAATTGATAAACTAAATAGTAATAAGTCACCAGGACCAGATGGTGTCACCTAAGAGTTCTGAAGGAACTCAAATGTGAAATTGCAGAACTACTAACTGTAGTCTGTAACCTATCATTTACTTCAGCTTCTGTACCAAATGATTGGAAGATAGCTAATGTGACACCAATTTTTAAAAAAGGCTCCAGAGGTGACCCTGGCAACTACAGGCCAGTAAGCCTCACTTCAGTATCGGGCAAACTGACTGAAACTATAGTAAAGAACAAAATTGTCAGACACATAGATGAACATAATTTGTTGGGGAAGATCAGCCTGGCTTTTGTAAAGGGAAATCATGCCTCACCAATCTACTAGAATTCTTTGAGGGGGTCAACCAGCATGTGGACAAGGGTGATCCAGTGGATATAGTGTACTTAGATTTTCAGCAAGCCTTTGACGAGGTCCCTCACCAAAGGCTCTTAAGCAAAGTAAGCAGCCATGGGATAAGAGGGAAGGTGCTCTCATGGATCGGTAACTGGTTAAAAGATAGGAAACAAAAGGGTAGGAATAAATGGTCAGTTTTTGGAATGGAGAGAGATAAATAGTGGTGTCCCCCAGGGGTCTGTACTGGGCCCAGTCCTATTTAACATATTCTTAAATGATCTGGAAAAAGGGGTAAACATTGAGGTGGCAAAATTTGCAGATGATACAAAACTACTCAACATAGCTAAGTCCCAGGCAGACTGCGAAGAGCTACAAAAGGATTTCTCAAAACAGGGTGACTGGAGAACAAAATGGCAGATGAAATTCAATTTTGATAAATGCAAAGTAATGCACGTTGGAAAAAATCATCCCAACTATACATATACAATGATGGGGTCTAAATTAGCTGTTACCACTCAAGAAAGAGATCTTGGAGTCATTGTGGATAGTTCTCTGAAAACATCCATTCAATGTGCAGCGGCAGTCAAAAAAATGAACAGAATGTTGGGAATCATTAGGGAAGGGATAGATAATAAGACAGAAAATATCATTTTGCCCCTATATAAATCCATGGTATGCCCACACCTTGAATACTGCGTGCAGATGTGGTTGCCCTATCTCAAAAAAGATATATTGGAATTGGAAAAGGTTCGGAAAAGGGCAACAAAAATGATTAGTGGTATGGAACGGCTGCCGTTTGTCCATGGGGTGTGTCCCACATGCAGTCACGAACTGGTCCCACAGCACTTTGTGTGACAGGTATGGACACCAATCCCAGAGTGACGGGGGTCTGCCCAGGAACCTCCTCATGCAGTCACCCGGCTGGGACAGTGTAAGGGGCAGTGTGGTCCAGTGGCTAGGGCACGGGGGCTCAGGGAACCTGGACTCCAGTCAGGGCTCTGTCATGGATGGTGTGTGACCGTGGGCCAATCACTTTCCATCTCCATTCCCCCCCCCGCCCTTGTTTCTGGACTATAGTGTGAGCTCTTTGGGGCAGGGATTGTCTCTCACTAGTTTTAGTTTAACAAAGAGAAGGTTCAGGGGTGACTTGATCACAGTCTGTAAGTACCCACATGGGGAACAAATATCTAACAGCGGGCTCTTCGATCTAGCAGAGAAAATTCTAATACGGTCCAATGGCTGGGAGTTGAAGCTAGACAAAAATTCAGACTGGAAATAAGGTATAAATGTTTAACAGGGAGGTTAATTAACCATGGGAACAATTGATGCTACTAGGATAAGAACACTGCAGTGTTGCTGTGCATGGTTAACCAGATCTAAGCAGGTTTCAGAGTGGTAGCCGTGTTAGTCTGTATCAGCAAAAAGAACGAGGAGTCCTTGTGGCACCTTAGAGACTATTGCAGCCCTGGCAGTTTGAGAGGGAGGGCTCCAGCCTGCTGCCAGAGCGCAGTCTGGAGGGTCTGGGGGGAAGGGACGTTGTAAAGGGGGGCCCAGGTACTGGTAACCAAGAGTTGGGGCACAGCAGCTGTGCCTTCCCCCCTGGAGTTATCCTAGGGAACATTCCCGCACTGTCACTAGATGACCTCTTCGGCCAGCCCCCATCTCTCGGGCCAGACTCTGTGATCACCCCCAGGGGAACGTGGAGAAGGAGAAGAGCACTCGCTCCTAATGCAGAGTCCCCCTCCCCCACCGGCACCGCACATCCTGTATCCTTGTTGCAGGGAAAGCCTCACAAAGGAAAGGAGTGATAGGGATAGGACTCAGGAGATAGATGTGGGGCCGTGCAGTGGGGCAGGGCCTGAGGCAGCATGCGGTGAGTAAGACTAGGGGGTCCATGTGGTGATGTAGGGTGCGGTGTGTTTGGGCAGGGGTACGGCTGGGGGAGAGGATAGCCATGCAGTGGGGCAGCATGGGAACTGTGCAATGGGGCAGGGCCTGAGGCGGCCTGCAGTGAGTAAGGCTGGGGGGCATGTGGTGGTGTAGGATAGGTGTGTGTGCAGTGGGGTACAGCTGTGGGGGAGGAGAGCCATTCAGTGGGGCAGGCCCAGGGAGCTGTGAAGTGGAGTAGGGAGGCGAACTGTGCAGTGGAGCAGGGCTGGGGGTGGCATACAGTGTGGAAGACTGGGGGGGCATGTGGTGGTGTAGGGTGTGGGGGGGGGTATAGCTGGGGGGGAGGGGAGTCATGCAGTGGGGCAGGGTGGGGAACTGTGCAGTGCAAGTGACCGTTAGCCATGCAGTGCGAAGGGTGGGGCACTGTGCAGTGCGAGGGCCCGTTAGCCATGCAGTGAGAAGGGTGGGGAACTGTGCAGTGCGAGTGACCGTTAGCCATGCAGTGAGAAGGGTGGGGAACTGTGCAGTGCGAGTGTCCGTTAGCCATGCAGTGAGAAGGGTGTCCCTTTACAGATGAATGAGGCAGCTATAAAGCTGCCCTCTGCAGCCGGTGCAGGACTCCCAGGCTCCCCTATCACTTTCTGCCCCTGGGCTGATGACAGTTCACTCTGCTGCAGCAGGCCCTGGGCAAGATCAAATAATCTAGGTGCACCCTATTGATCTAGCCTAGTATGGCAGAGCTATTAGCCCTAAACGCTGGTCATTATCCAAGCCATCCAGAAGATTGGCCATGCATATTTATAACCTGGGGCTCCAGCTGCAGCGGGAATGACTCAGGGTAATGAGCATGGAGCAGGTGGGGGGAAGGCCGGCTTGTAAAGGACAGAGAGTTCCCTTTGAAAAGAAACGCTGCAGGTTTCTACAGCCCCAGCCGCTGCGCTTTGCAATTGCTAAGGCCCGAAGGCCGTAGCAGACCGGCCCCACGTCGCCGTCAGCTAGGCCATAGCTGGTTGGCCCTGCATCACTATGGGCTAGGCCGTAGCTGGTCGGCCCTGCCTCACTATGGGCTAGGCCATAGCTGGTCGGCCCTGCCTCACTATGGGCTAGGCCATAGCTGGTCGGCCCTGCCTCACTATGGGCTAGGCCATAGCTGGTCGGCCCTGCATCACTATGGGCTAGGCCGTAGCTGGTCGGCCCTGCCTCACTATGGGCTAGGCCGTAGCTGGTCGGCCCTGCCTCACTATGGGCTAGGCCGTAGCTGGTCGGCCCTGCATCACTATGGGCTAGGCCGTAGCTGGTCGGCCCTGCATCACTATGGGCTAGGCCGTAGCTGGTCGGCCCTGCATCACTATGGGCTAGGCCGTAGCGGGTTGGAGCAGGGTCGCCATTGGGTGAGCCGTAGTGGAGCGGAAGGGGCTGTTCTCAGCAGGTTTAGGAAATGTTCCACCTCAGCTGTTGGGTCCATTGCTTCACGGTTCCCTGGGACAAATTTTGATCTGGACTCACTCGCCCTGGTGCGACTCCATAGCAGTCAATGCCATTACGGAACGTGTCCCAGTGGCAGTGAAAAGCAGAAGCAACTGTCACAATTCAAGGATTGCTGACTCCTTCAGTGTCCCCAAACTTCTGCCTCCTCCAGAGAGTGTGAAAGGAGCTGTGCTCCCCCTGGCTCCACCTCCGGGGGGCAGCACCCCGTGTTGCTGGTGGTGGTGCATTCCCCAGCTCTCTCCACGGCTTGGGAGGTATAAAGCCCACTGGCCGAGGTGGTTGGGGGCAATCTAAAGCTGTGGTCAAGTGCGTGCAAATAGTTAGGTAGCCAGGAGGTGTGGGGGCACTGCTGCCCGGCACACCGGGGCTGGCTGCTGGGGACTGCAGTGGGGGTGCTCTGGGCTCCTGTGGGGGAGGGGGGCCATAGGGGAGAAGGGAGGCCTTGGGCACAAGGGGAGGGGCTGGGAGCTAGCCTCCCCCAACGGCCGGGTCACCGGCCGCCCCGGTCTAGACTCTAGTGCCCTTGGGAACTGGTCATGGTTCACACCCAGTTTGCACAGATGTAAGTGAGGGCAACAAGGAGCAGATGCTGGTGAACTAGACCTATTAACATCCACAGCCTGGAGATCCCAGCACAGCTTTTCCGTGCGTCGGGCGTAGTGAAGGGGAAAACAAGGCCAGATTTTGCCATGCCCTGTGGATCCCCTTTGCTGCTCTAATAAGGAACAGCTGTCCATCTTTATTCTTCATTGTTTTCCATGTGCATGAGCAGAGCGGGCAGCCTCTGCAGAGTATGGTGGTATTTAAAGGCTCACTACCAGCGATTCTCCCTCTGCTACAGCTCAGAGACTCTCTTTGGCTTGTTTTATTTGGGAACTGTCAGCACGTCTGGAACTGAGGGTCTAACAGCATGGGCTGCATCTAGGCAGAGAGCAACGTTTCCCCCCTACAGCTCCCCTAACACATCCCCCCACCACTGCTATTCCAGTCCTGAGCGTCCCCTCCCACCCAGCTCAGTCCTGACCCACAGCCCACTCCGCTGTGCCCGCCCTGGGCTCCTCCTGATGCTCCTCAATCCCACCCCATGACGCACTTTGCTATTCCAGCCCTGGCACCCCCTATGCCCGCGGCCCCTCTGCTAATGTAGTCCTGGGCGCCCCACTGGTGCATGGGAATACAGAAACAGGCCACCTGGCATCACGCCGAGGGCCACTCAGTGCTGTAAATCCGGGGTGACCCTGCTGAAGCAGGTGGCTTTGTGCTGGTTACTGGACACCCTGCAAAGGGGACTGGGGGCACTGCCACACTGCATTCCCATTCAGAGAGCCCCTGCGGATTAAATGAATGGGCCTAGGCTGGTACCACAGAGCCTCCGAAAACAATTAGAGCCAAAGTAACATAGCAGCAGTTGCTTCCCGCGCAGGCTGACGTGGCAGCTGGCGGTGCACATTAGGTATTGATTAAATCAATCCCTCTGGCGGGCGGTGACAGTGGGAAATATGCTGGAGCCGCCTGCAGCCCCGGCAGAAGTCGCACTAAATCTTCCTGCAAAGTGGCAGTAAATCTACCCCTGAAGCACAGCGGCTGCCCTGCGCTGGCAGAGCGGGCATGGTGCGGGCACAGCCTGGGCATGCCAAGAGCCCCATGAAGGCATAGTGGGCATGGCCCAGGAGCACTGGAAGCCACGTGAAGGCAAAGCAGGCATGGCCCTGGAGCCCTGCGCTGGCCAAGCAGGCACCATGCTGGCACAGCCTGGGTAGGCCAGGAGCCCCGTGCTGGCAGAGCGGGCACAGTCCCCATGCGCCAGGAGCCCCGTGCTGGCAGAGCGGGCACAGTCCCCGTGCGCCAGGAGCCCCGTGCTGGCAGAGTGGGCACAGCTCCGCTCTGGCACAGCTGGCATGCTCTGCATTAGAGGCTGCAAACAAGGGGGGTTGTTTGGTGCCACACCATGAGTGTTCAGTTATACCCACCCCCACGCTCCACGCTGCTGCCAACTGGGGGAGCAGGGCAGGGATTCCCTTGGAGCCCAGCAGCCCTGATCTTAGACAGGGCGGAGCTGCTGGCTTAGACATCATGTGCCTGGTACAAGAGCCAGGGCTCCAGTGCTCTAGGGTCTCCCGCCATGGCTGGAACCGGACGCACGCCTTCCAGGAGGTAGGGCAGAGCAATGGGCACTAGGCTGCAGGGCCAGATGCCCGGCTGGTGGAAATCACACAAGCAGCAGAGCTGGCCCTTCAATTCCAGTCTGGCCTGGCAGCATTGAAGGGGCTTTAAGCTGCGGCCTCCCCTTGCCATCAGCAGAGCAGGCTCAAGGTCCCCAGGCCAACCCTGCCAAGCGCCCAGTGCAGAGTGACGCATGGGGATCCAGAGCACTGGCTGTGGATGGGATGCAGGAGGGGGCCTGTCCCCAGGCAGGACCAGCAGCAGGAGCGGCTCTGTCTTGCCCTGGTGGGACAGGCATGGAGCTCTGGCATGCTCACTCCTCCAGGGTTCCCCTGTCAGCGACTGGGCTGTGGGCAGTCAGGGCTAGTGGCTAGAGCCAGAGTCAGGACCAGGAGTCAAGCCAAGCTCACTGTTTGCACTGGTCCCCCTGGAGACTGAGCTAACTCATCCCACGCTCAGCTGCAGCTTCAGCGCTGAGACCCCGGGGACCTTGTCTGCTCTGCTCTCTCCTCAAGGCAGGGCAGTTCTGGCCCCACCCCCTCGGGTTCCCACGTATTGAAGCAGGCCCTCGCGGCCCATTAACCCCACCTCTATCAGAGGGTGCTTTGGCACCCAAGAGGCGTTAGCAGGGTGAAGGCGGCAGGAGATGGGGGGCGAGATGCCAGCTCCGTTCCTGCTCATCAGTGGTGCTGATGCTGTCTGTTCTTCTCCTTTAAGCTGTGAGCTGGCACCAGCGCCCAATGGCTTGAGCAAGCTCCCGGAGGGGCATACGGGATGGGCAGGGAGCCCCAAGACCGAGGGGAGAGGTGATGGCCTGCCAGGAACGTCCTGGGGGCTGCTGGCCTAGACCCCTCAGCCTTGGCCATGCCCAGTCTGATAGCCATGAGTGGTGGATATGGGGAAAGCAGTGGATGTGACTTTAGCAAAGCTTTTAATACGGTCTCCCGCAGTATTCTTGCCAGCAAGTTACAAAAGTATGGGCTGGATGAATGGACCATAAGGTGGATAGAAAGTTGGCTAGATTGTCGGGCTCAACGGGTAGTGATCAATGGCTCCATGTCTAGTTGGCAGCCGGTATCAAACGGAGTGCCCCACGGGTCGGTCCTGGGGCTGGTTTTGTTCAACATAGAATCATAGAAGATTAGGGTTGGAAGAGACCTCAGGAGGTCATGTAGTCCAACCCCCTGCTCAAAGCAGGACCAACCCCAACTAAATCATCCCAGCCAGGGCTTTGTCAAGCCTGACCTTAAAAGCCTCTAAGGATGGAGATTCCACCACCTCCCTAGGTAACCCATTCCAGTGCTTCACCACCCTCCTAGTGAAATAGTGTTTCCTGATATAAACCTAGACCTCCCCCACTACAACTTGAGACTATTGCTCCTTGTTCTGTCATCTGCCACCACTGAGAACAGCCGATCTCCATCCTCTTTGGACCCTCCCCCCCTTTCAGGTAGTTGATCATCCAGATCTTTATTAATAATCTGGATGATGGGATGGATTGCACCCTCAGCAAGTTCGCAGATGACACTAAGCTGTGGGGAGAGGTAGATAGACTGGAGGGTAGGGATAGGGTCCAGAGTGACCTAGACAAATTGGAGGATTGGGCCAAAAGAAATCTGATGAGGTTCAGCAAGGACAAGTGCAGAGTCCTGCACTTAGGATGGAAGAATCCCATGCACTGCTCCAGGGTGGGGACCGACTGGCTAAGCAGCAGTTCTGCAGAAAAGGACCTGGGGATTACAGTGGATGAGAAGCTGGATATGAGTCAGCAGTGTGCCGTTGTTGGCAAGAAGGCTAACGGCATATTGGGCTGCATTAGTAGGAGCATTGCCAGCAGAGAGGGAAGTGATTATTCCCCTCTATTCGGCACTGGTGAGGCCACATCTGGAGTATTGCATCCAGTTTTGGGCCCCCCACTACAGAAAGGATGTGGACAAATTGGAGGGAGTCCAGCAGAGGGCAACAAAAATGATCAGGGGGCTGGGGCACATGACTTACGAGGAGAGGCTGAGGGAACTGGGATTGTTTAGTCTGCAGAAGAGAAGAATGCAGGGGGGATTTGATAGCAGCCTTCAACTTGCTTGTGTCACCCAGAGAAGCCAGCATTAGCTGATGAATTCTCCTATCCCCACTGGGAAGAAGTTTCTGTGTACAGGTGGGAAACTGAGGCATGGACCCTGCCCAGTGACTTGGCCAATGTCACCCAGGCTCCCACTCATTAATCACTGGGCACCACTTTGCTCCCAAAGCCAGGACAAGAACCCAGGAGTCCTGACTCCCTGCCCCCACCTGCTCTACCCACTAGACCCCTGCCTCCTGGTTTCACATGGGCCCTGTGGCCATGTGGTTGGGTCTGTGGTGCTGAGGAAGGGGGAAGCTCTTGTTCGTGGCCAGACGGGTGTCAGTGGAGCTGCTCCCAGCAGGGCCCAGCGGTGGCTGGGTGCCGTTGGCTGGGTGTGTGTGCCTGCCAGTGTGCCGAGGAGCAGGCTGCGGCTGAGGTGGGAGGGTGTGTGGCATGACAGCCCTGGGAGAGCTGACAGTGGGCGAGGCAGATCTTGGCAGGCTCCCCTTCACCTGGGCAGCGGGGGCCGTCTGGGCCGTTCCCAGGCCCAGGGTAGTAATTTACGGAGTGGTGCCGTGGGCTCTGGGCCCCGTTGCTCTGGAAATGGCCCTCCCGGGCCCAGCCTCGCTGGTAATGACCATGCCGGATTCCAGAGCGCTGGCTCATCACTGAGCCGCAACAGCAGGGGCAGAGCGGGCAGGGCTTCCCCACAGTGCCAGGCCGCTGCCCTGCTGGGGAGGGCAGCCCCAAAAGGATGTGCTGGGGACTGGGGGAGCTGTGGCTGCCTCCCCTTGGTGCAGCTGGGGGGGTGGGTCTCTGAGCCCCCCCACTATTCCCTTCTCATGCAGGCTCCGGGAGACCCAAGCTAATCCATCCTCTGGCCAGGGCAGGCCCCGATCACACACCTGGATACCACTGAGCACCCGACTTGCCCCATTGGCTCCAGGAGGCTCCTGCTGAAGCAGGGTCGCTGTGGGTCTGGCCAAAGCCCGCAGGAGCCAAGTCCCAGCCTCGGTAGGGTGACCAGAGAGCAAGTGTGAAAAATCGGGATGGGGGTGGGGGGTAATAGGCACCCATAGAAGACAAAGCCTCAAATATCAGGAATGTCCCTATAAAATTGGGATATCTGGTCACCCTACAGCCTTGGTGACAGCTGGGCTTCCCTGCCTCGCCCCAGTGGCTTTGGCGTTAACCCCTCTTATATAGCCACTAGCTGCTCTGAGACGTAGAACCAGATGGGTTTGTCCCTGGGGCGCGGCCTCCTGCCAGCTCGCTGTGATGGCTACTGCCCCCAGGGTAGGGGGCAGGGAAGGGGACAGCAGCTTGTGGGAACAGGCCAGGGCCTGGCTCATCACTCATGCCTGCACGGCGACTCCAGCAGAGCTCCAGCGCTCCGCGGATGCACTCGGCTCGCCAGCAGGCATGTGGCACAAAGGGGGCCAGCCCCTTGCCATGGAGTTTCTCTGCTCCATGGAGCCTGGTGCCACACAACAGCCCCTGAGCCAGCAGCCCCAGCTGCTCTGGCCCATTTCCCGCCCCCCAGCCGCCAGGACTGCAGGGTTGGGATTCACCACTTCCCCTGGGCCCCCTTTTCCCCGAACCCCCCTGCTCACCTCCCCAGTGTGGGGAAATGCAGAGCCCTTGGGTGGTGGCTGTCATGGCGCATTGCCCCTGGGGCTGGGCCCATTGCTCTCCGGGCCAGCAGGGGTTTCCTTAGGAACCCAGCTTTGGGGGCGGGGGGCCATGGTCCCTGCACACTATTCCGCCTATCCAGGCCGTGCCAGGGGCAGGGGAAAACAGGAGCCAGGGAGCTGCCTGTTTGGGGTGATGTCCCAGCTCCCCCAGGTCCAGGGTATGGGGCTCCAAGCTGTGCCACAGGAGGGCAAGCCAGCTGTCAGCTGCTGCTGCAGTGCCAGTCACCCTCTTGGCTGACGCCAGGGATCGAACAGGGACCTCCACAGCTGACAGCATAAGGCAGCTGCAGCTAGAGAGCCAAGCTGCGGGCACCCCAGGCTGGAAGGGCGCAGACCCTCCATGGACCGGCCCGGGTGTGTGTGTGTGTGTCTGTAACACATGCTCACCAGTGAACTACATCCGCACTGCTGCTGCACCGCAGCAGAGCCAGGCTCCCACTCCCTCACGGCGCCTCCCCTGGCCCCCTGTGCCCGCCCTCCGGAACGGCACTGACAGCGCTGGGCACCAATGCTGCTGTCCCTCCCACTGACCTTTTCATTTGTAGTGGATTGTTTAGTGTGGAGCATGTCTCTGCCCCCAGTGCCACAGTGTGGGGGATGTAATGTGAAGGTGCCAGCAGCAGAGTGGGCAGCGCCCGCTGTGGATGGAGAACCCCATTTGGAAATCTTCAGTCCCTGGTTGCCAGCAGTTCGCATTACCCTGACTACCTTAGTCCGTGACTGTTTGATTCCCCCACCCCCGGCCAGTGGAGTTGGGGCCCCTCTGCATCCCCCTGGTGCTGCCCCCCTCCAGCACTGCCCCTCCTGCTGAGATGCTCTGGAGCAAATGGGGCCCAGCAAACAGGCTGTCTGGGACTTGTGGGCACTGTATGCACTAGGCAGTGACATGCAGCGTCTGCCCACACAGCTGGGACCACATCACCCCTGGCAGAGCTGGCACAGCCATGCCACGTGCTCAGCCCAGGAAGCCGAGCCTGCGGCTGCTCCCTGGTACCAGGGGACAATCCCGGGCTGCCTCCATCCCAGAGTTTTCTGTGCACCTGGGTGACCCCATTTCCAGGGGGGCCTTAGCCAGGCCAGCTTCTACATGCGGGTGAAGCACGAACTCCAAGCCCCAGGCCTGGGCGCTGCCTGCACATTGTTTGTGGTTCCCACACACTGACGGTGGGACCCAGCCGGCCAGAGGCCAGGGATTGTTTCCCTCTGTGCCTGCCAGGGGCAAAGGCCATTTCCACAGTGTTTAGTCATGACGTGGGAATGATTTCCAGATGTTAGCACAGTACTAAGCATTGCCATGATCACCCCTCAGAGACCCCCCCACCTAGCCAGAACCAGACGCTCACAGTAACGCTCCAAATTGGGTCTTTGGCGACCTGCGTTCTAGACCCAGCTTTGCCTCTCAGCTGCTGGGTGACCTGAGGAAAGCCACTTCCTAGCTCCATGCCTTAGTTCCCCCTACCAGCCGCAAAGGGAGCCTGAATGAAGCTTGTCAAGTGCCGTGAGCCAGAGATGTGCAAAGTGTCACAAGGACATTTAAAAGACTTGAAGCTCCCAGTTCACTGGAAGCTTCCCACATTTGATTTCATTTGCTTTTCAGTTTTTCTTTTGATATTCTGCTTGGTTAGGGGACCCCCCCCCCTTTGTCCTCTTTCTAAAGCCCTGTGAATCTTCATCCGAGAGGTTAAACGGCATTCAGAGGAGAGCTGGTTGGATATTTTCCAACAGAGCAGTTCTCCAGCGGAAAACGCTGATTTGACAACATTGAAACTTTTCGCGGCAACGGGTCAATTGTGTTGAAATTTTTGTGGGAAATTAACAAAATGTTTTTATAGTTTCAACTTTTAGCTTTAATGTAATATAAAATAACACAAATACCGTGCCCCAGTTTGGTTAAACTCTGCCCACAGTAGAGAAGTAGACACACAGCTCTACTCTCATGATAATTATTGTTTTCCTTAAAGCCCCAGCTCATGGAGTCAAGTGGATATGTGATGAGTTCAGCCTTCATTCTTAAAGAAAAAATAAGTTTCTAGCCCTCATGGCTGTGGAGAAAGCTTCAAAATGCAACCCCAGTGCACCCAAAAGGTTCAAAAAGCAGAAGGCAAATAAAAAGAACCCCAAATCTTTTATTTGTACATAATCTCATGATTTTAAAGCCAATCTCATGATTTTGGTTGAGTCTGACGCATGATTTGTGAACATTTGCGGCTGGCACTGCTGTTAATCACACCCTGAGAATTATCCCAAGCACACTGAAGCCTACAAAACTATAGTTATGTGATGGGGGGTGCTCCACTCGCCGCTGGACGACGTTGCCTCCTGGCACTTCTGGGGATGAGCTGACACCCTTTCCAGCAGTTACACCCCATCCGCTTCTCCTCTGCAGCCCTTCCCTTGCTCTCAGGAGCCACAGCGCCCTCTTTGTGACACACCGCTCTGGCCAGGTCACTAGTGTGCTTCCACGTACGCAGGGGCGGCTCTATGCTTTTTGTCGCCCCAAGCACGGCAGTCAGGCGGCCTTCGGCTGCATGCCTGCGGGCGGTCCGCAGTCACGCGGATTTGGCGGCGTTTCTGTGGGTGATCTGCTGGTCCTGTGACTTCGGCGTACCCGCCGCCGAATTGCCGCCGAAACTGGGACCGACAGACCTCCCGCAGGCATGCAGCCGAAGGCCGCCTGACTGCCACCCTCACGGCGACCAGCAGGCCACCCCCCGCAGCTTGCCACCCCAGGCACACGCTTGCTGCGCTGGTGCCTGGAGCCACCCCTGCCCTTACGGGGGGGCAGTGCATCAAGGTCCCTGCTCTTCAGCCATCTGTCTGCACTGCAGTCTCACCAGTGCCCCTTCCCCAGTGGCGGGTAGGGGAACCCGGGCACACGCCCTCTACTCCGGGTTCTAGCCCAGGGACCCTCAGCCCAGCAATTCTGGGCTTTCCTCTCCCAGCCCTCTTGGCTCCTTCCCTGGACTGCTTCCTACCACTCCTAGTTTCCCCCCTTTTGCTGGGTGTACCAGCCCAAGCTCTCACCACACAGTGAGTGACAGCCCTGTCCCAGCAATGGCCCCTTCTGGCTTATATAGGCCCTGCCTGTTCCTGCCTCTCTCCAGCCTAAAGCTCTTCTGTTTGCAGCCTAATTGGCTGATTGGGCCCACCTAGCCTAATTCAGCTCTTGCAGGACCAGGGTGGGGAGCTCACCCCATCACAGGTTACCAGTCCTACCCAATATCCCTCCACCTAACATCAGCCAACCAACTGATCCCCACAGTACAGCACATGCCACGCTTGCCACTGTTCAAGGAGAGATGGGATGCACCCTGTCACCAACCGAGCGGCAGAAACCGTATCTGGACAGCGCTGCACGCTCTCCATCCAGCGGCTAACAACATGAGCCACTATCAGGAACATAAATCACCACCAGGCTGGAGGAACGGCTACCTGGCTTTGGGGTCCCATGCCACCGTGGAAGCCAGCTTCACAGGCTCAGGTGTTGCACGGTTAATGGTCCACCGGGCATGTGTGGTGCCCAAGGGCACCCAGGCAGGCTGTGGCAGTGGAACCTGGGTGACCATGAGCAAGCCTCTCTGTGCGTCAGGGCTAGTGCCCTTGTTAAGGTCAAAGCATTTCTCACCAGGGCAGAAATGCCATTTTCCAGCCAGCTCTGGTTCATAATTATTAACACATTAATTACAGCTTCCATGCATCTAAACTGCCATTCACAGGATTTGGGCTAGGTGAACTGCTCCAATAAGAGGAAGCGGACTAGTAGTGTGGCATAGTGGATAGAGCACTAGACTGAGGCATGGGTTCTATTCCCTGGGTGACCTCAGGCAAGTCACTTCCCCACTCTGTGCCTCAGTTTCCCTGTCTAAATGGGGAAATGACACTGGTTCCCTTTGGAAAGGGCTTTGAGATCCACTGGAGACAGACGAGGTGGTATTGTGATTGGTAGCGATGGCTCACCCTGCTATCTGGGCTGGCACTGAGGCTTGTCGGGGCTGGGGGAGGCAGGGATATTGACCTCATTATGCTTCTCAGCTCCCCGCTCAAGGATTCAAACCCCCAAACCTTAAAATGAAGCCATGGCTGCCAAAGTCTCCCTTTGTATGCTGGACATGGCCCGCTCTTGTCAGGATGGAGCAGTGCATGCTGGGAACCATCGCCTCTGCCAGCGGCAAAGGCCCTTGGATAAAGGTGGAGCAGTGCATGCTGGGACAGGTAATGTTTTCAGGCCACAGCTCCGCAGTGAGGGACAGATTCTCCCCGGCTCAGGCACAGGGACCGAGGGGAGGCAGTTTGTCCAGCATGGGGTGGGGAGCCCAGGACTAGAGTATTGGGAGCAGGGCAATGGGTCAGGCTTGAGGGTATCAGTGGGACTATGCCCCAAGCACTGGGAGGAGGTGGAGGTTCATTTGCCCAGGTTCAGCTGGAGTAGCAGGTGATTTAAATCACTCCACCCTGCTGGGGGCTGCCGGTCAGGACTGAGGGGCATCAGCAAAGCCATGGGGCTGGGGAGGAGCCCAGGTTTGGGATAGCAGGGGTGGGGGTTGCAGGTTAGGAGCCAGGGGCATTGGCAGAGCTGGGGGCAGGAAGAGCCCAGGGCTGGAATAGAAGGGAGGCTGTGGGTTGGGATTGAGGGCGTCAGCTGCACCATTAGCACAGTCATGCCCTACCTGGAGACGGTCTAGCCCTTGGAAGTACAAAGGCCTATTGAGCTCCCTGGCCCTGTGTCCAGGGCGCTATTTCCAGTTCTTCAGGGCTTTGCGGCCAGACGCCGGCTGCTCTGCTGCCGAGCCGATTGAACGTAGGACTGTCACCCACGCCCACTTGACCTCCTCCCACAGCCGAGCCAGATGCTATTCACATGGCCCAGGCCTCAGCCCCAAGTCCATCAGAAACTCTCAGCTCATACAAGTCTGTCTGTTCTGCCCGGACAAGCTGGGCTCAGAGGCACCTTCTGGCCCTGGGGAGCCCCTGCTCTTGGCCACACAGACAGAGGGATGTGGAAGTCACAGCCCAAGGTTGCAAGGAGAGGTTGGGGCTCGGCTGGGGCCTCATGATCAGGCTCTCCTGCTGCTGGGAAGGAAGAGGAGAACAAGGCGGTGGGTGACCCCAGCCCCATCACGCTGCTCACCTTTGCTCCACCAGGAGAAGTGCAGCCAGGAGCACAGCTTTGCGGCTCAGAAACAGACCCCAACCCTTGGGCACCCCGGTTCTGGAATCTCCCTTGGTCGTGGACCGGGGCAGCGTCATCTAGCGATTAGAGCACAGGACGGGAGCTGGGTGATTTGGATTCTGATCCCAGCTCTGCACTATGGGCACTGGAGATGGGGGCCCCGCTTCTGAGTAATGGAAGTGCAGGGCCTCCCACCATCCGGAGCTGGGTGGCATAACAGCTGAGCCCCTTCCCTTGGCCTGGCTGCCTCTCCATCATGATGGAGGGGTGGTCGGGCCAAAGCTGAGTGATGTTGTGGCCCTGTGCACCCGGTCGCAGTACCACTCCCTCAGAGCCGTCTCCAGCCTGGCAGCCCCTCTGCTCAAGGCTGGATCACAGGCCGGGGAGGTGGCCGTAGGTGTACACCCCCGGACCTCAGGTGTGTGGGGCCAGGTGCAGAACTGTTGTGCTGGGTAACAATGCAGCTGCAATGTGCCCTGCGCATAACAGAGTTGCGGCGATGCTGCACAACCAGGCTGCAGCAGAGCTACCGCGGAGAGCCCCCGCGCTCACCCAGCCCTTGGGATGCCAGAGCACTCACCAGGGAGCTGCAGATGGAGCCTTCTCAGCAGCCAGCCGTAACATGGGGTGCTGCGGCCCAGAGCACCTGAGGAGAGCCGCAAAGCTGCCAGCCCACAGCTACCCTCTTAGCAACGGCCGCACGCCCCCACACCACGGATTCCATCAGATACACGCCCACCTGAGCTCAGGGCAGGGAGAAAATCACAGCGGGGACAGGAGCTCAGTTTTGGGCAACCTGCGCACTCCCGCGCAGGGGCAGAAGAGAGGGGGAGGCCAGTTGTCAGGACAGGGCCAGCGCTAGAGCAGGGGCAACCTGCCAAAAGCACCAGGCAGCTGGAAGGATCCCCAGCAAGGCCATGATGTTGAGCCGACTGGAGTGGCTGCTTTCATGAGGAGCCAGTAGACCTGCCTTGGGGTTGCCCGGTTAGGCCCTTGGTGGATTGGTTGGGCCCTTAGGAGTCGCAGGTCGTTACCAGGGATGGCTCGTCAGGTTCAGAACACCCCTCACACCAATCCCGTGCAGACCCTCTGTCCTTCTGAGGCCTTGTCTTCCCCACGGTTACCACGTGTTATAGCTCAATGGCTGACCCGGGCCTCAGCCACACACAAACTCCTGTGCAGTGGTGGAACGACCAGGGTCAAAGGGCAGAACTTGTCAGCTGCTAACATGACCCGGACACAGGCTGGCACCACGATACAAGGCTCAAGGGCCGCTAGTCCTCCAGGGCCTTCCCAGAACTCCCCGGGGGCCCTTTCCCAGCGGTCTTTTCTAGCCATCTTCCGGATTGGAAGTCGCCAACCCATATAATTCATATAGACCCCCTCAGTGTTTGAACCCCACATCCACCAACTGGAGGGGCTCGCATACGGTGATCCAGCAATGGACCTGGCTCAGACAGCTACCTGGATTAGACTGGTCACGCCCCCACCCTGGGGTGTGCAAGACCCAAGCCTGGGTCCTGACCCAAACGTTGGTGTTTTGCTTTATAATGGGCCCATCCCAACTCGTCCTGGCACGTAGCAGGCACTGGGCCGAGTTCCGCGCTGGAGGTAGTGAGGTCTGCCTGCCTGCCACGCTGTGGATATTGCAACAGTACACACCCCTGCCAGCAAACAGGATGGGCCAGAGCAGCCCAGGGAGGGAACTAGATTTGCTGGAGCTGTGCCTGTTTGCACCAGCTGAGCATCTGGCCCCTCTGGCTTTCTGTGATTCCAGCTTGACCATCTACTGCCTGCAACCTTGGGTCACGGGTTTGCAGAGCAGCAACTCGCCCCATCCTCTGAATGAGACCCTCCTCGGCATTGTCCGTGTGGCTCTTTCGTCTGATCCCAGACTCCAGGGGCCCTAAGTGCTCTGCCTGGGACTCGACTTTCTCCTGGCTGTTGAGGACTCTGGGCTGAGGTTAGCTTAGGTGCCCGAAACAACGTGTCTGCACCCAGCTCTTTGTGATCCTGCTGTCAGAATATGCCGAGGGAGGCGAAATGCTGAAAACCAGAGATGCCCCACCCAAATCAGCCTGCCCGAATCTCCTTCCATGCCGCTCCTTGGTGTCAGACCCTGCTCCCTGCATTTCCTGCTGCTGGGGGGGCTGGGTCAAGCCTGTCGCCTCTCATCTGCTTAGCAGCCAGTTCCATGAGGAATCTGCCGTCTTTAGGGAGCACAGGGTGCGAACGGTGATGCTCAGTGCTGCCGCAGGGGCCCCCCTATTCCCCGGTGCTGAACAAAGCAGGGGTAGGGTCATTATCCCCCTTGCACGGCTGGGGGCCGAGGGCCAGGGGCAGGTGCCTCACCCAAGGTGACACAGCGAGACTGTAGCAGAGCTCGCATCTCCGAACAGTCTACAGAGGCTGATCCACCAGAGCACACCAGCCAGCATGGAACATGATCACAGCACAACAGGGGACACAGCATCATGAGGGGGCTGTGACGGGCCGGAGACTCTGGGTTCTAATTTTAATTTTCAGGCCCTGCTGAGCAGTCGCAGGAGCATCTCTGAAGATCTGGACCAAAAAGGCCCTCTCAGTTTACGTCCTGGGTTTCCCCCTCCTTCTCCTCTGCAGTACAGGACTGAATTACCGAGCGGGCAGTATGGGCACTGCTAGGGAGACAGGACATGCTGCTACAGCTGGGCAATTCCAAAAAATGGAAACAAAGATTTGTTCCATGTTGAGCCGAAGATGAAATTGTTCAAAACTGTCAGCAAAGCAAAACATCCAACCCAATTTCATTTCTGGTTGGCTGAACCATTTCACTTCCATGCTTCATTTTGAGTTTGAGGGGTTTTTTTTAAACATTTGTTTAAAAACTAAAATGGAAAGAAATTATGAAGCAAAAAAAGTCGCTTTGAGTAGAAGAATCTGAACCTTTCAACTTCTCCAAAAACCATTTGACTCAGCGAAACACACATAAACTCATGGAATGTTTCAGTGGGGCTGAAGCTGCATTTTTCGTCCCCCAAAATTTTGGCTGAAAAATGTCACCCCACTGGATCGATCGCATCAGGGACCCGTCCAGAGGCAGTGCTCTCTATCCCCAATGGAGCACAGCCTCCCCTTTGAGCCTCACCCCTCTTCCCTCCCAACAGAGCCTGCGTCCCAGCACCCAGGGACCAACCAAGCTAGTGATTGTGGTTTCCTTCCCTGTACAGTGCAAATGACCTGTCCCTTCCCCGTAGCTTCCTTTTAATCAGCGCTGAAACCTAGGGCTCAGAGGGGCCCCAGCTGGGGGCGTGTGGGGGAGATCAAATAGAGCTGCCTGCTGCTTTGAAAACCGCTTTGTGCAACTCTCTGACCCTGCTGGCGGTAAGAATTTGAGGAATCAGGCAGCTGTCACAGGGCCTGGGAACGGCCATCCCTGCTCTGAGTGAAGGGAAGTTGGTAATTCCAACAAGGCTTAATGTGTGCTATATGCAGCCTGCCACATCATGGGCCTGATGAACTAGGAGACTGGGGTATGATCAAATAATTGCACGTTGCAGTTAAACCCCTGGCTGTCCCTGTGCGGCACAGCACGGCCATGTGAACGTCACTGCAACAGCAAGGAGAGAATCCAGATGCCCTGCTCCGTGAGCCCGTCTCCCTTGAGCTACAGGGAGAAATTTTTCAGCTGGTTTTTTTTTTTCAGAACAACAACAACAACAAAAAGGCAGGTTCAGCGACACAGAAACGTTTCCTGAATTCATGGGGGTTTCGCCAAATCATTCGTGTCAAGAAAAAAGTGCCAAACATTTTTTTTGTTTTGAAAAAGTGAGAGCGTTTGGTTTCAACACATTTTGACTCTTCAATTCAATTGAAGAGCCCTTCAATTTATTTACATTTTTAATGTAAAAAAAACTGCTCAAAGCTGAAATTAAACATTTCATTTGACCCAATTTTTTTTTTTTTTTTTTACTTTTGATTTGCTGAAAATTTCTGAAAAAGGTCATTTCAGATCGACCCAAAATGAGATTTTTTCCCCCCCTAATTTTTTGGAACTGTCAGTGAACCAAACAAATCACCTATTTGTAGAGCTATACTCTCCATCAGCTACTAGCCAATAGGGCCTATGACACACACCTGTGCAGTCCAGATTCTTTTCAATGACTCCAATGAGCTCTCTCAGGACAGGGCTCTCTAGCTAGCTGTAGACAACAGCATCAAACCTTCATTTCCCAGGGCATACAATAAATCCCTCATACCATCTTTTAAAATTGATATATACTCTAGAGGAGTAGGAGTGCCATTTCCTCCAGCTATTAGAAACCTGCAAGAAAATACTCAGTGGAGCGATGCTGATTGACCCTAGCTGAGGATCTGGCCTTGTTTCTCCCTTAAAGAAAATATTATTCCTCCACCCCAAGAATATATCCAGTAGGGAGATTAATACACTTTACACTGGTTATGTTAGTCACTATATTCATTGCAGCTTCACAAGATGTGGAGAATTATGATGCGAGGAAAGGAAAATGAAATAATGGGAAGTAAAGACAGCCCTGCACAGTTCCCACCTTGCACACCTCCCCAACACACACACAGAGCCGCAGCTCCATGCAGCACACGCTCAGATTTCTGGCAATGTTGCAAGCAGGTGATATTCTCTCATGACAGTGGAGATTTTAGTCCTGCACCAGCTGTGATGACTGTGGCTGTCACAGCAGATCTGTGCAGTTGCTTCCCTAGCCTCGCCAGGCCTAGAGTTCCTTGCTGCTTTAAAACCCAGTGCCGTAAATATGTCTCCAGAGAGCTGTAAATTGCTAGCGGTGTGAATCCCAGATGGGTTTCAGTGTGACAATGGGATCCGATCTTTAGGGGGGGTGAACAATGTCCCTACGGGGCATAACTACAGGACTCACTGCCTTTTCAGAGAGGCCTAAAATGCAACCCACAAGCCCCTGGAGATCTACGCCCTGATCCCTGGCTGCCTTCATCTGGAATGTGGGGGTGCAGCCCTGGGACAGCACAGATCTCCCCATTCAGCCAAGCGGCCTGCTGGAGGGGGGCAGGCAGAGAGAGCAGATGGGGACTGCCACCACTATGAGAGAGAAGGCTGGGAAAGCCTGGTGCTTAGCAGAGCTACCAGAGGAAAGGGAAGAGTTTAAATTTGTATCGTTTTGGATTTTGAGTGCCCCCAAGGGATAGAACTGTGGGACCTAGCTAGAGGGCTAAGTCTCTGCAACCCAGAAGGCACTGGGGGCTGGGCAGAGCAGCAGAAGACCAGCTGGGAAACTGAGGCTGAGTGGTTGGTGCACCACACTATGGCACAAGGGGGTGCTCTGGAAAGGATGTGCTATAACAGAGGGTTCTCTGGAGAGAACAGCCACCTGTGTGTTTTCTTTAAACATTTCCAGCCTCCTCTATGGCTTCCCTGTATGAAGATTTTGCCTCTGCTGAGCTTTTTGTACAGAGCATCTTGACGCTCTCTTCCCAGCCTACTCCTGGTGCCTTTTGGGTTCATCTTTGAATACTGTTGGGGGGAAATTTACATGCATTATCTTTTCTCATCAAAAAATGCAAATTCCGGTCAGCCAAACCAATTCACAAATCTGAGTAGACTTCAGCTAATTGTGTTGGTTAAAAAACCTCAAACTGAACCCTTGCGACATTTCTGAACCAAAATGTTTCAACGTCTTGTTCGTTTTGGAATTTCCCTCCCTTGGATTTTAAAAAAAAGTTTGAAAATGTTTATAAAAAAATCCCTTGAAATGGAAACAAAATGGTTCCGTCAGCATAAAACAATTTTTTTTTGACGTTTCATTTTGTCAAAAAATTCGAAACCTTTTGATTCGGGTCGACCTAAAATTATTTTTTCGCCTCCCCCCATTTTGGGGTTCAGTCACTGACCTGAAAAATGGGTTATTCACACAGCTCTGGCTCTGTGGTCTGTGTGTCAGCGTTGGGATTCAGAAGCTTGTTACAACCCCCCAGCTCCTGGAGTTGCTCATTCTTGCTCTTGGATTTTGGGGGACTCACAGAAGACCCTTGGAGGGTGGAACTCCATTAGCAATGTCGCCCTGTCTAATTTCCTATGCTGGTAAATCATCTCAACCTGCTTGGCTTAACGTCCTGGCTTCATGAGGGCATCTGGCGTGGGACACACAGCTCCTGCTTTGTAAACTCAGCAAACAGTGAGTGGAGACCCCTCCTCTAGGACAAGGCTCCCCAAATCAGCGTCCCCCAGGAGGCCCACCTGGATTGATCCCCTCCTAGCTGGCAATTCCCTCCTCACCTCCCCTAGTGACATGTCCTGAGACCCCCCACCCCAATCCTTCCCCCACGCCCACTGTGACAACAGGGACGGTGCCCTGGTTATCAGTTGTACCCACCCTGCTACCATGGCCCCTACTGGGGAGCATCCGATGCCCCTGCAGGTGCCTTCTGGCCCTTCGGGAGCTGGGACTTAGTTGCTTCTTTATGGTGCATTTGATCACTCATTAGACAGATGCGTGCAGCTGGGCAGCCTGCTGGTGGCCTGAGCTCAGCACCATAAAGTGGGGTGATTTGTCCCTTCACCTCCTGCTCCCCTGTGGGTGAAGCTGCCGGCTGGGGATGGGCCAGTTGCTGAGCCCTCTCCCTGCTCTGCTCCAGTTGCCAGGCAACCCAGAGCCAAATGTGTGAGCACAAAGACTTTCTTCCCCTGAGGAGGAAATGGATGCCTGGGCTTGACATAGTCTGTAGCTCAGGAGCCGCGTTCTCCAAAGCGTGCATGTTACATTGCACATGCCCTGTTGTGCCTGATCTGCATGAGGCAAACCCCAGTGCACACGCCTGGCAGAATGTGCCCGCGCCTGGCGGGATTCTCACGTGTGCAGTTTGGGCCTGGGCTTACAGAATATGCAGCTACAATGTAGGTGCCTAAAGTTAAGCAACTAAATCTGTCTTTAGGCATGTCAGGCAGTGGGCTGATTTTCAGAGGTGCTGAGGCAGTGCGACCTGCGGGTTTGCTCAGCATCCTCTGACAATCCAGCTGCTCATGGTGGCGCCTAAATCTGGATTTGGCTGCCTAAATTCAGGTGCAGAAACATTGGCCCCTTAGCTGACCGTCATGCCAGTTCTGATTGTGTAAAAGCCCCGGGCTGCCTGGCTGGATACTTGGAAGGAAATTAAATAAACAAATGAATTGATTAATTGCATTCAAACTCACAGTGCCCTATAGGCAGAAGAATCAATGGGGCAAAGAGGATCTTTAAAGGGCTAGGGTCAGTGTAGCGAGGGAGTGGGGCCTCTCTTGGAGATTGACAGGGAGGGACAGCCACACCCCCGCAATGGGTGGAACCAGGAAGTCCATGCCCGCCCCGCCAGAAGCAGAGGGGCGGGATAGGAACAGGAAGTATAAAAGGCAGGCCCTGGAGCTTAGCTGGGCTGGAGCGGCTAAGGGAGCCAGATGCATCCCTAGCCACTGCTGCACCGAGAACTTGCCAGACCTTCCAGAGCTGCCAGGTACCGAGGAGCTGCTGGGATTACTGTTGGCGGTGTATCCCAGGGGACAGAGGATGACCTCTGGATGCAGGTACACCCCAAGGGGAGGGGAGGTAGTAGCCCAGGGACAACCGATTCCAGTCCGGCTGCATTGCTGCCTGAACCCAGGTCAGTGTGTTTCCCCGCTGACCCAGTGGTGGAACACTCTGCCACTGTTAAGGTCCTGCGCTGGGACCTGGTGGAGCCAGGTGGGCCCGGGTTCCCATACCCCCTGCCCCTGGGGTGGCAGCCTCCCCACCTTAGGCCAGGAGGCCTATGTTAGCCTACTGTCTGCCAGATCTAGGACACTAGACCCTTTAATGCTCTGCCCTGCTGGAAGGCTGGAGCCTTAGACTGTGTGTGCCCTGTCCTGCCTGAGGGCCTGGGCTCCTAGACTATTGACTGCCCTGCCCTGCCTGAGGGCCAGAGTCCCCTAAACTGTTTGGGGCTCTACCGTACCTGAGGGCTTGAGCCCCCGAGACTGATTACTGCCCAGCCCAACTCGGGGCCTGTACATCAGAGACAGCTAATTTCCCCTTTACCAGATTACCTTTCTAGGAAGAAGCCAGCGAGAGGGCGTGGCCTCACTTTGAGATTGACAGGGTGGGACGGCCATGCACTCCTACAGTCAGCTTCTGTCTAACTGCATCCTCTGTCAGTGCTAGCACGAGCTGTGCCTGGGATTCTGTTGCTCAGGGCATGGGGATGATATTTCCTTTCTCCAGATCTTTGATACTTGCTTGGATTTGTTTTATTTTTACTTTTCCCTCTGCGTGTCTTTTGTTCCTTGCCCAAGTGGCTCACCTCCTCTTGGTTCTGAATGCCTCAGCCTTGTGCAGACTTGTGCATGTTATCAGATTAGATTGGCGCGATTGCACTATTCACAAGATGAGACAAACTATTCAGCTTTAAAGGGAATTCTGGGCCTTATTGAAAGCCCGTTGGGCAAAGACGAGAGAACCAAAATACAATCACTCCCAGGGAGTGTGTTACAAGCTGTTTTTAGGATCAAAGAGGCTGAGACTGACTCATAATTTATGGGGTGTGGAGCATGCACAAGTGATCTGAATTCTCTTGCCCCCGAGAACTCTGCAATGCTGAGAATCGGAGAGTGGCTTCACCTGTGGGTTCAGCCTGGCTTCCATACAAGGATCTCCACACAGCAGGTTGTGGGGGACAGGGCTGGTCAGCAAGACCAAGTTCTGGGTCTGCACAGCTCCCTGGCCAGGCTTATGGCAATCCGGGCCTTGGTAATTGCTAGGTCAAGTGCTGTTGGGGTAGCGGTGATCTTTGGGCCAGATCCCAGCTGGTATAAATGGGCACAAGCTCCTCTGAAGTCCGAGGCGGGAATTGAAGTCAATGGTACTGCTGAGGCATGTCCGCCTATCACCTCCATCTTCCACAACCTGCTAGTGCGGAGCAGCAGGGCCGGATCGGCTGCTGAGCTAGGGCAATGCCAAGCCATCCCAGGGCTGCCTTGGCCAGTATCCACAGCCCACTGCAGGAGCTCAGCACAGAGCCACTCTGGGTGCAGAGACCCAGCAGTCAGAGGAGGGGGCAGAATTAATGTGGTTTTACCATCCTAAAGCTCTGGTCCCAACACTGCACTACAAGTCTCTGCTGAGGGGCTGCTTCGAAAGCGCGTCAGAGCCACCTCACCAGCCCGCAGGTCCCTCCTCCCCCTGCTGCACTGACTTCGCTGGAAGCAAACTGGCTAGGAAGTAGAGGGGGGGACTCCATGCATGGACAAAAGCCACCCTCTGTAGGGGTTAGACTATGTCAGCAAGAGCAGGCTAGGTCGCAGCATGTCCAGAAATCCCATAACCCTAAGGCCTGTAATATGGGCATGCATTGACAGAACCAGCGTGTGCCCATTCTCGAGGTACCCAGGGCACCTTGGTACCCACTGCCTTGCTTGTGCCTGGCTGGGTGGCAGCTCCCTGACACCACCAGCCTGTCAGCCACTCCAGCCCTCTCCTTGGGACTGTGCTAGCCCTTCCCTTGCAGGTTAACAAGAGGTGCACCCCGCTCCCTGAGTCCCTTTGAAGCGTTCCCCTGTGACACCCATCCCCTGACACTGGCTACTCACAGGACTGCCAGCTCTGCTGTTTCCAAAGGCACAGAACTCCCCAGCTCAGAAGATCCAAGTGTGGTTCATGTGCACTTTGCTTAATGTCACAGCACTGAGATACATTGACAGCGACAGCAAGGATACGATTCAAGAGATGGTGAGTCAGAATACTGGAAAGAAATGGTTGCATATCCAACACAATCCTAACGCACTTTCTAGAGACTAGACTTAACTATCAGGTTAACCTGCTATCTAAAAAAGCTTGTCTCACCCAAAGTTCTCACCAACATTTTCAGGCAAGGTTGGCTGAGATCCTGTTTTCATGAATGTAAACACACTGTCTGTTTACTTCCCAGGTGCAGAATGAGAGGGTGTCTCCTTTGCCTTCCAGATATACCCCCAAAGTTCATTGTCTTTGCTCACAGACAGGATAACCACACGTGGCTGGTTTGCTTGCTTGTTCTTTTTCCTTTTCTGTGTGCTGCTTCCCAGTTGACTTTCCATCTCCATTAATGTCTGACCTTGTATGCAAAGGGGCATCCACTGTGTTAACATACAATGCTTACCTTACCTCCCGCCAGAGAGAGAGGTGAATCAATCTCTCTGGTCTGACAGAAAACATCTGATGGTGGCTCAGCCTGGGTACAGACGCTAGGAACGTATTCCCAGTATAGGTACAGAACTCCTCACAAGGTGTCTGCTCGTACGTTTCACAACAATATTAATGGCCGGTGTGACACATTGGAGGCCTCACCTGACATCCTCTGGTGAACCAGAGTGTACTTACCAGAATCAGGACAGTCCTGTAACACTGCCCCCCTTGCCAGTTGGCATCAGGAGGTTCCTGGTCCCACAGTTAGAGGCGTAGCTGTGCATGAGTGTGTCTCGTATGGATCATGGATAGCCCTCAGATCAGCTGGGGGTAGAGCTGGGAGAGGGAGGTCTGTATCAGACAGTGCCACCAGATCACCTGGGGATATAGAGGGGTGTGTCTGTATTAGCCTGTCTCCCCAGCTCACTCCTCTGTATCTCCTGTGGAGAACCCCACATGCTTTGGGGTGCCATGAAATAAGGAGATCAGCAGAGCTCCAAGGAGCAACCCCAGAAGGCTGCCAGCTCAGCTAGACTCACCACATATTTAAACAAGTCCCAGCTCAGTCCAGAGGGCAAGAGGCCTAGTGTCAGGGCTGGACTTCTATTGAGACTTGACTTGATATTGACGTCAGTGGAGATGAACATCAAGCTTGATTGTGTTGCGAGGTTGCTATTGACCAAGCCAGAGGTGTATATTGGTCCCTGGAGGGGTGCTAGATTTTGATGTTCGCTGACACAAGAACTAGGGGTCGCCCAATGAAATTAACAGGCAGCAGGCTTAACACAAACATAAGGAAATATTTCTTCCCACAGCGCACAGTCAACCTGTGACACTCGTTGCCACGGCATGCTGTGAAGGCCAAAAGTATAACAGGGTTCAAAAAAGAATTAGCTAAGTTCATGGAGGATAGGTCCATCAATGACTATTAGCCAGGATGGGCAGGGACACAACCCCATGCTCCAGGTGTCCCTAAACCTCTGAGTGCCAGAAACTGGGACTGGATGACAGGGGCTGGATCACTCAGTGATTGCCTGCTCTGCTAATTCCTTCTGAAGCACCTGGCCCCGGCCGCTGTCGGAAGACAGGATACTGGGCGAGATGGACCTTTGGTCTGCCCCATTGTGGCCGTTCTCATGAAGTCCGTCGCCACATTATCACGTGCATTCTGGGGTTTGCACTGGCTTGAGCTTAGTTTGGAGATCTCTGCCTTGCGGCCTGGGATTTCAAGGGTGGGACAGCCCTTCAATGGGCTTTTGAAAAGGGAAGTGGAGCCAGGTCTAGAAATCCCTAGTCTTCTCTTCTCCAGAGGGATGTGTATTCCTTTATGCTTGTAATTACCGGCCTGCCGGGTGCCACAAACACACCAAAGGGACGGTGTCTGCCCCAAAGAGCTGCCAGTTTAAGTTACAGTGCAATTGCCAAGCTGACCCAATCTCTCTCTAGGCTGACGCTGGTGCGGTCTGCTGGAGTCAATCCCATGGGGACATCTTTGGCTCCCAGCAATGGCCCGGCACAAGGGCCGTGTTTGAATTGGACCTGTGCTCTTCACACCTGCTCTCCCTGTGACCCCTCTCTGGCCTGGCTACACAGCTGCAGGTGCCCTTCCCTCACGCCAGATCTTTGCACCACTTAGTGTGGAATCCTGGGTCAGTAGCTTAATTCCGTTCAGTGCCCCCTGCCCCCCATTCACCCTTCACCTGCCTTTCCCTGTAGAAATTACCTTTCCACCCAGAGGAGGGAAGCAGCACTTGTTGTCCCAGCCTATCCTCTCAAAGCAAGGCCCGATCCTAGCTTGAACTCCTCACACGACAGCTTCTCCACAGCGCTTGGAGTGGCTGGTGGGGCCATTGCATGGAAAAGGTGCCCGGCCATCATATGCTGTATAACCGCAGGCGCAGGTGCCTTTGTAGGGCCACACAGGGTTGCCAGGTGTCCAGTTTATGACCAGAACGCCCGGTCGAAAAGGGATCCTGGCGGCTCCAGTCAGCACTGCCGACCGGGCCGTTAAAAGTCCGGTTGGTGGCGCTGCCGGCACAGCGGAGCTGGCAGGCTCCCTACCCGGCTCGGTGCGGCTCCCAGGAAGCAGCCGTCATGACCCTCCAGCTCCTAGGCATAGGGGCAGCCACAGGGGCTCCGCGCACAGCCCCTGCCTTGAGCGCCAGCTCCGCAGCTCCCATTGGCTGGGAACCGCGGCCCATGGGAGCTGCAAGGGCGGTGCCTGCGCATGCAGAGCCCCCTGGCCACCCCTACACCTAGGAGCTAGAGGGACGTGATGCTGCTTCCCGGGAGCCGCCTGAGGTAAGCGCTGCCTGAAGCCCGCACCCCTCACCCCCTCCCATGCCCCAGCCCTGAGCCCCCTCCTGCACCCAAACTCCCTCCCAGAGCCCGCACCCCCTCCCACACCCCAACCCCCTGCCCCAGCCCTGAGCCCCCTCCTGCACTCCAAACCCCTCGGCCTCCACCCAGAGCCCCCTCCTGCACCCCAAACCCCTCTTTCCTGGCCCCACCCCAAGCCCGCACCCCCAGCTGGAGCCCTAACCCCCTCCCGCACCCCAACCCCCTGCCTCAGCCCAGTGAAAATGAGTGTGTGAGGGTGGGGGAGAGCCAGCAACGGAGGGAGGGAAGGGGCAAGGGCGGGGAAGGGGGTGGATGGGGCAGGGGTGTTCGTTTTTCTGCAGTTAGAAAGTTGGCAACCCTAGGGCCGCATGACCTAGTGGCCTTTTCCACCCTCTGTTTACTCCCCCAGCAGTCACCAGGGTGACACATGGGGTAACAAGGCCGAACCACCGGGTAAGGTGCCTGGCACAGAAGTGATGGCAGCTGGGCCACAGGCGCTCCCCACTCCCACTCACAGCATGCGCTCTCCACTGGGAGCCAAAGGGCAGGCGAGAGGACCCCTGTGCACCATAGATACCCAGGTACAGGGGGCATTTACGCCAGGTGCCAAGCCGGCTCATCAAGGCCCCGACAGGGGCCCCTGGCACAGAGGGCATTGTGGGGTGAGCTGGGGCGGAGTGGGGCTGGGACAGAGCAGGGAGGGGTTCATACACACCCATGCCCCGGCCCCTGCTCTCAGTGAGGCCGTGCAGGGCTGGCCGCTTTCCCACCGAGCGGCAGGACTAACTTTTCCCCCATTTCTGACAGGCCTGTCTGCATGCGTTTTGCTGGAGGGGCTGCTGCCAAGTTGGCGGAGCCTTGATACTCCACATGGCCTGCCCATGTGTAAAATCCCCGTCCCCTTGGCAGCCTCCAGGTGCTGAAAACCAGCGAGACCCTTTGAGTCTCTCTCTGGAGCGTCCCTGTGCATTCCCTGCACAACGGATGGTGTCCTCTCCCCTGCCAGCTGGCTTCCCACTATTGTTCTCCACTGCAAACACAGATGTGAAAGCACTGTGGGTCCAGAGCTCCCAAAGCCCCCAGCCCCCATTGTTCTCAGGGCAGTGGGGCCAGCCACCTTCTCCCCTCCTGCCCCCCAACATTCAAACATCACAAGTCAGGGCTCAAAGATCAGGAGCTTGGCTTAAAAACTGATGAGATTTTATTTCACAAATAATGCACCTCGGGGTCGTTTCCTTCGTGTTCTGCTTTTGGAGCCTCGAAGTGTCACGTTTCCAAGCGTTTATCTGAAACCACAAGGGCGGGAAGCTTTGCTTTTATTTTAAAGGCAAGCTGAGAGTCTCACATCCTCAGAGGACTCCGGGAACTCCTCAAATATTGCAAGACGCATGATAAAACCCGGACAACTGGCAGCCCTGTCCGCGGGCATTGAGTGCATATAAAAATCTGGCCCCGAGGATCCAACTTCAAACCCTACAGTGTGTTCCCTAGCAGAGAGCAAACTTGGGGTCCTGACCTCCTTGAGGCTGTCTCTTTAAGACACACATTGCTGGCGTGTGGGTAAGAACCTTCAGACTAATGTCTCCCAGCTATGACCTGGGAGCAGCACACCCTGCCTCTCTGGGAGGGCTCCGAGAGGGCCGGGCAGCCTACAGGAATCCGCTTGGGATGGGCAGGGTCCAATGACAGGAGGAGCTCTGGCCACCGGGCTCCTGAAGATAAGAANATGGCGCGCTTGCATTTCCCCTCTTACCCCTCCCCCCCAGGCAAGCCTGGGAGAGAGGGGGGAGAAGCGGAGCGGCAGCGCGCTCGGGGGAGGAGGCGGAGGTGAGCTGGGGGGAAGCGGTTCCTCTGCCCCCCCAGGGTTACTTCCTGCAACCCTCCCCGCGCCCCCCACCGCTGCAGCTCACCTCCGCTCCGCCTGCTCCCCTGAGCACGCTGCCACCGCTCCGCTTCTCCCCCGTCCCTCCCCGGCTTGCCGCAAAACAGCTGATTCGTGCGGCAAGCCTGGGAGGGAGGGGGGAGAAGCGGAGCGGCGGCATGCTCGGGGGAGCAGGCGGCAGTGGAGTGGAGGTGAGCTGGGGGGGAGTAGTTCCTCTGCCCCCCCCCCCGCCCCCGCAGGGTTACTTCCTGCGGCCCTCCCCGTGGCCTTCACCTCCGCTCAGGGCCGGAGTGCCACCCCTTGGAAAGTGCTGCCCCAAGCACATGCTTGGAGCACTGGTGCCTAGAGCCGGCCCTGGTCCCGGCTATGACCTGGGAGCAGCACAGCCTGCCTCTCTGGGAGGGCTCCGAGAGGGCCGGGCAGCCTACAGGAATCCGGTTGGGATGGGCAGGGTCCAATGACAGGAGGAGCTCTGGCCACCGGGCTCCTGAAGATAAGAAGGGAAGGGACATCCCTGCAGGGCAGGGCCCTGGGAAATTAAATCCTGTCCAGAAGGAAAGCTCCAGGGAACTCAGCACGGCAAGGCACAGAGGAACACATCCTGCTTAGAGGGTCAGCTCGGCCCTGCCCAAGCTCTGTTCCTGCCCCTGTATTCACGGGACCAGCCCAACTGACTCCAAGGAATGAGGGGTACGAGGCTGGCTGCCTGCTTTGTATGGAGCAGAGCAGATTGCTGCAGATGCCTCTCCTGTCAGGCAGCCAGGCACAATGCAGAGACCATGTCCTCCATGAACTTATCTAGTTCTTTTCTTAACCCTGTTATAGTCTTGGCCTTCACAACATCCTCTGGCAAGGAGTTCCACAGGTTGACTGTGTTGTGTGAAAAAATACTACTTTTTGTTTGTTTTAAACCTGCTGCTTATTAATTTCATTTGGTGACCCCTAGTTCTTGTGTTATGAGAAGGAGTAAATAACACTTCCTTATTTACTTTCTCCACACCAGTCATGATTTTATAGACCTCTATCATATCCCCCTTAGTCATCTCTCTTCCAAGCTAAGAGGTCCCAGTCTTATTAATCTCTGCTCATACGGCAGCCGTTCCATATCCCTAATAATTTTTGTTGCCCTTTTCTGAACCTTTTCCAATTCCAATGTATCTTTTTTGAGATGGGGCGACCACATCTGCACGCAGTATCAAGATGTGGACGTACCATGGATTTATAGAGGTAATATGATATTTTCTGTCTTATTATCTATCCCTTTCTTAATGATTCCCAACATTCTGGTCACTTTTTTGACTGCCGCTGCACATTGAGTGGATGTTTTCAGAGAACTACCCACAATGACTCCAAGATCTCTTTCATGAGCACGAATAATGGGCTGGTTTCTTTGTGCCTGCAGCACGCTGGGGTTCCAGCCGTGTGGAAAGGGCCAGCCCCTCCCTGAGGTGCTCGTGGTCTAAGGCTGGCGGACAGACAGACAGCTCTGGGAAAGGGGGCCAGCCCAGATTTCTGATCCCGGTCAGCCAGGTTTGCACCTTGGAGGAGGTGCCCAGCTGTTCACATTGGATGCATTGGCAGCTGGGAGCCAGAGAGGGGGGATGCTGTCCTGGGCAGGTGGGGCATCTGCATCTGCCCAAGAATGGAGCGATGGGGAGGCCAGAAGGGAACCTTGTCCTGTCCCCCCACCTCCCTTCCTGCTCCGGCCTGCCCCTCACTGCCCATCTCCATTGACCCTCCGAGCCCAAAGGGGGCCAGTTCTAGGCAAGGATGTTCCCTTCCCAGAGGCCTCCCTGTGATGGCCTGAGGGGGATCCAGCCACATCCGCTGATGACGCTGGCGCAGCGCTCGCTAAGGTGCACTTGGCTGCACCCCTCCCTGGTCCCTGACTAATGCGCAGTGGGGTCAGGCTGCCCTTCCAGCCAGGGGGCGGGTGGGAGAAACCCCCCCTGAATGCAGGGATGGAAGCCGGTGCTGGACAAATTCAGACTAGAAATCAGGTGCTCGCTTGGAACAACGCACCTAGGATCATGATTCGCTGCTACTTTAAAGGGAGGCAGTGTTGCCTAGCTGCTAGCTCACTGGCCTGGGGCTCAGGGAACTTGGGTTCTATTTGCGGCTCTGGGTTACCTCGGGTGGGTCACTTCCCTCCCTGGTGCCTCAGTTTCCCTGCCTGTAATGGGAATAACGACACCGACCTCTTGTGTAAAGCACTTGGAGAGCCCCTCATGCTCTGTTCGAGCCAGGTGCTGTTCTCATTCAATGCAAGATCGCTGCTCAGCGAGGCTCCAGGCGCAGCGCAGGAGCAGACCTGAGGATCGCACCAGTCCCCTCCGGCCTGGGGATCTCGGACTCGACCCACACAGCTCTGTTTTGATAAAGCGCCTGAACTCGTCAGCGAACGCTCTCGGAGCGGAGAGGAAGTCGTGGCTCGCTCGGCCTGGCTTCTCGGGGGCAGCTGTGGTTTACCAGCTTGACCGCGGGCCTGCACAGCAGGGGATGTGGGTTCTATTCTGGGACAGGAACTCGCCGGCTCACCTCAACCAAGGCCCTGTGCCTCCATTTGCGCACATACAGTGCAGGGAGCTCTGCGGAGGCCAAGCAGGGGCATTTGGAAGCCACTGGGGTGAGGTTATTTTGGTCACCACGCCTGCTGATTGATCTTTGCTTCCCTCTGGGGGTCTCTCTCCCCACGGGGGACACTGCTCCTTTACGAGGGAGAAGCTGCTCAGCACACCCCAGCTTGGCCAGCTAACAGGGTGGGGCAGCACCCGGAGGCCATAAAGAAAAAGGTGGGAGAGCCAGTGAGAAGGAGCCCAGGTGACTGGGGCCTGAAAGTGAGCCAGGGACAGGGCAGAGAGGGCAGATCTGGGGAGCAGGGAGACTGGCCAGGTGCAAGATGTCCCCTGGGAGCAACAGCCAGAGGCCGGGGGTGGGAACCTGCCAGGCAACACCAGTGAGTCGGAGCAGGCTGGGTCAGTCAGGATCAGGGGGGAGCTGCCCCATGCCAGGGAGACTGGAGGAGTCCGGGGAGAGAGCAGAAGGTGGCTCCTGCGAGAAGGCAGGAGAGCAGCACGAGGGGTTTGGTGGCTGGCGTTCCCGAGCCGGAGCCAGGCCCGCGGAGAGCTGAAGGCCGGAGGAGCAACAAAAGGAGATGTCAGCTGGCTCTGGGCCGGAGAGCGTTGAAGGCAGAGGAGCAGCAAAGAGGCTCCCCTGCTGATGGGAGCTGGCCAGGAGGACCCATGTGAGGGCTGGGAGAGCGAGGGGCGCGCCCCTGGTACAAACGATCTGCCAGAAGCCAGGCTTGGGGGAGCAGGGGAAGGGCTATGCCCTGGTTGGAAGGGCTGGGGCGGCTGAGGACTGACAGAGTCCGGGTGTGGGCAAAGGTGATTGGTATGTGGGGCAGCGACGGACGAGGTGTCTTGAGTTGTAATGACTGCGCCCACTGGACCGAGCAATGGACAGTGTGTCAGACTTTCGTTAGGTGCTCTCTGGACTGGGTCGTAATACAGCAGCCCCAAGGAGGGGGAGTGGGGAGACAGGAAAGCCTGAAGTGAAGTAATGGGGTCACCTGAGAGGGGAAATTGAGGCAGACGGGCCTGTCACGCTGCAGCCTGCCACGGGAGGGTGCTCCCAGTGGAGCAGCATTCTGACACTTCGTGTAAGAATCCCCCAAGCCAAGGGGAAGGCGGGCAGCGGGTGTTGATGCAGCATAGGGAATCACGACAGTGCCAAGGGCTTCCTCTCAGCCCACATGCGTGGTCCCGGCAGGACGGCCAGCGAAGTCCTCCCATGGCTGCATTGGGCTGGAGCTGTGCCACCAGGCAGCTGAGCACAGGAGGAGGGGTCGGGAGCCGGGTCAGGCCCTGCGTGAGGCAGTGATGTCAGCCTGGCTGTGGGGGGAGGGGAGGGGAAATCATGTGTTAGCAATTTTGCCTCTTGCAAGCAGCTGGCTGGCACATAGCAAAGGTAACCCCCAAGGGGGAGATTTCCAGAGAGGAAATGCCATTGCAGGGGAGCGCACGGCTGCAGGACGAGGGGGAAAGGGGCACATTCCTGAGATGCCTGCACCAGCGCTTCTGCTGTCACACACTCAGCACTCGCACACACGCAGCTTGCACACACGGATCTCACAATGGCTCTTTAACACATGCACAGTTCTCATGCATACACATCTCTCACAGAGCTCTCACATGGCTCTTACACACATTCACACATGCAGCTCTCATGCTCACAGAGCTCACACATGGATCTCACACACTCACAGCAGTCACACACACAAATCTCACACATGGATCTAACACTCGGATCTCAGGCTCACATGCAGATCTCACACTCTGCACTCACCACATGACTTTCACACACACACATTAACCACACAACACACTGATTTCACACTCAGTAGTCCCACACACACATGTGCTCGCTCTCTCTCTCACACACACACACACACACACACACCACAGATCCTAACACACACACACACAGGTCTAGGACACTTATAGCATTCATCACACATATACATAGCTCTCACACATGTGGATCTTACACACTCAGTGCTCACTGTCCCCCCGCCACAACTGTCACATGTGGATCTTACACACACACAGAGCTCTCATCTCACACACACAACTCACACACCTAGTGCTAACCAAATACAGACAGCTCTCTCACACGCCCTGATCTCACCCAGCACCCCTCATGCACATGCCTGGTTCTCACACGTACACAGCACTCACCACACACCCACCTTTCACACCCCCAGATCTTACACTGACTCCCGGTGCTCATCACATGCACCCGGTGCTCACAACACACATAGAGTGCGCATCCACACCCAGGTCTCTCTTGCACACAGCTCACACAGGTGGTTTGGATCCCTGGTTCATGCACAAGTTCTCACACAAACTGTTCTCGACTATGCACCCAAAGCCAATCCGGAGCCCTAGGTATGCATTCACATGACCCTGTCCCTGACCCTGACCCTCCATGGGGTATCATTAGCAGGAGCTGCCCATCCACCCAAAAGCTGTATGCAGGGCTTGCCAGCAAGGACTCCCTGCATACAGAGCCCTTGTCTGAGGAACTGTTGTTAGGTTTCAGAGTTAACTGCCCGATGAAATGCATGGGGGCAGTGCCCCATCAGAGCTATTGCTGAGGCTCTCTGCAGACTCAGGCAGATGTCCCTGCATCAGCGACACCCCCCCCCCCCCCCCCCCCCCCCCCCCCCCCCCCNTTTTCATGGCTTTGTTCACAGCCATGAGGGCTAGAGCCGTACTGTTTTTCAGTGAAAGCGAAGATTCTGTGTGATCTGGGACTCCAGGCACTGGGCCCAAGGCACGGCTCTGTTGTGCTTAGGTGCCTCTTCCTCACTCGGAGTTCTCCTATCTTCAGCTCCCAGCCACTGGCTCCTCTTCTACCTTGGCCTGCCAAATGAAAGAGCCCTTGGAAGCATCAGACCCCTTCTCCCCTGCAGGTACCAGCATCCTCTGAGCTTAAACCTGCCGCCAGGGGCTGCTAGGTACAGTGGCCAGAGCCAAGTGCTGTTTGTAAGAGAGGCAAGTCGCAATCTCCTTTCATCCCCCAACAAGCCGCATCGGCCTTCAGCTAGGGAGCAGGTTTGCTTGGCTGGTGTTGTGAAAAAATACCAAGGCCGGCAGATGTGAACCTGGCATCCTAAAGCCCGTGGCAGGGGTTGGCTGCCCAGCACTCCCCTAGGGTGCCATGCCCTGGTGCCCAAGTACTGCCATGGAACTGTCGTTTTCCTTTAAGGGGACAGCATGTGCAATTGGAATGACCCGGCGCCAAGCTACAGGTGGTGGGTTCTGGCAGGACCGGGGCAGGCCCTGTCTAGAGAGGAGCAAGCACTGCGCTAACCTCTGGTCAAAGCCCTCACTTAGCAGTCCTGCCAGGATCTGTTCTGAAACAAGAAAATGAAACTTTCTTCCACTTGGGTGCCATTGTAAACAGCCCTGCGCAGCACCAGCCAGTGCTGATTTACCCACTCGGCCTGCTCTGGCATGCGTTTCCTCCTCAGCCTTTACCCACGTGGCTAAATGCAGAAGCTGTGAGACCGGGTGGTCTCTGGTGAGGACCCAGCATTCACACTAGGTACTCTGGCCAGATCCACACTGCGAATTTCTGCTGGCGCTCTGTCGGTCAGGGCTGTGATGAGGTGCCAGCTGCACCGGCAAATGCCTCTAGGGCAGAGACAACTCTACTGGCTGCACTTCTACCAACAGAGAGGCTGGTTTGACTATCCCAGTGCACAACGCACAACCTCCATCCTTAGAGGTTTTTAAGGTCAGGCTTGACAAAGCCCTGGCTGGGATGATTTAGTTGGGATTAGGTCCTGCTTTGAGCAGGGGTTTGGACTAGATGACCTCCTGAGGTCCCTTCCAACCCTGATATTCTATGATTCTAACACACCTTTGCTGGACGCAGCAGCGTGAGCGCTTTGCTGGTATGGTATACTGGTATCGCTAGCCTGGTAAAGAGCTCCCAGACATCGCCTCTGTCTCTATACAGCACCTAGCACAATAGGGCCCTGATTTTGGTTGCAGCCTCTGAGCGCTGTAATAATAAAGTGGAAGGCTAGGACAGAACAGTGTGTGACCCTGTTCTCTTGGGTTGGATACGCATCTTTGAACTGCTGGACAAGTGACCTTAAAAAAAAAAAGTTCCTTGTCTGTGAGATAAGGCCAGCTCTTTTAAACCCTGCGATTCCGATCTCGGCAGTGTCCCCTTTTGAAACCCTTTGCTGGCTGTTTCTTAACAGCGTGCAGTATTGTTAGAACACGTCTCGGCTCCAGAGATAAGAACCCTTTCTTACAGGCGGCCTGTGCGTCCTCCCGACCGAGCGCCCCCTTCTCATCCGGCCCTCGCAGGATCCATTTGTTGTACGGAGCGGAGTTTAGGAGACTGTTAAAACCAAGTTTAGGGGGATTTTGTTGGGAGCCAGACCTCGCGGCAGGGGTCAGGACCGCTGTGTCTCGGGGCTGTTGGTGTGGCTTGCTGCAGCCAGCTCTGGGATTTCATTCCCACTTTCCCCAGCCTTGCAGGGGGATGGTGGCATCACTGACCAAGTCCCTGGGGATCTGATTTATAGATAGCGGAGGTTCTGGGCAGGCTAGCTTCCTGCTCGGTATCCCAGACACCACTCAGCCTCACCTGGTCCCCTAGCAGCACTGAGGCCTTCTTTTTAACCGTCCCACCACCATTCTCAGCCCAAACCATGACTGTAACTGTAACCCACATTTAAACAGGCTGGGCCTGAATCTCCTCTCGCTGCAGCATAACCCACATCACTGGAGATACCCACTAGTGTCAGTGACAGGAGACTGCTGCTTTCCAAGGACTTTATAGGTCATGGGCTGTGGGGAACATCCTAGTGGAGGCTAGGTGCACAGCTCCTCCTGATCTGAAAGCTGAGGCCTCTGCCACTTCAGCAATTGGTAGAAGAATCTCCAGGAACGGCCAGCAGTAGAGGGCCTATGACATACAGATGAGCTGTAGGACACAGGCACACCAACTAGGTCTTTACAACAGGAAGGAAAGAATCTCAAGCAAACTGCTCTCCCAGGGCGTTAGCCAGGGACAGGCTGCCATGGGCATTTCACCCCGGGGAGGATCAAACAAGGGGGTTGGTTTGGCTCCGTTTAGCAAACAAGGGGGTTGCAGAGAGAGAGAGAAATGAATGCTGGATGGAGGGGGGTGGTCTGTCCTACCCCAGGCTGCAGACCTCATGATCAGTACAGCAGCCCTGTGGCTGCACTCTACCACCCCCCTGGAGGAAAAGACTGGGGGAGCTTCTCCCCCACTGCTGAGGCATGTGGGGCTTTCAGAGATTTCCTCTTCGGGGGCCACAGACCTTCAAGGGGCTCCCGAGATCTCCCCCTTTCTGTGCTCCAGTTCTGCTGCAAGCAGGAGGTGGCATGAGTGCAGTGCTGTGTCCGTGGCTGTAGTCAGAGACCTCCTCGAGGGTGAGACCAGGAGCTTCCACCTAGCAGGGCTGTAGCAAGACGCCCAAACCAGGCCTGCTCATTCACAGGGGGCTGCCGCAGGGCCAGACGAAGAAAAGCCCCTCCCAGGCACGCCCCAGGGAGACTGCAGGCAGATCACCACTAGCTATTGCATGTGGCCTGTTGACTATGTCCGGGGTGTCGTGGCCAAGCACGGGGAACCTGGGCCATGTCGCTGGGTGTTATCATTCTCCTCCGCTGGGACTGTCTCTGTTCACAATCCATCGCCTTGCTATCTGGGCACCAGCATATACATCTTTCAGCTAAGATCTCGGTATTCTTTACAGACGTGCGTTGCTGCTGTTAAGCCTCCCACCACCCCCGCAGTGTTCTTAGAGCCATAGGACAGATGGGGCGAAACTGAGCCGTGCAGAGATTTGCCCAAGGTCCCCCAGTGGCAGAGTTGTGAATAGAAAGGACCCAGAAGTCCTGACTCCCAGGCGCCCTTCTCTCATCACTAGACAATGTTACAGTGTTAGCTCCCGTTCCCAGAAGCTGGATTCTCTCATGCAATTGTTTACAGCCGTGCAAAGTGGCTGTAGAATTACCACGGACCCAGTGGCATTTCACGCCCACATTGCACGGCTGTGAATGACCGCACAAGGGGCAGGGGAGCCGTGAACGTGGCCCCCCATTCTTTAAGAAGTGGTTTGATTCAAGGAAAACCCACCAACTCTCCCCCACCCCCGCCCCAGGCTGAACACATCCTGCACGGCGTGTTTTATCCAGAGATCTCGCGGCACTGCAGGAGGGCGCAGGAGGATCGTCACCCCATTTTACAGATGGGGAACCTGAGACACAGCTTTGCTCAGGGTCACACAGTGAGTCACAGAGCCATTCTGGCCTCCTTGACGCCCACAAAGCCCCATGCCAGCTGGTGCAACGTGCAGCTGCTAAGATAAGTGTCCTTGCCTTTCATACAGCCTGCGCCAACCCCTCTTTGCATCTTTATGCTGGCTCCTTCTCTTGTGCTGCACCCCGTTCCAGCTTCCTGTCTTTGTCTTACAGGCCCTTCATAGCTGTGTTGTCCCTCCTTACGTGTCCTCATTTCTTTCCACATCATCCCCTCTGCTCTGCCAGTGACACTTGCTCCTCTGCTCCTCTGCACCCTTTCCTCTCTGCCGCTTGGCACACCCTTCCTGCAGTGCCCACATAGCCACCGCCCTCTGTGCATTCAGACCCATTCCTCAAGTCCCATAGCCACTGGGATGCCTACAAGGAACTAGCCATCAAAGTTTGGGGAGGTGGAGGCAGTGCTGGAGGACTGTGTATAATTCTAATATAAATTAAAAACCAACGGAGCTGTCAAGCATTGAGTGGTCTCGCCCAGTATTATTTCTTACAGCTGGTCACAAAATTTTCCATTAGAACATTTCCCCCTTCTCCCCTGAAAATGTTTGTGGACAAAAAAATCTGGTTTCATCAACAACAAAAAATCAGATTTTTGTTAACAAAAAAAAAAAAGCAGCAGCAGCAGCGGCAATTTTTTTCTTCCGGTTTCAGTTGCCACCCCCCCCCCCCCCCCAAGTCAGCTTTGGGGGGTAGCGGGGGGACAAAAACCCAAATAATTTTGACAAATGTGAAAATAGTTTCATTTACATTGAATAGTTTCATTTACATGATTAGGGGGCTGGAGCACATGAGTTATGAGGAGAGGCTGAGGGAACTGGGATTGTGTAGTCTGCAGAAGAGAAGAATGAGGGGGGATCTGATAGGTGCTTTCAACTACCTGCAAGGGGGTTCCAAAGAGGATGGATCTCGACTGTTCTCAGTGGTAGCAGATGACAGAAGTAGGAGTAATGGTGTACAGGTACGGTGGCGGAGGTTTAAGTTGGATATTAGGAAAAACTTGTTCACTAGGAGGGTGGTGAAGCACTGGAATGGGTTACGTAGGGAGGTGGTGGAATCTCCTTCCTTAGAGGTTTTTAAGGTCAGGCTTGACAAAGCCCTGGCTGGGATGATTTAGTTGGGATTAGGTCCTGCTTTGAGCAGGGAGTTGGACTAGACCTCCTGAGGTCCCTTCCAACCCTGCTATTCTATGATTCTATGATTCTACATCACAAATTTTCATGGAGAAAAAAGATTCCCAGGGGCGGCATTATGTATATTCTGGTAGCACCTAGAATCAGGGCCCAGGTGTGACGGGTGCTGTAGGAACACGCAATAAGACAGTTCCTGCCCCAAAGAGATCAATCAAAATAGCCGAGACAGACAAGCACGGGCGGGAAAAGAACCTGCCCAGGGTCGCGCAGCAGGAAGAGAAGCCAGGTCTCCTGACGCCAGTCCAGAGCACTATTCTGTCGGCCGGGCGACCTTCCCTTTCTTTGTTGTACCCTTCCCCTGACCCTTTCAAGCTCTTCAGGGCATGGGCCATGCATTCCTGCATGTTTGTACAGCACCGAGCACGCTGTGGACATGACTGTAATACAATTAATAAGAGCCTGGCATACAGCCCACTTATCCCGTCTACTGGTTCCTCTCTCCTCTGGGCCGTGCTTCCCCACGCTCATCGTCACTCATATGCATCTTTCAGTATGGTCTCAGGGCCCTAACTTAGGTCTTGATCCCATCATGCTGGGCACAAAATGTGAATAGGAAGAGCCAGTCCCTGCCCCTAAGAGACGGGGTAGACACAGGCTGGGAGAAAGAATGGATTATCCCCATTTTACGAACAGGGCAGGGATGCCAGGAGTAGCTGTAAGCACACATTGAAGCCAAGGAGATTACCCCCATGTTTCGAGTGATGCCGGTGCGTAAGTGGTTTGCTGAACCGAAGCCGGACATTCATCCGCATTCAGTTCTCAGTGAGCACCACAAGAAGAGGCCAGTTTTTCCTAAGAGGCATCAAATCTGTCCCTAAGTGTCCCAGTAGAAACTGCTGTAGAAGTGTGCCAGTAGAAACTTTGGGAAATCCAGCTCTGATTTCAGATCTGAGCTCTGGAAAATCTAGCCGCATATGCCAATCTGGCCCAAAGGACTTACATGCACCCAACTCCAACTAATGTGGACACAATTAGACTGGTATACAGGTGAGCGATTCCTGTATGAACCACACTGGTATAAAGCCCCTTATATGGGTAAAACTGGGTCCACTCCGGGGCTTTTACCAGTATTATTATTGCAGTAACAACTCACACCCACCTCTGACATTGTTATAGCAGTAAAACTTTGTGAGCCAACGAGGCCAGAATGACTTGCCCAGGGTTACACAGGCAGTGTGTGTCAGATCCAAGAATCAAAGACACATCTCCTGAGTCCTAGTCCAGTGCTTTGACCACCCAGTCCCTGTCACACACACAATCACTCACACATCCTGCCTATCTCACACACACAGCCCGTCTCTCTCTCTCTCACACACACACACAGCCCGTCTGTCTCTCTCTCTCACTCTCTCTCTCTCTCACACACACACACCGTCTCTCTCTCTCTCTCTCTCACGCACACACCACCCATCACTCACACACACACACACTCCCCATGTCAATCATATAGACACACAAACCCCGCCCCGTCACACACACACACAGCCCATCCCCCTCTCCCCCTCTCTCTCACACACACACACAGCCCGCCTCTCTCTCTCTCACACACACCGTCTCTCTCTCTCTCTCTCTCTCACACACACACCCCCCATCACTCACACACACACACACACCCCGTCTCTCTCTCTCTCTCTCTCACGCACACACCACCCAACACTCACACACACACACACACTGCCCATGACAAACATATAGACACACACACCCCGCCCCGTCACACACACACACAGCCCGTCTGTCTCTCTCTCTCACTCTCTCTCTCTCTCACGCACACACCACCCATCACTCACACACACACACACTGCCCATGTCAATCATATAGACACACAAACCCCGCCCCGTCACACACACACACAGCCCATCCCTCTCTCTCTCTCTCTCACACACACACACACAGCCCGTCTCTCTCTCTCTCACACACACCGTCTCTCTCTCTCTCTCTCTCTCACACACACACACCACCCATCACTCACACACACACACACTGCCCATGTCAATCATATACACACACAAACTCCGCCCCGTCACACACACACCCAGCCCATCCCTCTCGCTCCCTCTCTCTCACACACACACACCGTCTCTCTCTCTCTCTCTCTCTCTCTCACACACACACACACACTTGCTCTCCCCGGGCCGGCTCCCGGCGCTGGGCTCGGCCCGGCTCGGCACCGCCCCCTGCTGGCCCGGCGGTGGGCGGCGCTGGAGGCGGGCTGTTCCCTGGCCAGTCCGGCGCTGGCGGCCAGTCGGCCTGGGGAGCGCTGGGGTGCGGAGTTGCCGAGCCGGGCCGCGCCGCCTGGGCCCGCGGGACGATGCGCTGACGGGGCCGGGGCGGGCAGCCTGCGCCGAGCGTCGGGATCGCGGCTGTGCAGCCGGCGGGGCCCTGCCGGGGCCGCCCGAGGAAGATGAACTACCTGGTGAGTGCCTGGGCCGGCCGGAGCCCCCCGCTTTGCAGCCGGGGGGAGCAGCCGGGAGCCCGGCTGGAGCTGGCTCTGGGGTCGGTGGCGGGGGGTGCCCGGAGTGGGGCCTCTCTGCCCGCCCGCCGGGCCCATCCCCGCCGCCTCCCGGCGCCACCAGAGCGTCCGCGGCGGCCCGAGGGGTGTCGTTCCCGGGGGCGCTCCACGGAGCCGGGCGGCTGGAGCTCAGTCCGGGGACGCCGCCGGGCGGTGGCGGATTCCCAGCCCCGCCCGCCCCAGGGAGCCGGACCCAGCTGGCAGGGACGTGCCCGGGCCTGGGAGTTGCCGGGCGCCGCCCCCAGCGGAGACAATGCGGAGCCCTCCCGGCGCTGGGAAGCCCGAGGCCGCGGCGAGTTTCCTGCTCCCGGCTCGCCCGCTGGCCGGGTCCCCAGGCTGCGTCCGGGGAGCCGAGCGCCCCGTGCCCGCGGGGCCGGCCGGGCTGTGCCGCCGGGGTTAGGCGCATGTCCCCTGCCCGCTGCGATCCGGGACCTTCGCGGGCTCTGCTCTGCCGGCCCGGGATCATGGCCCCTCTCGACGTGGCACAAACCGTTCCGCGTGGCTCCTGGGGATCCTGATCTGGCCTCGGGCCGCTTCCCTGGTGAAGCCAGGGACCAGGGCGGGCGCCTGGGTGGCAGCCATCTATAGCTGGTCCTAGCCCGGGCGTGCGGGCGGCTGGGCTTTTCTCGGCGTGGGGAGCTCTGCGGGGCAGGGCTGCGGTGTAGTTGTCACAGCTATGGACAGGGGCTGGCTTCTGTGCGCGGGTCAGGATCTGGCCCAGCAGCCCGGGGATGGGGGACGGTGTTTCCAAGCTGTGGAGCCTTTGTCCTTTGAAGAAGATCCGAAACAGAAACCAGTGGCTAAATCCCCTGGGCCAGGCTGTTGCGAGCCCTGTGGCTGCTCAGGGACCTCCCTGTAACGAGTTTGTTGGGTCTCAGGCCAGTTCCTGGAGGGCCTGGCATGGCCTGTTGTAGAGCCCACCAGCGCTCTTGGCGCTCCCTTTGCTGGCAGGAGAGGCTGCGGCCTGAGCTCCTCTCCCCCCAGTGTCAGGGCAGGCGCGCTGGAGTTACCTGTTGCAGTGCGCTAGGGTCCTCGGCGCTGGCTACGGTGGCAGTAGTACTAGGGGTGTGCATGGGAAGGGAAGCCCCAGGGCTGTCTGTCCAACATTGCAATCCCCTCCTGTGGATGTGGGGTTACAGCCTGGGTGCCTGTCCCAGGGGAAGGTGGCCTGGCTGTGACGTGGGCCGTTAGCTGGGCTAAGCTGGGAGGCTAGAGGACGTATTTCCCCCATGGGATCCCCTCCCCAGCAGCATGGATCATTGCCCTGCCCCAGGCTAACTTCGGCACCAGCCCAGGATCTCAAAGCTCTTAACGAGGTGATGGCCACCATCTTGGCTGACAGGCCAGGGCTCGAACTGGTCACCTCCAGGGCTAACTGCGTGGGGTGGCCCATGGCACGTGTTCGCCTGTGACACTCGGTACCTTCGTCTCCCCCATAGGGAGGGTCAGGGTCGGTGTCCCTGGTTTACAGATTGGGAACTGGGGCTCTGAGAGGAAGTGATCTGCCTGGAGGTTGTGCAGCACATCCGGCTGAGTGCCTTACTTCCAGGCCCTGCTCTCACCACTGGCCCGCGCTCCCTCCCTGACTCGGCCCCATCTGGGATGGCACGAGACTAAGCAGGGGGCATTGCTCCCTCCTCTCACCCTGCTGGCATGTTCCTGAGTCACCCTTCAAACCCTGCCCCCCCCTTTTCTCTCTGCCCCCCCAGGAGCCATTGATGCCCTCCCCACCACTGTCAGCACCCGACATTGGGCTGCGAGTGCCCTCTGGTGCTCAGCACCACCCCATAACCAGCCAGAAGTGGGTGCCACAAGGCCCTTCCAGCCCCTTCTGTTGTTGGCCCCAGGAGCAAGGGCCCAGGCCCAGCAGCACCCAGACTCTCACAGGGCCACCCAGGCTGGCTCCCCTCAGGGGCCGAGCAGGCGGGCCTGGAACCAGGCAAGCCGAGCTGGGAGTCTGGGCTCTAGAAACTGGGTGTAGCGGCGGCCTGGGACTGTGCTGGGCAGTGGGGCCCTGAGGCCTGTCAAGGAGGCGTGCTGGATTTCCCCCTCCCGAGGCGGGGTTTGCCATTGGTAACTGAAGGAGGAGGGAGGGAGCCGTTCCTGGGAGCCAGGAGCCATGGTGCCAGGAAGCCGGCTGGGGGTGAATAACTGGCATGACTGATGGTTAGTGTGAGAGCGTAAGTGCCCTGCCTGTGCACGTCAGCCGGAGGGCTGGCCCCAGAGCGTGTCGTTAATGATTCACCCGGCGATAATCAGCAATCTCCAGGCCTGGCTAATCGGGCTGTGTGAGTACAGTACAGTACAGGGGAGGGGGAGGGGAGCGACTCCTTTCATGTCAGATTACAGCATAGTGGCAGTGCTGGGTGGGGCAGCCAGAGCAGGGACCCCCGTGTGCCCCATGCAGCGCTAGCAACCCGTGAGAGGAGATGTGCCCCTGCGTCTCCCCTCGGGGCAGCGCCTGGACCTCTGGCTGGTGCTGAGCCATGCAAACCCACATGGGCCAGGGCTTGTGAGGGGGATCTTCCCCCAGGGCGGTGGGTGGTCCCCTGTCGATCGCTCTTGTGACAGTGCACACTGGGGGGTTCTGCGCTCTGGGTGTTCGCGGCTAATACACTGGCTGGTCCCCTTGCTCTATTTAGCAGTTCTCTGTTTAACCCTTTCACACCCAGATTTGCCCAAGATTTGCTTGAGCAAGAAGGGTCAAACGAGTAGCACCTAGTGAGTGGAAAGGTGGGTTGGGCTGGTGGAGGGGGCGGGAGCCTGGTGGAGGGGGCGGGAGCCACTCTGCCAGCGGCCTTGGGTGGCTACGTGCCCTCTCTGGGCCCGTTTCTCCTCCCATGTTTTGCCTTGTTCAGATTTCAGGCTCTGTGGGGCCAGGACTGTCTGTCACCAGGGGTAGGCCCAGCACGACTGAGCCCCGAATGCGATTGTTACCGTAATACACACCAATAATGAAGGGGTAGTTTGGGGCCTGTTGAATTGATGGTGGCAGTCCCCCAAATGGCATCCATCCTCCTGCCTTGGCAGAGACCATAGACACCTGTCAGAGGGCACGTGTTGGCTGCTAAGAACATAAGAGCCGCCAGACTGGGGAAGACCAATGGCCTACCTAGCTCGGTGTCCTGTCTTCCGACAGTGGACAGTGCCAGGTGCTTTAGAGGGCATGAACAGAACAGGGCCATTGAGTGATCTGTTGTCCATTCCCACCATCTGGTAGTCGGAGATTTAGGGACACCCAGAGCATGGGGTACTGTACAGGGGATGGGAGCGACTCCTTTCATGTCAGATGACCATCTTGGCTAATAGCCATTGCTGGACCCATCCTCCGTGCTGTACTAGCCCCCTCCAGCTGCCGGCAGCCGCGTGTGAAGTGGGGCTGTAAAAGCAGGTGGCGTGTGGGGTAGTTCCAGGAACAGGGCATGGCGAGTGTGCGGAGCTGAGCTTATCTGTCTCTTTACCTTTCGCTTTGCTGGGAAAGTGTCGCTCCCAGGACCTGGCTCTCCTGGCTGCCCCAAGGGAGGGCGAGGCGAGAGCTGGGCGTGGGACTGAACCACAGCGCAAGCTGGGGCGGGACCTGCCGTTTGTATGCCCCCAGGGTCCAGCTGCTGCACAAGAGCCTAAAATTGCTGGCGTGGGGCCCTGGGAAGGTCCTGACTGGAGGCTGAACAGCACCCGCTTGGTCGCATTGGTTACCCTGCACAGCTCCTGGTGGGGCTTGCTTCCAATCCCTGGGCAGGACTCATGGCAGACCCCTCAGAGAAGGCAACCAGTGTGGCTAGTCTTCACCAGATGGCCGGAGAGAGCCAGTCTTGGTGAGGAAGAATGGCACGGTGGCTTAGGGCTGCAGACTGGGACTTGGAAGACCCGGGTTGAAATCCCTGCTCTGCCACCGACTACCTGGATGACTCTGGTCAAGTCACTTAGCTGCTCCATGCCTCAGTTTCCCCATCTGGACAATGAGAGTAATGGCATGGCCCTGCCTCCCAGGGCTTTGGGAGGTTAAATATGGGCTCAGGTGCTGTGGTAGCAGGGACCAGATAAATACCATCGATCAGTGAGCACTTGAGGGTTTATGCGCTGTGTTGGACCCTCACCCGGTCGCTTACCAGAGGTGGTGGAGCAGAGCTGAGCTGAGGCCATTGGGGGGTACTTTGGGCCAGTCTCATAAGGCAGGAGGTCACCTGATCAGGGCAGGCTCTGCTGTGGTCTGGGGCGGAGGGGCAATGGCTGAAGGGCAGGTGTGAGGAGGCGGAGTTCGGTGTCTGCCATGGTGCGGGATGGGACACCCAGGCTAGTGCGAGATGGGCCCTGGTGGACCCAGTGCTGGGGGCAGAGGGTGAAGAGACCCAGATACCAAGACCTGAGAGCTGGAGAGGTGAATGGGGCTTGCACTGCAATGGAGCAAGGGGCAGAGCAACTCCTGGGACTGCTCCACCTTCAGGGGCAGGGAGAGGGAGAGGAGGAGGCAGCCCACTCAGCTCACAAGCCACTTTGTGCAAGACCTGCACTGCAGCCTCCTTGTAGGTGCTGCTACTGCACTGACAAGCCCCAGCTCGATGGCAACATGCCTAGTTCTGGGGGGGAGCACTGTGCCCCATGCATACAGCGGGTGGCTAGGTGCCTGGCGGCTGCCCGCTCCCATCCCCAAGAGGAACATAGGCTGATGGCGTGATGGGGAGCAGACTCCAGGCCAGGGAAGGGGGGAGCAGCCTTTCCTAAACAAGTGTCCCGCCCTAGGGCAGCGGTGTCTGAACAAAGCCCAAGGCTCCAGGCGGTGAATGTGGCCCTGGGTGTGAGCCCACTCGTGCCAGGACACCCCCAGCAATGGCTCCCCCTATCTCTGTGTGCGGCAGCTGGGACTGGGTGCTGCTGAGGTGGGGGCGAATGGTACCTGGGCAAGCCACCCCTGGCAGACCCCCCCACAGCCAAACTGCAGCCATGAGGGAGCAGAGAATCCAGGGGGATCCCAGAGCAGGAGCTGCTGAGGCCCTTCCCGCCTGGCGCTGGACTACACCATGCCCATGGTGGGCACTGGGACCCGGCTGCCCAGGCTCCACGTGCTTCTAGCCTGCAGGGGCAGGACAGCGCCTGTCTGCAGGAACGGCTCCTGCCGCAGCTGGTGCGCTGAGCTCCAGGGTCGTGTCTGGGCAGGACAGGCCGCTGGAGGGGGTGGGGGGGCGGCGGCACTCCCATCCGGCTGCCTCCCCGCTCGCATCAGCTGGGCGCACCTGGAGCTGGGCACGCTCAGCCTGCAGTGCCCACTGGATGGCGCTCTCGCGTGGGCATCCCAGCCATGCAGATGCGCTAGGTGGGGGGCCTATGTAGGTAGCTGTGGTGGCAGGTGTTTCTATGCGGGGGCGGGGTGGGGAGTGAGGAGGTGAGTGCATTAAGGAGGCGGGTTTGATGGCAGCCGAAGGGGGAAGGACAATAAATCTGCAGCAGCAGCTGCTCTGCTGGACTCCTGCCGCCAGTCAGATGTAGAAAGGGCTGGGGAGGGGTGAATACAGCGCTGTGTCTACATGGAGAGCGGGGCCCAGGCGGTTCTGGGAGCAAGGCATCTGAACTTTGGCCTCAGCCTGGCTGCTGCGCAGAGGCGAGGGGCCCTGCATGGGGCTGGGATGGTTCCCCAGCTGCCGTGGGAGGCTTGGCTGCTGTGATCAGCACCGTGGGGCGCTGCTGGGCCCCGTCTACCCAGGGTGGGCTGCGTTAGCCAGTGAGCCCCTGAGCCAGTGGCGGATTAATGATTTTGCCGCCCCTAGGCCCTGAAATAATTGCCGGCCCCATATGAACTTGTTTTAGTTTTTTTACAAATTTGTTTGAACTAAAATGAATCTAAATATGATTAAAATAATTGAACATTTACAAGTTCTATTATAAATAAAATTACAAGTACAGCAGACCTTCGCTTGAACACACGTCTGTATAGCGCGATTTCGCTTATAGCGCGGGACTGCCCATGGATCCAAAACTGAGAACCGCTTAATTTCTTCCTTCCAGTCATATTATTAACGTTTAGGATTCTTGCAAGTATGTTCACTAAATGGCGTCGCGCCGTCATTGGTGGTTTCAATACGCGCTAGGATTGGTAGATTCGCGGCGTCACTGATGCCGCAATTACAAAAATGCTGCTATTATAAATTTGCCGCCCCTGCAAATTTGCCGGCCTAGGCCTAGGCCTTGTCGGCCTAGGCAATAATACGCCGCTGCCTTGAGCTGTGCGGCTGGCTCGCAGGCTGCTCCTGGATCCCACTGGGTGAAACGCGGAGGCTGCCTTGCAGCAGGAGGTGGCATCGTGACTGTGGATCTCCCAGTGGACTGGCAGCTGGAGCCAGCCTGGTGTCTGGGGGGTACCTGTCCTCAGCTGCCCCCGGGGAGACAATCAGGGCTCGGAGAAACCCATGATCAGACCCAGCGTGTTGTTAGATCCCATCCCTAGAGCTGAGTCAGGGGAGCCACTTACAACACAGGGAAACACTAGTGTAGACAGGACCTGGCCACGTCGCCAGCACTAGGCCAGCCTCATCACCAGGACGGTGTTAGGTCCACGTGTGTCCCCACTGTGAGCAGGCCAGGGCACCAGTGGGTGTTCACAGGAGTAGTGAGGCCTGGTCCCTTGCAGCCGGTACCCCCCGGACACCAGCTCCTGAAGGGGGCAGATCAGTCGCCAGGGTTTGGAATGATTTGGGCCTCACTTGTCGTCATTGCAGAGCAAGACGCACATGAACCCACCTGCCCACGGGCGCCCCACGCATGCACCCAACTGGGGTCCTTCAGCACACGTGTGGGGGCTGGGCAAGCTAAGCGCAGCCCGAGACACCGTTTCTCTGAGTTTCCCTCTGCTCAAGCCTGCCTGTGAGATGGACCCAAAGCCTCTGCTGCTGCCCCTAGACGGCACAATAGGCTCTTTAGTCCTTCATCCCCACCTGGCAGCCCCTGCGCGCTGTGAGCAGCCTGAGGGGCATCACCTGGGCGTGGTCAGCAAAGGGGTTCTCTTCAGCTCAGTGTCCGGAGGAAGGGCTAGAAAACGGCTGCGCGAGTGGTAGAGCCAGGGGGGGAAGGGGATGCCCTTAGGAAGGGAGCAGACCTCCCCCAGGGTCATAGCACTGGGCTGAGCCCCAAGCTGCTACTGGATTGTGTGTACTACCGCCCTCTAGTGGCCGGAATCGGGCCTGTTTGGCAATATGCCATAGGTCCTGTACTGCTAATGGCTAGTGGAGAGTCTCCTGTAGCTCAAGTTGCAGAGTCCTGTGCAGGAGCATCTGGCTTCTCTACCCGCTGCCCCCGGCGTGTCCTGAGTGGCTGAGGTGGGCAGCGCCGTGACAACTTTGAAGTCCTTGCAGTGGGGGAATTGTTACGATACCAAACCCAGTGGAGGCTCAGGTCTTTCCCATGGGTTCCTCCCCCCCGTTACCCCGAGCACGGCAGTGTTCTCCTCCTGGGAAGCTCCTGGTCCTGCCATACGGCTGCTGTGTTCAGGGCCTGCAGCCCTGTCCTGTGCAGGGAAGGGGATGGCAGAGGCCCTGGGTTACCCTCATTGGGTTGGGAGCAGCCCAGGGGTGTTGCTTGAGCTCGGAGGTGTGTAGGGGGCTCCCCCAGCAGAGGAGCTGTCTGGCTTAGCAGGTGGAGGATTTACAGCCTGTGACATTTGTCCCTGCTCTGAGACAGCCAGCAGTGTTCGGGTGGCCATGTGGCCCAGCCAGCCAGGAGCCCAGGGTGCAACGCGCTGGCTCCTCTGAGGCAAAGGAGGTCAGGAATGAGGCTTCCCGGCCTCAGCTCTGCCATTGACTCACCTGTGACCTAGAGCAAGTCTCTGAGCATGTGAACTGGGCCTTGCCAACACTGGCCTCCTGCGTGGCTCTGTCCCAGGGAGGGGCATGGTGTTGTGCCTGCTGAGCATTGGCTGTGTGGGTGAAGGGCTTGGTTCTGTGTCTGTTAGTGCTGCGATCTCTGAGTATTGGGGTGGATCCAGCACCATGCATCTAGGGATCAGAAAACGGCTCCGTAGCCATCCTGGGGAAAATAATCATCCCTAGCTCTTGCCCTGCGTTAATCTCAGCGCGCTTTGCTGAGGGGGTCAGGGTCATCTCCATTTTATAGCTGGGGAAACTGAGGCACAGAGCAGGGAAGTGACTTGCCTGAGCTCACCCAGCAGAGTTGGGAATAGAACCCAGGTTTTCCAAGTCCCAGTCCACTAGGCCAGGCTGCCTTCCCCCTTCTTGTGTTTCCCCATTGTTGGTGCACAAAGGGGTGCACCTGGCCAGTACCAGGTTTACCATGGCACCAGTGGCTCCATGGTGCCAGGCCCACACTCAGAAGGGGACCGGGTGTCAGGACCGTGGCCCCAACTCCCCTCCCCGCTCTGCCCCGAGGCCTCACCCAATGCTGACTCCTCTTCACCCACCTCCCCACCCTCTGGCCCCTGGGCATGGGGCCAGTAGCGCGGCTGGATTGGCCGGCTCTTGGGACTCACATCCCAGGGGTCTGCCCCACTCCCCAGCATGACTCTGGCTTGGGCAGTCTCTGCTGCCTGCCAGCTGTGGGGCCGAGCTGCCTGGGACGAGGGCACGTACGGGGCCGTCTCGGGCAGTGCGTGGGGCTTGGCTGGGCCCCTCCAGGCAAGTGGGTCCTGAGGGAGCCCAGCCCAGGCAGGCTCCACTCCCGCTCTGTCCTGGCTGATTGCGCTGCTCCCGCGGGGCCAGAGCGATCCCTGACCAACCCCAGCTGTGCTGCTGTCTCAGCCCACACATGGACGTGGTCACTTCCCAGCGGGGGGCAGGCAGGGCGTGGGGGAGTGGGTCTCTGGGGGATTTTGAAGGGGGGTGTCTGTGCATGTTGGGACTTTGGGCACTGGGGGGTCTGTGTGGGGTACTCCTGGGGGAATGAAAACAGGTCCCCCTGCAGATTTCTTTGCTTCCCTTTAGAAAGTGCGGGAGAAGAAAAGGGAAGCGGCCGTGTGTGTGTGTGTGTGGAGGGGGGGGGCTGGGAACGCCCATGGACATTGCCCCCAAACAGAGGTGAGGTGTGGGCGGCACACGGGGTCACATGCCACTGCCCCCCCTTTCTGTGAGCGCAGAGCTGCACAGCTGAAAAAAGAGGGTGCTGCTCAGCTCTGCTGACTTTGCAGCTGGACCCCACCTTCTGGAGCAGTGGGGAAGGAAGGGGGTGGGATGGGGAGGGGATGGAGCAGTGGGGAAGGAAGGGGGTGGGATGGGGAAGGGATTTAGAACTGGGGAAGGGGCAGAGGGTAGGGGAAGTGGGAGCCTGGCATGCAGCATCCCCTGCAGAGTCCCACTGCCCCTGCACCTGGAACCCCCCAACGAGCCCCTGTGCATCCAGATCCCCCACTGAGCTGCCCGCACCCAGATTGCCCCACACAGAAACCTCTTGCCCCCACCTGGATCTCCCCACACTAAGTCCCTCTGCACTTGGATCCTGCTGCCGGGCTGAGCGTGTCTGTCCATATCTGGTGCACCTGTCGCAGAGGGGCAGAGCTCCAGGGTGTTTCTGGGGCAGGCCTGGCCCTTCCACTGTGTCAGGGTCGGGTGCAGCCTCACTGCCGAGTCCCTGTCCCAGGGCGGGGGGGGGAGACTAGGGTGATCTCCCACCTCCATGCAGCCAGTGGCCTGTGCTCCCCACTGCCAGGCTGTAGCTTCCACATTTATTGGCAAAAAAATATTGCGGAATTTTAAAATATGTGCAGAATTTTAAATTTTTTCATGGAATATCAGGGTTGGAAGGGACCTCAGGAGGTCATCTAGTCCAATCCCCTGCTTAATGCAGGACTCATCCCCAGACAGATTTTTGCCCCAGATCCCTAAATGGCCCCCTCAAGGATTGAACTCACAACCCTGGGTTTAGCAGGTCAATGCTCAAACCACTGAGCTATCCCTCCCCCCCTGCATTTTAATGCAGAATTCCCTCATGGGGTGCTGTGCAGCTGTGAGGGGGGTGTTGGGCAGTGTGGGGGGCGCTGGGCAGGCAGTGTGGTGTGCAGGGCGCTGGGCAGTTGTGGTCAGAGGCCAGCGGGGAAGGTCTCAGTGAGGGTCTGCTGGGCATAGGGGTCTGTGGTGGAGGTCTCTGGGCGAGAGGGGCTGGGCATAAGGGCAGGGCACTGGGCAGAGGGACACGCTGGCAGCACAGGGCTGGGCGGGCCAGTGTGCGTCTGTGGCTGTAGGTATGTAAATGGTTCCCTCATGCTGGGCTGAGTGGAGCGGGGCTGCTCCTGCCATGCGGGCCTGCCTTATTGCCCCTGGCCGGCCCCTCACTCTGGGGACCGACCCCTCCCCCCCATGCCGTGCCATGCTCTATTGCCCCCATGGGGGCCCACAAATATGTTTGGTGCCGGGTCCCCAAAAAGTTAATCCAGCCCTGCACCTGGCCCCGACTCCCTGCATTGGCTCCAAGAGTCTGCCTGCTCGCTGCCTTCGGCCCAGCTATGCCTGGGAGTGACACCAGTTGGGTTTGGGTCGGCAACACGGGGAATCATCAAAACTGCTTAGCAAACAGCCCCGTGGGGCTCAGACGTGCCGTGGGCCTCGCCTGATGCAGCAATCCAGCAGAGCTTGGAGCTTCTCTGAGACCGGAGCTTCAGCCCAGCGGCGTTCCACACCCCAGGCTTGTACTGGGACAGGGAATGAATGCACCTCCGAGCAAGGAGGAAGGGGTTGGGGATTTCCCTGCAGGGCTGCTGATGCTCCTCTCTTGAGAGCTACCGGACAATCCCTGTGGCACAAACAGGCCAGCTGGCCGAAGCAGGCTGGTTGCTGGTCCAGCTTGCCCTGGGGAGGGGCTTCTATGGGGCCGGCCAAGGGCTAGGGAGTTGAGCTGTGTCGTGAACATCTGGCACTGCCCCAGGTGGAGCTCCACACCCAGCTTTGCTGGGTGCCGTCTCTGGGTCAGGTAGGACCATCCCTGTAGGAACTGGCCATACCTCTAGGGCAGGCTGACTTGCGGGATTGGCCCGGAGCTGCAGGAAGGTGTTGAATTGCCCGCGTCCCCTCCCCCTTCCTTTGGACAGCAGCAGGCGCCCCTCCAAGGTGCCCCATGGGTCAGGCCTCACCCACTCCAATTGCTGTTGAGGAGCAGATGCGTGCTCCCCTCTGTGGGGCTCACGCAGCAGGGAGGCGACGGGCCCAGGCTTGTGCCCTGCTGTGCCTGGCGCATGGAGGTGGCGGGGCCCTAGAGAAGCCGTGAGGTGGGAGCATTAACAACACGCACATGGGTCCTGGAGGCCCCCGCAAAGGCGTCTGGGGGACATGATGGGCAGTGGGGTGCGATTAGCGGGGGGAGAGCTCTGGCGTGACCCTGGCGTTGGCAGCGCCAGGGGTGGTGTTAGGGGCGTGCCGATGGTGTCAGTCTCCACAGGGCTCTAATGCCAGCAGTGCCGCTCCGCGTGGCGACCACACTGCCGGCTCCGGGGAACAGTCTCAGAGCTGATCCCCAGCACAAACGGGCATTGTTCCACGGGGCTGCGAGCAGGAGGGTTCCCTCGCCCGGGCTTGGGCCTTGTGCCAGCAAAATGCCCTCAATCCTGGACTGGATTTTTTCCTTTCCAAGGGACCTGTGAATGGTCGGGGGAAGCTGAAGGACTGGCAGGTTGGGGGTACCATCGCCGAGGCTGTTGTCATGCCAGCAGCCTCCACCGCAGAGGGCAGCGGGGGATGTGTTTGAGTCTTCCCAGTCCGGTAACCCTGGCGCGAATCCAGGGCTTTGGCTGGTGTGCTGCATTCCAGCAACCTTTAGGAGTGGTTGCTTTGCCGTGTGGGACGCCAGCAGGATCGGGCAGGTGGCCATGGGGAACGGAGGGGGACATGCTTCGGACAGCTGTGGGGGGAAGGATGAAATTCCCCCCATGCAGGACCTGGAGACCCCTCTGGGCAGCCATGGGAAGTCCTATTCCACTGGGAAGCCGTTGTCCTCTGTGACCTCCGCCAAGTCGCTTTCCCTTGCTGTGCCTCAGTTTCTCCGTCTGTTTCATAGAGGTAATGACTCTTCCCTGGGGCCCAGCAGTGAACGTGAGGCTGGACTCAGTGATGGCTGAGTGGTGCTTTGAGATAACTGGGGGTCATCCCTTTCCCCCCTCTCCCCCGTCTCCTTGACAGAGCATCGGGCCATCCAGTTGGACGTGGATTTCTGTTTCCATCTGTTTTCATACCAGGATGCACCCAGGGCAAGCTGCTGCTGCTGGTGACCACCGGCTGGCATGGAGCCTTCTGTGGCTCCTAGCTACGGCTCTGGCGGGCGAGCTGCTTGGGAGTCAGGCTGAGCAGTGGTGAGGGAGGGGTGAGCTGGTGAGGCGCGGGATGCCCTTCCTGGTGAGTGGCATGCTCATTGCGAAATGCCCGCGGAAGGCCGGGGGCGAAAACCTGGCCTCGGTTGGGGACAGACGGGGCTTCTGGCAGGTTCCTTCGCAGCTGTCTCTTCCCAGTTTTCCGTCTCACGCCTGCCGTTCTCCAGAGAGGTTCTAGCCCAGCTGTCGCTGGGTTTTCCAGCGATCAGGGCTGGTACTGAGCCATACTGTGCTGCCGGTCTTCAGGGGGGTCTTAAAGCCCCAGCTCGCGGGAGCATGTGATTCCGAGAGACTCGGCTTTCATTCAGAAAGACCATTAACAGTCCCGTCTTCGTGTTGGCAGAGAGAGTGGGAGCTGTGAAGGCTCCGAGACAAGACAAATGAAAAGAACCCGGCATTTCTTATAGTCTAAAATGGAACGATTTGTATGCCTGGTTTGGGGGGCCAATTCGTTGATTTTGGTTGGTGATACAGTGACCCCAGGGGCGAAAGGTGTTTCCATATGGGGACGAACGCTGGCCTGGGCTGCCATCACAAGCCAGGGCCTCACGCCCAAGCTGGGCTAGTTCTCGGAGACTCCAGTGCCTCAAGCGCTGCTCCCACTCGGCCACCCGCCCTACCTCCCTTGCCCACCACACTGCCATCCCTGCTGACCAGCTTTCCGGCTGCCCCTCCCACTGTACCGTGCCGTGCTGTCCGTGGGGGAAGCGCTTGGCACTTGTACAGGCCACCTGGCCCAGAGGTTCCCAAGGTGCTTTGCCAGCATGAGTGAAGCCCCTGTGTCTGTGCAATCTATAGACAGGGAAACTAAGGCGCGGAAGGAGGCAATGTCCTGCCCAGGGTCCCCCAGAGTTGGCAGCAGAGCCCAGGATTCCCAGCCCCTTGTTCTCTGCTCTAACCATTAGACACCAGTGCCTAGCGCTGTGCGCTGCTAGTGAATACAGTGCAGTCAGCCTTAGAGAGTTACTGGGGAAGATATTGGAGACACACACACACCCCGCCCCCAAAGGGCACAGGACAGGGGCCAGCAGCCAGGGGCCCTGTTCTGCTCTCAATCACACGGGCACAATGCCCTGGAGAGTCAGTGAGACCAACACCAGAATTGGGCCCTTCCAACAGGAAGTCATTGGGACTGGGAGTCAGGATTCTGGGGCTCAAGTGCCCCCCAGTGCCTCAGTTTCCCCATCTGTAGCAGAGGAAGAATGATCCTGGCCTGGCTTTCTCAAGTGCCTCCTGTTTGGGGGGATCGAGAGGTCAGTGTTGCCAGTGCCCCCCCCCATCCATGACCCACCCCAGCCCCCGCTCCTCCTGCCTCTGCCCCGTTCCCATGGCAAGGGGCTGCTTTCTGCCCCCAGCAGGGGGGGCTGCTTCATGGCTCTGGGGGTCTGCAGCCTCCCCAAAGCTGCCACCAGTCCCCGATGCTGTCTGCCCCCCTTTCAGGTGGCTCGGGCGATGTACGGCCTGGCACCGGGGCTACTCCCAGCAAGTAGTCAGTGCCATGGCCTTTGTGCCCCCCCGCCCTGGGGATGGCATTGCTGGGGGAAAGGGGGAGCTGGCAGGGTGCTCCAGAGATCCCCAGGGCTGCTGGCAGCTGATGTGATTCTCAGCAGCCTTCAGGAGGCTGACACGACCCAGGCAGCGTCGGGTCTGGGGCATCAAATGGGGTTGGAGCCTCCTGCTTCTCTTCTCCCCCCCCTCCCCCTCCCCATGGGCCGTGCCCAGGCTGCCAACCCAAGGGACAAGGTAGTGGAAATCGAGCCCCAATTCTTAAAGGGCCAGGCCCAGTGCACATGCTGCGAGCCCCGGCCTTTGACCACGTTTGATCTACCCTCAGGAGGCTGAGGCATTGCCCCCCCCACCGCACCCCTCCTGGCACCACGGGCGGATGGCAGCCTAGCGGGTGCCGGACGGGGTGAGCCGCGGGCCCCATTCCCGACCAGAGCCTGGCTTGGTGCGAGCAGGCTCTGTTCTCTGGGGTCGGCTCACTGGCTGGGCTGGAGCCGGGGAATTCTCCCCACGCTGACTCACTGCGCTGGCACTTCCTGTCCAGCGGGCAGGGGGAGGGGGAGCCAGGCACCTGAAATGGAAGCACAAGCGTGACGCGAGGGGCCCAGCCTGCCGCCGGGTGGCCCAGCCCCCTCCCCTCCCCTGCTCCCTTCCCCGCAAGCAGATCTGGACAGGATGCAAGCTCTTCCGAGCAGGAAAAGCAGGCGAAAGGCCATATTAGGGAAAGCTCTGTCATGGCCCACTCCCCTGAGCCATGCCCCCGGCTCCCACGGCAGCCCCTGGGGGGGGCTCAACAGCGCTGTAATGACTCAGCTCTCCCCAGCGGGCTGGGATCGAGGTTTACACCTTCGCCCGGGGCAAACGAACGACTCCGTCTTTCCACCGAACTCTGCTCTGTTTCCATACGGTCCCCCCAACCCAAGGCAGCATTGGCAGCCTTGGGCTCGGAGCCTCCCGGGGATCACGAGATGGGCTTTCCAATGGGGAATTTCGGTTGGTTTGTTGTTTGGGGCTTTTTGACGCCCGGGTACGTGTGAGTCGCGCTTCCGAGCTTTTCTCCGCCGTGACGCGGGCTAGAGACCGGCTGGAAATAAACCAGAGCTGAGATCCTGTCATCGTCACAGGACTCCCGGAGCCGGGGCTTGGGGACTTGTATCCCGAACTGGCGCTAAATGTGTGAGCCAGGCCCACCTGCCTTTGCTCTCCCTCTTCGGGGCCCGCTGGGCCTGGCTCTGGGGGTGGGTTTGAAGCCAGTGGGAATGGGATGTCCCAGCTGCCGGCTTTGCTTCCGTCATCACTTCCCATTGGCTTTACACCAGTATCGTTCCAGTGGGGTCACACCTGACGGGCCCGTCCCGCTAGGTGCTCAGCTGCCAGGGGAGGCGCTCAGCAGGGTAGGACCCTCGGTCCGGTGTCGTTTCTGATCTGGCGCTGGCTGCTCCCACGTGGGGATGGGGCCTGCAGCTCACCACACTCAACGCCCGCCCAGCCATACATGGTGCCAGGGGTGGGCTCAGTGCCTTGCGGGGAGTGAGAGCAGGATCGGACCCCTCTCTGGGCAGCCCTGGAGTGAAGGGGCCTTTTCCTGGCTCACTTCAAATGCTGTGATCTAGCCACGCTGCAGGAGGTCGCTGGCCTCAGCCGGGCGCTGTCCCTGCTGCTTCCCCCGCTGCATGCCTGGGCCCCTCCCTGCCCCCCTCGAGGGGCCTTCGCAGCAGGTGCTGCTGGAGCAGAGGTGCGGGAGGAATGGCTGACCCCCGGCATCTGGCTTCCTCTGGGACTGGCTGGAGCCGCCCACCGGTCCCTGGTTCCCAGCATGGCTGAGCCCCGTCACTCCTGCTTTGTGGGGGAGCCCCTGGCTGCTGGGAACCCCCTCTGTCTGGGGCAGGTGGGAAATAGAGCTGGAGAGTCCAGTGCTGAGCAGTTGGGCTCTCAGGAGAGTGCAGGGAAACCACCTGCTTCCAGCCTGGACAGGGCAGACAGGAGCTGGGCCTGCTCCCCCCAGACAGCTCTGCCAGTGCCCCCCAATCCCAACCCACAGTCCCGGGCTCCCCCCAGACGGCTCTGCCGGTGCCCCTCAATACCGCCCCACAGCCCCAGCTATCCCAGCCCTAGACTCCTCTGTGCTCCTGCCCCCAGCTCTGCTGGTGCCCCCCAGTCCCACTTGGAACAGTCCGCTTTGCAGAATCACAGATGGAGGTGTGGCCCTTGGTGAGACGGGCAGATGGGACGTGCCCCCATTTGAGCCAGTCGGGTCGTTCTGTCTTTACCCCATGAGGTCTGAAGGCAGCTGGGTCGGGGGGGGGGGGGGGGGAGGGGGGCCCNAGAGTCCCTTGTATCTCGGGGCAGTGGAGGGGCCGTGTGACAGGCGCAGCTGTGCCCCCGGGGGGCCATGTGGAGGGAGCTGCGTAGGGGCTCAGTGCCTTGCGTTCCTCTTCCCGCCTGGATCCCAGCCCCGGGCCAAGCGCCGTTTGTAGCAGCAGCAAGCAGGGGCTGGCCAGGAAGCGGAGCGCCTGCCTGCAGTGCGGTGTGGGGATGACTAATCCGCAGCCGGCGTCTCTGCCTGCGAACGGCTGGGAGCAGAGCGACTGTGCATGGCCGAGCGCTGAAGGTTCTTTCCGTCGCTCAGCCCCTGGGCCGGGCTGGGCTATATTTGGAAGCATGACCAATGTGTCATGGTCCTGAGGAGCGCTGGCGAGTATTGACTATCAGCGCCCCGGACCAGGGAGGGAGCAGGAAATGGCGGCTCTCTGTGCCTGGGGCCTGATCTGGGGCACTGCCAGCCCTGCAGGAGCCCTGGCACAGGGCAGCCAGGCATCCCCATCCCCACCGCCAGGTGACTCTATGCCTCTCGCAAAGCCTGTTCTCTCCAGCACAAGCTGCGGTTGTCACATTCTCACCTGACTCCAGGAGCTGGGGCTTTAAGGAAATCACCAAAGACCAGGAGCCTCACTGTACCCAAAACTAGCAAAAGCTAGCCCTAGCCTCTCATGCCTCAGTTTCCCTCTCTGCAAAATGTTCCTCCTCTATTCTACCTGTCTTGGGTCCTTATTGTAGGCTCCTGGGGCGGGGACTCCCCCTCCAGGTGTCTGGGCAGCGCCTGTGCATGGCTGAGGATGAAAAATCTAACAGCAGCCAGGCTAATGTTTCGGGTTTGTTCTGTGGGTGGGGGCAGCACCCACCGTGGGCCAGCCCCTGTCCAGCCCCCACAGGGAATGGGCTGTGCCCTAAAGGGTTTGCACTCCGGGGTGAGATTCCCACCAGGTGTAAATCACCGCAGCTCCTGTGTAGCCAATAGGCCAGTTTCTGCAGTGGCATGACTGTGCTTAGCTCCATGATGGCTAGCGGGGCTCCGATCCGACCCTTAATGTCCGATTCCCCTGGGGGAGGGGCTCTAAGTTGGTGGGGCTGGGATGGGGAGGACACCGCATCTGTGTCAATGGGACCTGGGTGTCCAACCACCGTGGTTTGTAAGCTGGCCCCGTTAAGGGGCAGGCGCAACACACGCCTTGCTTGTCTCCCAGCAGATCTCTGGCACCCGCTGCATCGCGCCCGGTGGGGGTTCAGCAGAGGGCAGGGTGGGGGGACGCAGGCAGGTGCTGGGAGATGCTGGCAGAGTCCAGCCAGTGGGTTTCTGACCCGGGTCGCTCATCCACAGGGGCAGCCCTGCAGCCTGAGCGCTAGCCCGTCTCTGTCCTGTCGGGGCATGGCTGGGCTGCGTGCACAGGGGATTCTGGACCGGGGCTGCTGGCCGTGGGCTGACCCTGCAGTTCTCTCGGGCCACCCAGTGTCACCATGCCGGGTCCTCTCGCGAAGGGCTGCCACAAAGGCCTTTTGCCGGCCGCATGGGCTCCGAGGATATCACTCAGGGCGGGGGTCACCCCGGGGACCCTCCAGCTCTCAGGGGAGCCTGGCAGCAGTGGCCACCTGTGGCTGCTCTGCAGGCGCAGGGGCGGGGAGCTGTAGCTGGGGATCCCTCCATCCCAGCCTCACTGCTTTGGGAGGGGCAGGCCTAGTCCATATGGCGCTGGGGGAGAGAAGGCCAAGGTCTCTCGGTGCCCCGCACCCAGCTCCCCCAGCGACGGCCTTGAGCGGTGCAGGTAGCATGGGCGGCCAAGGGGCAGGAGGGCAGGGTCCCCGTGCGGCTGACTCACCCTCCCTCGTCTGTCCCCCCCCCCCAGAACGTGCTGGCCAAGGCGCTGTACGACAACGTGTCCGAGTCCCCGGACGAGCTCTCCTTCCGCAAGGGCGACATCATGACAGTGCTGGAGCGCAACACGCAGGGCCTGGATGGCTGGTGGCTCTGCTCGCTGCACGGGCGCCAGGGCATTGTGCCCGGCAACCGCCTGAAGATCCTGGTGGGCATGTACGACAAGAAGCAGCAGGCAGGGCCTGGCCAAGGGCAGCCACCCTCCCACCAGCACCCGCTGCACCCCGCCGCCCGGCCGCCAGGGGACAGCATCTACCTGATCCCAGCCCCAAGCAAGGGGCAGCCGGGCCTCTACCCGGGCTCTGTGCCAGGGGCGCCCTTCCCCTCACCTCCGGCCAAGCAGCCGCTGACGTATCCAAAGCAGCAGCCGCCGCCCCGCGCCTGCCAGGACATCTACCAGGTGCCTCCGTCGCTGAGCCACGCCCCGGACATCTCCACCAGCCCCCCGCAGGAGATCTACCAGGTGCCCCCAGCTGCGGGGCTGGGCCAGGACATCTACCAGGTGCCGCCGTCCTTGGACATGAGGAGCTGGGAAGGGCCGAAGCCCCAGGGAAAGGTAGGACGCGTTCCCCACATGGTCCGGGGCCCAGCTCTGCCCTGAGAATTGCCCAAGGACCCCGCGGGGGGATCCAGGCAGCACTCCCAGTGCTGGGGCAGGAGCTGGAGGCGGGCATGATGGGCGGGGGATGTTTCTATTCTGGGTACCCCCGGGATGGGGGAGCTCCCCCAGTCTTTGCTTTCTGGAGAGTTTGGGGGCAATCCTTCCCTTCTGGGGCACTCGGGGTAACGTCCCCACAGCCAGGCCCCCGCCCCTTTCAGGCTGGGTTTGAGCACCTTGCCCCTCACCAGGGCGTCTGGGCTCCCAGCGTGGGAGGGCACAAGTCTCTGTTCCCCTGTGCCTGGGGCCCGGGGGGGAGGGGGCCAAAGCGGGCATTAACCCCCTGCCGCCCGCCTGGCCTCCGTGCACGTTGCAGCAACCTGCAGGCTGCCCTCCCTCGGGCTTATTCTGTGGCCCCTGAGGGCACAGAACAGCCGCAGGACACTCTGGGCACCCCCCTGCATGCCCCCTGTGCCAGTGGTAGGGGCAGTGTGCCAGCTCCCTGACACTGGGGGCTCTCGGGGGCAGGGCTGGCCCACAACATTTTGGCACCTGAGGCAGGAGCTCAAATGACGCCCCCATTCGCCCTCGCTTGGGCCAAAACTTTGAAAGGTCTCAGTTCTGCCTTCTTCCTGTTCTACCTGAGGGGCCACAGTCTGGGCCAGCTCATGCTCTATTGAGATGGTTGCAAGTCTGACCAGCCTCTCCTGTGTCATTGTGGAGCGTAGATGTGTTTTTATTAACTTCGGCTTGGAGAAGCTGCGTTCTCCACTGGCAACTGTTACAGGAAGTGTTAGAAGTATGTGCAGAGCAACAAAAGCATTTGTAAAGAGGGTGGTCATCTTATTTGTGCACATATATTCTAGAACAGCCTTTGGAGTTGATCCTGCTGAAATATATCTTGAAAGGGCTTTCAGTTCATCACCTAAATCACTCACATCAATATCGCGCATGTCATCATGTGTCAACACTGTCTCTAGTGCCCTGCATTGCTGGTGTAGGTCTTCTTCAGGTATCGTGAGGAGTTTGGGAATATCATACAACATCCCAAATATACTGCTGTGTTCCTTGAGCTGCCTGAAACGTTCTTCAACTGACTGTATCGCACAATCTAGCACCTGGTTAAAGAATTCAGCTTTGAATTGTGGTTTGAGGTCTCTTATGGGATTATCCCATGCCTCGTAATCAAAATGTCGTCTTCTTCGGTGACTCTTGTATTCTTGAATGGGTGGGAAAATAGCTTCAGTGTGAATTTCCTCTGCCAACTTCTGTGCACTCTTCAGAACGTTTTGAAATCCCTCATCTGACCGGTAAGACTGTAGGTATGACTTTGCTTTGTCCAGTTGTTCCATTGCTCCAGACATATCAAGGTCAACACCTTGGAATCTCTTGCTTACAACATTTATTTCAAACAGTATGTCATGCCACAACACTAAGCCACACAGAAAATTGAAGTTATGTATGTTTCTGGTGAGTCATCATAGAATATCAGGGTTGGAAGGAACCTCAGGAGGTCATCTAGTCCAACCCCCTGCTCAAAGCAGGACCAATCCCCAACTAAATCAGCCCAGCCAGGGCTTTGTCAAGTCTGACCTTAAAAACCTCTAAGGAAGGAGATTCCACCACCTCCCTAGGTAACCCATTCCAGTGCTTCACCACCCTCCTAGTGAAAAAGTTTTTTCTTAATATCCAATCTAAACCTCTGCTGGACTCTTTCCAATTTTTCCACATCCTTCTTGTAGTGTGGGGCCCAAAACTGGACACACTACTCCAGGTGAGGCCTCACCAATGTCGAATAGAGGGGAATGATCACGTGCCTCGATCTGCTGGCAATGTCCCTACTTATACAGCCCAAAATGCCGTTAGCCTTCTTGGCAACAATGGCATACTGTTGACTCATATCCAGCTTCTCGTCCACTGTAACCCCTACGTCCTTTTCTGCAGAACTGCTGTCTAGCCATTCGGTCTCTAGTCTGTAGCAGTGCATGGGATTCTTCCATCCTAAGTGCAGGACTCTGCACTTGTCCTTGTTGAACCTCATCAGATTTCTTTTGGCCCAATCCTCTAATTTGTCTAGGTCCCTCTGTATCCTATCCCTCCCCTCCAGCGTATCTACCACTCCTCCCAGTTTAGTGTCATCTGCAAACTTGCTGAGGGTGCAGTCCACGCCATCCTCCAGATCATTAATGAAGATATTGAACAAAACCGGCCCCAGGACTGACTCTTTGGGCACTCCGCTTGATACCAGCTGCCAACTGGACATGGAGCCATTTATCACTACCCGTTGAGCCCAACGATGTAGCCAGCTTTCCATTCCCTCTGCCACTGTTTTCCCACGAACGGTTCCTGTCATAGCATTAGCCTCCATAATGGCAACTATGGCATAATCTATTTTCCCAATTTGGTGTTTGATAGGCTTTATCGCCTCCACTCGACTTTCCCATCATGTGGTACTCAGTGGTTTCAGTGTCAGAGAGGATGTTCCCAGATGTTGCTTCAAAATTTGCCATCGATGAGTTGATGCAGAGAAAAATACACAGATGCTTTGAATTACATTAAAAAATTCAGCAGCCTCACTAGAAGCTGAAGCTGCATCACTGACCACCAAGTTCAATGAACGAGAACTGCATGGGACAAAAAAAGCTCGAGGGTTTAACTCTCAGATCCGTGTCTGCACTCCTCTGTTCTTTCCTCTCATGTTGGCACCATTATCGTAGCCCTGACCTCTCATGTCAGCTATCGCAATTCCCGAATCTTCCAGCTTTTTAAGAAGCACATTTGTCATACCAGCTCCTGTAGTATCATCAATGTCAATAAATTCTAGAAAATGCTCTCTGACAGTCACCATTGCAGGGACATTTTCACTAGGTTCTGTTGTTGTTATTACAAAATGCACCATTAAAGTCATTTGTTCTGTATGGCTGATGTCAGGTGTGCAGTCCAGAATAACAGAGTAATATCTTGCTGACTTCAGATCTGCCACAATCTTCTGTTTGACTTTTGCTGCCAGTTACTTTATGATCTCATTTTGAATTGTTTTTCCAAGGTAGTGGTGTGTGGACATTTCTTGGGTGGTGGTGACTCTTCTTAGATGCTCCTGGAGTACAGCATCAAACTCAGCCATCAGCTCCACAATTTTAAGGAAGTTTCCATTGTTTGGCACATACAGCTGATCTGAAGTGCTAGGTTTTGGGTAGCAAGCATTCTCACAATGGCAATGAGCCTTTTCAGAACATTTTTCCACTAAAGAGAGATTGATGCAATCTTCTCTTGATGCTGATCATCTATGGTGGCCTTTAACCTTAGTCTCATCTTAAGCTCTTTCCACCTATGGAATGCTCTCTGGTGATTTGCTGCCTTCTCATGGCATGCCAGATTTCTAGCCAGATTTTTCCAGTCCTTTGTTCCTGTAGAACCCAATGTGGCTGGAACATTGGACTGGAAGAGTTTGCAACAAAAACCGTATGTAGCATTCTGGGTTTTTGAGTACATAAGCCATGGCCTCTCCACTTTGTCACCATTGGGGATTTCACGCCAGTAATGTGTTGGATGGAAACTTCTGTTTTCATTGTCTTTGGGGAACATGAAGTTTTTCACTTGCTGTGGCCCATGCAGTACAAGGAAGTCCCTCAGGCTACTGCTCAAGTGAGTCCACAGTCCTGGATCATCTAGACTTAAGGAACTAAACTCTCAGCAGCAGCTGTTTCTTGTGCCTCCACCACACTCTTCTCTGATCTACACTTTTCTTCAGGCATGTGCATGGTAACATCCATTTGAGATGGAGATATGGATGCTGCAGTAGCTGCCAGGTCACCTGCACTCTGACTAACTGGTAGATCAGGATAGCTCAGTGGTTTGAGCATTGGCCTGCTAAACCCAGGGTTGTGAGTTCAGTCCTTGAGGGGGCCATTTAGGGAACTGGGGTAAAAATCTGTCTGGGGATTGGTCCTGCTTTGAGCAGGGGGTTGGACTAGATACCTCCTGAGGTCCCTTCCAACCCTGATATTCTATGATTCTATGATCAGGCATCTCCTCACCACTCACATTCTCACTGAGGCCGGAAGGCTCACCGTGAACATTTGTGTCTATGTATCTCAGGAGACAGGGGCGGCTCCAGGCACCAGCGCAGCAAGCGCGTGCCTGGGGCGGCAAGCCACGGGGGGCGGCCTGCCGGTTGCTGTGAGGGCGGCAGTCAGGCGGCCTTCGGCGGCGTGCCTGCGGGAGGTCCGCCGGTCCCGCGGTTTTGGCGGCAATTCAGCGGCGGGTACGCCGAAGCCGCAGGACCGGCAGATCACCTGCAGAAACGCCGCCGAAGCCGCGGGACCGCAGACCGCCCACAGGCGCGCCGCCGAAGGCCGCCTGACTGCCGTGCTTGGGGCGGCAAAAAACATAGAGCCGCCCCTGTCAGGAGAGCTCCTTCCTGCTTAGATAGAAAAGCTTCCTTTGCTTTCTTTCTTTTTCTGAATGCTGCCCCAGAGGGGCGTTTTCTTCTTTCACTCATGACTGCTGGTCTGTGCCTCTCAACACTCAGTTGAAGGGGACAAATAAGCAGGCTGGTAGCAGGGCCTGAGTGAGGGAAGATATCAGCTTCTTAAGGGCCTAACTGGCTCCTACTACTTCAGTTGACTGCTTGTTCTCCTCAAGTGGGTTCAGGGAAGCAGCAGGAAGCTCCCTGAGAAGCTGGTGTTAATCAGTCCAGGCTCCTGGGGGTACTAGAAAGGTACATAAGAGGCTCCTCCTCCTCTCTCTCCCTGCAGCTCCTGCTGCTTTCTGTTATTCCCTCTCATCTTTTCTCCTGCCTGCCTGTTATGTCTCTTGTGCCCTCCTTCCTCCAGCACAGCACTCCACCATCTCTGTGCATCTAGAGCAGAGAGAATACATATGCACCAGCAGCAGACACAATTTTCGACACTCTGGGTCAGGGATCAGCAACCTGTCAGAAGTGCTGTGCCGAGTCTTCATTTATTCACTCTAATTTAAGGTTTTGCGTGCCGGTAATACATTTTAACATTTTTAGAAGGTCTCTTTCTATAAGTCTATAATATATAACTAAACTATTGTTGTATGTAAAGTAAATAAGGTTTTTAAAATGTTTAAGAAACTTAATTTAAAATTAAATTAAAATGCAGAGCTCCCCGGACTGGTGGCCAGGACCCGGGCAGTGTGAGTGCCACTGAAAATCAGCTTGCGTGCCATAGGTTGCCTACCCCTGCTCTGGGTCCTAGTGGCGCCCCCCACAGTCTGGCACCTGAGGCGGCCCTGCTTGGGGGTATATCTCCACCCCACGGGGCATTGTCCTTGGACGGACACACCGTGGTGCAGAGGCCTGGCGGTGCCGTCTGGCGGTTAGAGCTGGGGACGAGGAGTGCGGTGTGGCATGGCTGGGTTAACGGAGCACCGGGCTGTGCTGGATCCCAGCTCTGAGCCATGATGGGTGCGGGGCCATGCTCTGACGCCGCCTGACTTAGTTAGACCCACTAACGAGCTGGGCAGGGACATGTGTCCCCAGCCCCTCTGCCCATAGCACCGCTAGCACCCACCAGGGGGCACCTCTTTGCCCAGGGTTGGATGCCCAGCAGCTGGGCAGGGCTCAGACGCTGCTGGCAGGGGCTGGCACACCTGGGCACAGGAGCCCTGACACGGTGTTTCCTTGGGCTGTTTTCTAGGCTGTCGTCCTGCCCAGCGCCCCCTAGGGGTGCAGCCGGGGGGCTGGCTCCAGGTCTCTTTGGAAGGGGGGTGGGCAGCGTGGCAGTTCTGGGGAGAGAGATCACCGCCTGGGCGTGCAGCACTCTCCCTGGCTGCAGGGCAGCGGGCCTGGCCTAGGAGGTGGGTCTCCTGGGGCCTGTGCTACGAGGCTGGGGGGACAGGACAGGCACTGGGAGGCTCCAGGAGACAGCGGGTCCAGACTAAGCCGCTGGGGCAGCAGGAGGGTCTGTGTTTGGGGGCCTGCTGGTCCCGGAAGTGGGTTTGAGTCCCACCCATGCCTGTCCATGGCTGCAGCTGTTGGGGGCGAGAGGCGCTGGCTAGGCCCATCCCTCCTGCCTGTCTCTGATGGTTGCGCCAGCCGCAGGGAAGGATTCGTGGGCAATATGCTACAGAGGGAGTGAGGTAAAACCAGGGGCCCAAGCTTGCATCTCTGCTCCCAGCAGAGGCCTGGTGGGCGCTGCTGCCAGGTGCCCAGTATGCCCTTTGCTCACAAGGTCGCAGGGTGAGAGTCACGGCTCTCGAGCTCCATGGGCAGAGTGCTGGTGGCTGGGTACAGGGCCGGCCATGCACCAGCTGGAGGTTCAGAGGGGCACAGCTCAGTGGGTGCTTTGCTCCTTAGGAAATTCAGCCCCATGGGTGCCGAGTCACCTGGCCCCGGGCAGGGCAGAGCCCTGTCTGTTGGGAGCTTTGTGGGAAGCCCTAAAGAGGGGCCAGATTAATGTTGGGGTGTTACAGACCCGGAACGTCCTCCCAGATGGGGCAAGGGGGCCCTGTGGTCTGACCACAGCACTGGGGAAACCGGCTGGTGTCCCAGGGCCTAGCCAAGCGCAGCTGGCACCAAGCGACCCAGGTGGCCTGGGGGAGGGAAGAAGGCAGGAGAGCTCACGTGGGTCAGGGAACTAGGCGCCTCTCTGCTGTACACTGGCCATGTTGGGGTGCAGGACAGCTCACATCTGTGCTCGGGACAAGGCCCTCAGCCAGCATCCCAGCAGTGACAAGCAACAGCTATCTTGGGGTTGCTGGCAGCTGAGGTCTGGCCTGCTGCGCCCCAGGTCTGAGCCGGGTCTGCAGTGAACACCCGGCCCTGGGGGTGGGGAGCTCCAGGTTCTGTTCCAGGCTCTGCTGATGACTTCAGCTGCCACCCTGCCTCAGTTTCCCTACCTGTCAAATGGAGGCAGTGACACTTGTCTGTCAAGCTCTGCAATGGGGAGTGGCCGCGCCAGCCTCCTGGTCTGGGTTTACGTGCCGGATGTAGACGCACGTCATAAAATCTCTGGCCGTTTCTGTACAAGCGAGCGCACCCCAGGGCTCGGTGGGCAGGAAAAGCCCGTAAGTTAGCAAGCTTTTTGCAGGGTCCCGTTAATGCGAATCCCTAGCTGGGGATCTCAAAGCGCTTTCCAGTGCAGGGTCAGTGTTGTCGTCTGTAAGATGGGGAAACTGAGGTACAGAGGGAGGGACATGACTTGCCCAAGGTCCCCCAGCCGGCTAGTGGCAGGGCTGGGAATAGAGCCCAGGTCTTCTGAGTCATAGGCTGGGGCTCTGGCCACTATGCCTCACTGCCTACCCTTAAAGCGCCTCTTCCTCCCGCCCCGTGAGTTCAGCTGTCCGTGCGTTGTCAAGGGCCGTGTGCCGAGGCTGCCCCGGGATGGCTGGCTAGCCGACAAGCGGGGGCTGCAGCCCCCCAGCAAGCGCTGGACACGTGGGGGAGCCATGAGGAGGTCCAGGGAGCGGCAGGGAGGCTGTGTCCATGCCTACGAGCTGTTGGAAGGGCTCATGCTTCAGGGCGAAGCCAACCTCTGCTGGGAGTGGATGGGAGCCTGGCACAGCTTGTGCCATGGCTGCCTTGGGCAGGGCCTGGCACCTTCCTCTGCTGCAAGCCCCTGCCCTGGGCTGGGCTGAACCTTGGCTTGGTCGGGGCTGATCCCTGAGAGGCTCTGCCGGGGGCAGGCAGGTTTAGACCTCTCAGAGCTGGGGAACATCCTGGAACCCCCTCCTGTGACCCCAGGCAGAGGGGCTGGGCGCTGGAGGGGCTCTGGTGGGACAGGAACCGTCCGTGTGAGGGGGCTGAATCTCAGTGAAACAGAGTGGGGTGGTTCTGCTGTGCCCATGGGCCCATTCCCGGCGGGCACCCTGGCATAGCGCCCTGGGTGCTGAGCTCCCGCCACCCTCACCCACTGCAGCGGGTGCTTCTGGAACTCAGGCACTGTGCAAATCTGGCCTCATGTCCGGGGGCTAGCTGGGGTGCGGCTTACCAGGGGGTGGGTGGTCTCAGGGCTGGGCTGAGCCAGTGCCACCTCCTCCCCCTTCTCCCGAGGAGATGCCCGCGCTGGCCGTGCCCATGGCTGGGTTCTGCTGGCTGTCCTGCTGACTCACTTGCCCGGGGGCTCCGTGCCAAGGCCGCGTACCCAGGGCCCCCACCAGGGCTCTCCCGCACCTGGCAGAGGGTGTCTCGGTGGGGTCAGCGCAGCCGTGCCTGGGGTCCGATCCTGCACTGCTCTGGGGTCCATGTGGCCGGGGGGAGGGAGGGCTCAGCCATGGGCAGGATCAGGGCCTGGATCCTGGTCCCCAGCTGTGGCGGGAGCCCAGGCCATCCCCCACCTGCCCTTCCCCGGCGGCCTGACCTTGAGCCTAGGCCTGAGGCCTCAGCTGCCAAAGCTGAGCACGTGGTGCTGCAGCTTGGCCTGTAGCCAGCCGAGCCCGCAGTCCAGAGTCCGTTAGCTTCCCAGCCCGCTCCCAGACGCTGGCCTCAGCAGGCAGGCACCGGCTGTAGCAGGAGCCGGAGAGGCCTCCTCTTCCCCCGGCTCACACCGCAGCGGGGGGCACGGCAGGGAGCTGGCGTAAGGCCTGGTTGTGCCCGGTGGCTCCACCTGGCTGGACCACAGCTGGCACTGGGCGGAAAGGTGGGGGACTGTCGGAGTGAGGGGCACTGTCACCATCCCACCCCCTACCCCCCATTGGAGATTCTCAGTCCCCAATCCCTGCCCTGGGGGTGGGGGGGACGGACATCCCTCTGCACTGCCCGGCTCGGGGGCCTGCCCGGCCCCCAGGTACATTAGAGCAGACCCAAGGCTGTTCCAGCTTGTGCTCTGCTTCCTGGGGGGCCCAGAATGGATAGATGGGGGGGATAGAGGGCTGGGGATGGATGGGGGGAGAAAGTGGAGGGGTGTGTACAGGGGTGTGGATGGTTAGAGAGGGGTGGGGCGGTGAATGCAAAGATAGTGTGATGTGTCTGGGTAGCTAGAGGGGTGTGTACGGGGGCTGGAGAGGGTGCGGCGGTGGAGGGGGACAGAGGGATGTGTACGGGGAGCTGGAGGGGGTGCGGAGGGGTGTGTATGGGGTCTGGAGGGGGTGCGGCGACAGCGGTGACGGGGCTGGAGGGGGTGCGGAGGGATGTGTACGGGGGGCTGGAGGGGGTGCGGCAGCAGATGGGGCTGGAGGGGGGGCGGAGGGGGACAGGGGTGTGTACAGGGGCTGATGGGGGTGCAGCGGTGGAGGGGGACGGAGGGGTGTGTGGGGGGCTGGAGAGGGTGCGGCGGAGGGGGACAGAAGGGGTGACGGAGCCGGAGGGGGTGTGGAGGGGTGTGTATGGGGGCTGGAGGGGGTACAGTGGCGGAGGGGGACAGAGGGGTGTGTACAGGCTGGAGAGGGTGCGGCTGTGGAGGGGTGTGTATGGGGGTTGGAGGGGGTGCGGTGGTGGAGGGGGACAGAGGGGTGTGTATGGCGGCTGGAGGGGGTGCAGCGGTGGAGGGGGACAGAGGGGTGTGTATGGGGTGCTGGAGGGGGTGTGGCGGGGGTGTGTACGGGGAGCTGGAGGGGGTGCGACAGCGGAGGGGGACAGAGGGGTGCGTACGGGGCTGGAGGGGGTGTGGAGGGGTGTGTACGGCGGCTGGAGGGGGTGCGACAGCGGAGGGGGACAGAGGGGTCTGTACAGTGTGTTCAGGGTGCTAGGGCATGAGCCAGCCAGAGAGGCTGAGTAGCTTCTCATGCCACCCCCAGAGTAGCCGGGATCCGAGGCCCCTGCCTCCAGCGGGCCTGGCAGCTGGGCTGTGGGACTGTTTGTTAGTCTCTAAGGTGCCACAAGGACTCCTATTGTGTTTCTTCTGTGAGCGTTGCCCCATCGCCCTGGTGCTCGTCCCCTCCATGTGCAGCCCTGGGGTGGGCAGGCTCCAGGACACGCCCTTTTCACCTGTGTGATGTGCTGCTGCCAAACCCTGCTCCAGGTGTCACCCGCGGAGGGGGGGGCGGACTGGAACCCTGAGCTCCGAAAGCCCCAGCCCCTCCCCCTGGAGTGAGGGGACAGGGCCCTCAGCTGGAGTGACTAGCCGATCCCCACCCCTGCCCCACAGGGCAGCCCACACGTGATAGCACCGCCCAGCCTGGCCTGGGGCTCTCTGCTGGTGCTGCGGGGTTCAGGCAGGGCAGGGCCGCGTAATGCTGTAGGGCAACGCCCTAGAGAAGCAAAACCCACCAGTCCCTCGGTGCCAGGGCAGCTAATCCATGCCAATCGGAGCAGCCTGGCTGGGCCTTTACAGGGGCCGGGGAGCAAAACCACAGGCTGGCTGCTGGTGTCCTCCGCGTCCCTGCCTCCAGGGGTTTGTCTTGCAGGGGAAGCAGCTGCGGGGGGTGGGGGGAATTCCCCAGTACAATCTGGGATCAGAGGCTGCTGCTCCCAGATCTGTTAAGCCTTGAATTTCTGGTGTCAGCTCTCACCTGAGTGCGTATGTTACATCTGCGGGTGGGAAGCCTGGCTATGATGGCAGCGGGTCGGGATTGAGGGGCATCGGCAGAGCTGGGATAGTGGGGGGCTGTGGGTGGGACCTTGCCTAGATACCTGCCCCTCCCCCCTCTACCCCCCAGTGCACAAGGCATGCGCACAGACATGCACCCCGGGACTCGGGCACGCCCCATGAACCCCCCTCCCCCATGCCGCTCGGGGGAACCCCAGCTAACTCCTGCCTGCAGGGGCTGCTCTGAGCCCCAGGCACTAACGGATCCCTTAGGTCGCCCCGGGGGCTGGGGGAGTCGAGGGGAAGCAGGGTGGAGTCTGCTAGGTCTGTGCCCCCAGGTGAAGGCCTCCAGCCGTACAGTGTGCTTAGCTAGTGGTACCCCCACACACACCCAGGGCTGCGATGGTGCCCGACACCCATCTCACTGGCTGTGCTGGTGCACCCGTAAGCCACACGCAGACAGACGGCTGCCCGCAGACGTGCCCACGCCCTGAAGCAGGCAGGCACATGCAGACAGACACACGTACGCACAGACACGTACATACAGACATGCGCACAGACACGTACATACGGACATGCACACAGACAGGCACACACATGCAGACGCATGCGTGCACCCAGACACGCAGACAGACACACACACACACACGCAGACAGGCACACGCGTGCAGACACGCATGCAGACAGGCACACACGTGCAGACACATGCGCGCACCCAGACACACGCAGACAGACACACAGATAGGCACACGCGTGCAGACATGCATGCAGACAGGTGCACACGTGCAGACGCATGCGCGCACCCAGACACACGCAGACAGACATGGACACAGACATGTACACACAGACATGCACACAGACAGGCACACACGTGCAGACGCATGCGCGCACCCAGACACACGCAGACAGGCACATGTACACGCAGACAGGCACACACGTGCAGACGCATGCGCGCACCCAGACACGCAGACAGACGGTCGCAGACGTCCCACGCCCAGAAGCAGGCAGGCGCATGCAGACACACCCACAGCGGGGCACATGGGAGGTGGGCTGGGAACACCTGCTGCTACAGGAATGCTGACCCCAGGACCAAAGGCTCGAGTGCAGGGGCACACCGGGCATAACCCTCCTCCCCCCAGCCTGGGACAGACTCTTCCCTGGGGTTGGCCAGGGAGCCAGCCTGGCCCATGCTGCCCAGAGCAGGTGCACCAAGGCAGCAGCTACTGTGCCAGGTGCCAGCGTGGGCTGATCGTCCGTGGCAAAGCTCCCTGGGATGGGGGCAGCTCTGGGGCAGAGGCTGGCTACGGCGCCAGGCTAACAGCCCATGCCAGGGGAGAAGACATGATCCGTCTCTGGGTGTGGCTCATGGGCAGTCCTGGCTCCACCTGGCAGTCCAGCCGGGCGCGCTGGGAGCAGGGCAGTTCTGCCGCCCCGATAAGGCCATGAAGGCGAAGGGCAATCGGGATAAAATACAGCCCAGTTTTACAGCAGGTCGGTCGCCCTGCTGCTCTAACGCGATGCCAGTGAGGCGTCAGACTGGGCTGTCCTTCCTTCTCCGGCAGCCCTCTCCTCGCAAGCTGGGCTGGGCCTGGGCGTGTCAACCGCGTGCTCCCAAATGCACAGCCCCATCTCCCCTCCCCCGCACAGCCCCGTCTCCCCCTCCCCTGCACCTCCTCCCACATGCAGCCCCCTTCTTCGCCTCCTGCCCACCCAGGGAAGCTCCCCGAGGAGCTGGCTCCCATCTGCCATACATTGTCCCATTCCATGGGGAGTGTCCCACCCCCACCCTAGCTCCAGCTGGCTCTGATCAGCAGCTCAATGATGGGACCCCACTGGCATGTAAATGTGGACTGTGTGTGGACCCCGCTGTGGTGCCAGCTGGCCCGAGCTGTGTGGCACAGCTGGGTGCACCCGGACCCCCCCGCCTCCCTCACGCCTTCATCCAGCCCCTCGGCCAGTGCATTCCTCGCCATGCCACAGGCGGGCTACATGAGCCCGTGCGTGCCCAGCCATGGAGAGCGACACAGACAGGCACGGAGCCCTTCTCTCCTCCCGCCGGCTCATGGGGCTGGGGTGGATAGCGGGAGAAGCTGGGCTGGCTCTGCCTTGGGCTGATAGTGAGTCCCTCCCTCAGACTGCCTGGGTTCCTGGCTTCGGCGCGGTCTCTCTGAGCCTCAGTCCCCCCCAAAACAGGGCAGTGCTCCTCCCTTTGCCAGCCTGGCACGTGAGCTCTTGGGGAGGGGCTCTCCCACCAGCCTGGGCTGCCAACTGGTGCCCTGGCCACTCGTGTGAGGCCAGTGGTGCCAGCTGCTGCTCGCCATGTGCCCAACTGCATTTGAGGAGTGCTGCCCCCGGCCCCAGCTCCCACCCGCTGTTGGCACGGCCAGGGAGCTCAGCTGCGGGCTCTGGCATTGCTGCGAGCAGGAGGGGGAGGGGGAGGGGGAGAGGTTCAGGAGGCAGAGCTGGCTGCAGAACACCAGTGTGAACAGGCGACACCCGGTGCGCAGGGGGAGGTGCCCGTCAGTCTGTAGCTGGGATAGGGGCACTTACTCCGGGCACTGCCCCCCCGTTCAGTGCCTAAGCCCCCCCGACAATTTCTCTTCTCTGCTCCCCACAGCTGCCGCCCACTCATACCAGGGGAGACTCTGCTCCCCCGCAGGCCATGGCCACGTGGCAGCGCCCTGCCCCCCCCCCCCCCGGGCCGGGGGGCACCTGTATCGCATGGCAGCGCCCTGCTCACCTGCCCCTGTGCTCTCTTCCAGGTGGTGGTGCCCACCCGCGTGGGGCAGGTCTACATCTACGACTCACCCAAAGGCGAGCAGGACGAGTACGACATCCCACGGCACCTCCTCGCCTCCGGGCCCCAGGATATCTACGACGTGCCCCCCGTCCGGGGCGTGCTTGCCAGCCAGTACAGCCAGGAGGTGAGGCCCTGCGCCAGCAGGTGGGCGGGCTGAGAGGCCTGTGTGTGTGTGGCCTGGTGTGGCTAGCTAGCTGCCCCTCCCCCTCCCTCATCCTATAGGTGCTCTCCTGTCCACCTGGGCCTGGGGGCAGAGCTTCTTCAGGGGTACTCTGGAGCTTGTCTCCTTGCTCGTCCAGCAGGGGGTGATGTGCAGGGCAGGGTCTCTCTCCTCTCGGCTTTGGTCTGAGGGACAGTCTCCAGTGCGAGAACAAGGGATGGCCAATGATGCTGAAAAGAGGGCAGATTCCAGTATGATTAGCCTGTGGAACTTCCCACCACATGAAGTGTCCAGGGGAGGGAGGGAGGGAGAGCTCAGTGGTTTGAGCATTGGCCTGCTAAACCCAGGGTTGTGAGTTCAATCCTTGAGGGGGCCGTTTAGGGATCTGGGGCAAAAATCTGTCTGGGGATTGGTCCTGCTCTGAGCAGCGGGTTGGGACTAGATACCTCCTGAGGTCCCTTCTAACCCTGAGATTCTATGATTCTAAGACCTAGACTGTAGCAAGCTTCAAAGAGATTCGTGGTTAGTGCTAGCAAAGGCAGAAGGGATACTAACCAATTAGGCTTAACTGGAGGCCATCTATAGGATGAGAGTGATGTGGGGGACAGATGACCCCCCCACCCCATCTCTCTATTGTGGGGTTCATGCACCTTCCTTCCTGGCCGCTGTCAGTCAGGCTCCTGAGCTCGGGGCAGTGGGGCTGAGCCATCCGGCCGTCCCAGTGTCCCTAGGGATTGACGTGGCTACGGGCAGGTGCGTGGGCATGCGCTAGCCACAGGAACCAATGCCATTGCTCACTGCGCTCGCAGGTGTACGACACCCCCCCAATGGCAGTGAAGGGCCCCGCCGGCCGGGAGCCCGGCCAGGAGATCTACGACGTGCCGCCCAGCGTGGAGAAGGCCCTGCACCAGGCTCCCCAAACTGTGAGTGGTGCCGGGGGGGGGGGGGGCATGGGAATTCCTTTGCCTGCCCCAGGGCTGGGATCCAAGCCTGTGCTCCCTGGCATGCCCCAGCACTAAGCCTTGCCTGGTTCTGCAGCGCAGTGGCACCATGCCACCCCCCATGCGGGAGGAGGCAGGGCGCAGCGCAGGATTTCCTCCAGCCGAGCTCCCAGGTGGGGTCAGCGCAGCATTGGCGAGCTCAGACAGTGCCACGGGCAAGCAGGGGCGGGCGCCTGGGGTTGCTAGTGCAGGGGGCTCAGCGGGAACTGGCAGCAGGGACTGGGGGGCAGGTCCTAGCCCCCCCAGCCTCCAAGAAGCGCCAGGCGGGCCCCACAACCACCAGAGCGGCTTCAAAGCCACCAGACTTTGAAAAATAATAAATATTGGGCAGTTTTCTGACCCCTCGGGGCTCCCCCACAGCGTCTGCTCCGACACGAAGAAGGGGCACAGGCAGGGCCGGGAGCAGGCGGAGGAAGGGGCTTGGGCAGGGCCAGGCGTTGTATGCAGGAAGGGGCGCGGTCAGGGCCAGGTGTTGTATGCAGGAAGGGGCGCGGTCAGGGTCAGGCAGTAGGAAGGGGCATGGGCATGGCCGGACATTGTATGCAGGAAGGGCTGCGGGCAGTAGGAAGGGGTGCGGGCCGGGCATGGGCAGCAGGAAGGGGCGCGGGTGGTGGGAAGGGGCGTGGGCAGGGCCGGGCGTTGTATGCAGGAAGGGGCACGGGCAGAGCCGGGCGCGGGCAGCAGGAAGGGGCACGGGCAGGGCCAGGCGCAGGCAATAGGAAGGGGTGCGGGCAGGGCCGGGAGCAGGCGGAGGAAGGGGCATGGGCAGGGCCGGGCGTTGTATGCAGGAAGGGGCGTGGGCAGAGCCGGGCGCGGGCAGTAGGAAGGGGTGCGGGCCGGGCATGGGCAGCAGGAAGGGGCACGGGTGGTGGGAAGGGGCGTGGGCAGGGCCGGGCGTTGTATGCAGGAAGGGGTGCGGGCAGGGCCGGGAGCAGGCGGAGGAAGGGGCTTGGGCGCGGGCAGGGCCGGGCGTTATATGCAGGAAGGGGCGCGGGCAGAGCCGGGCGCGGGCAGCAGGAAGGGGCGCGGGCAGAGCCGGGCGCGGGCAGCAGGAAGGGGTGCGGGCAAGGCCGGGAGCAGGCGGAGGAAGGGGCTTAGGCGCAGGCAGGGCCGGGCGTTGTATGCAGGAAGGGGCGTGGGCAGAGCCGGGCATGGGCAGCAGGAAGGGGAACGGGCAGGGCCAGGCGCAGGCAATAGGAAGGGGTGCGGGCAGGGCCGGGAGCAGGCGGAGGAAGGGGCATGGGCAGGGCCGGGCGTTATATGCAGGAAGGGGCGCGGGCAAAGCCGGGCACGGGCAGTAGGAAGGGGTGCGGGCCGGGCATGGGCAGCAGGAAGGGGCGCGGGTGGTGGGAAGGGGCGTGGGCAGGGCCGGGCGTTGTATGCAGGAAGGGGTGCGGGCAGGGCCGGGAGCAGGCGGAGGAAGGGGCTTGGGCGTGGGCAGGGCCGGGCGTTATATGCAGGAAGGGGCACGGGCAGGGCTGGGTGCTCACAGCTGCTGTCCCCCCATGCAGGTGTATGACGTCCCCTCATCCGTGAGCAAGGACGTCCCGGACGGCCCCTCCCGAGAGGAGACCTATGACGTGCCCCCCGCCTTTGCCAAGCCAAAGGCACTGGACCTGCCCCGGCACCCGGCGGAGCCAGCTCTGCCCGAGGACGTGTACGACGTGCCACCGGCGGCAGGGAAGGGCGCCCCCGAGGCCCCTTTCCCGCAGGAGATCTATGACGTGCTGCCCGGCCTGCGGAAGCCGGCGGGGCCCGCGCAGGACGTGTACGATGTGCCCCGGGAGCTGCACGCTGGCAGCCTGGACGCCGAGGGCGAGTACATCTATGACGTGCCGCCGCAGGTGGACCGGGAGGCCAGGGCGGGCGATGCCAAGCGCCTCTCAGCCTCCAGCACGGGCAGCACCCGCAGCAACGTCTCTAGCTCCTCGCTGGACGTGGGGCCAGGCAAGGATGCGCCCAAGGAGCTGGGCCTGGACCTGGACGCGGCCATGGAGCTGTTGGCCCGGCTGCAGCACCACATCAGCGGTTCCGTCTCCTACCTCATGTCCTTCATCAGCACCGGCTGGCGCAGCCCGGAGCAGCTGGAGCTCCACGCGCCCAGCCTCCGGGCGGCGGCCGAGGGCATCAAGGGGGCGCTGCGGGACCTGCTGGAGTTCGCCCGTGGGGCCGTGGGCAACGCAGCCCAGGCCTCCGACCGCGCCCTGCACGCCAAGCTCAGCAAGCAGCTGCAGAAGATGGAGGACGTGTACCAGGCCCTGCTGCGGCACAGCCAAGCGCTGGATGGCTGTGGCTGGGCCCCCGGTGCCCTGGCGGCCAGCAAGCCGGGCGGCACCGACGACCTGGACCGCCTGGTGATGTACTCACGGGGCATCCCCGACGACACCAAGCAGCTGGCGTCCTTCCTGCACGGCAATGCCTCCCTGCTCTTCAGACGGGGTAAGCCACCGGCGGACAGCCCGGACGCCAGTCTGCTCCTTGCCAGCCACCCCCCGCCGGCGCCCGCCGACAAGGCCAGCAGCATCCAGTCGCGGCCCCTGCCCTCCCCGCCCAAGTTCCTGGCACAGGACTCGCCCGACGGGCCGTACGAGAACAGCGAGAGCGGCTGGATGGAAGACTACGACTACGTGCACCTGCAGGTGGGCAGCGGGGAGGGAGAGAGGAGGTGAAGAGGGCACCCCAGGGCAGAGCGGGGGCTGGGCTTGCTCTAGAGGGGGGCACATCTCGCTGGGGGCACCCCAGCCCCCCGACTGAGACAGGCCTCCCCCATTCACCCCTCCCCCTCACATGAGGCCTCTCTTCCTCCTGCTTCTCCCTCCAGCATTGCCCCCACCTGCCCATGCCCCAGGCACAGAGCTGGTACCCCTGGGCGGGGTGTGTTGAAATGTGCCTGGGCCTCACCCGCTCGATGCCCCTGTGTCCAGCCCCAGCAGGGAAGCAATGGGTCCAGCTGGGACTGACTCCTGGGAAGGCCATGGGGATAGGGACCGGTGCCTGCTGCTTGCCACCCACCCAGCACCTTTGCTTCCTTCCCTGGCACACTGCCCTGGCCAGGGGGTTCCCACTTCCCAAGCCGGGTGGGGGGCAGCAGGGTGCCAGGGGTGAGCCTGGGATGGGCCGGTTTCCTAAGGCCAGGATGCTGCGCGCCGTGGCAGAGGTAGGGGTCCTTGCCCCTTTTTGACAGCTGAGAGGCCCATGCTTGTCAGGCTCCCTCCCACTATTTGGGGGGCTGAAGGGGGCCTTCAGTCTTCTGGGTCCTTGGGGAACCTCTCCACGTGCCCCATAACCAGCCCCGGGCGCCTCCCAGGTGCCCATGCACTGGCTGCACTTCCTCTGCAGCAGCCGCTCCCAGGGAGCAAGCCCGGGGGCCGTGTGGACACAGCCCCTGCATGGGGCTAGCCAAGCCGCTCCTAGCGCCAGTTACATGGGCGGTGAACCTGCCTCCCTCCCGCCTGGCCGGGTCCCCCGGCCTGAGTCCTGCTGGGCATCTCCCCTTGGCCAGGCCACGGGACTGGGCACCCAGCCAGCCAGTGTGGTTTGAGGAGCTCGGCGTGTGGCATCTGGGACCCATCTCAGCCAGCCTAGGCAGGAGTCTAGCCAGCCAGCCTTCTCCAGCTGTGAGCCTGCAGCGCCACCGCCTGGCCTTCTGCAGTACTGCACCCGGGCTGCAGCATTAAAGCCAGCTGTGTGTGTACTGGGAGGGCTAGGTGTGCTGGTCCCACCTGCCCCATGCTCAACTCCGAGGGGTGGGGCACTGCATGCTGGAGCTGCAGTGGGGCGGCTGCCTCTCGGGTTCCTCGCAGTGGGTGGCTGCAATCCGCCCCCTCTCGGGAGCCCTCGGTTCCCCCCTGGGGCTCGTGGCAGGCAGGCTGGGCTCCCAGCCCCCTCGTCACTGCGGAGTCCAGGCCAGGGTGTAGGCAGCTGTTATGCAGACAAAGCTACACAGGATCATTTCAGGGGACAAGGCAAAGATGCCACGTTTATTATGATAACAATTTGATCTATAACCACTAGCTAATACCTAATACTTATGTACACACACACACACACACACACACACACCAAATGTTCTGTAGCTGCTGAATAGTTACCAGCCCTACACACCAAATGTTCTGTAGCTGCTGAATAGTTACCAGCCCTAAACGTAGCTTGAGTTTGTGGCTTGATTTCCCAGCTTGGGATCATAGCTCGTGGCAGCTAACTGGCCAGGAAAGCCGGGCACGAGGAAGGGCTGGGTCTCTGTCGGGCGCGCACCGATGCCCTTCCATGTTGGCAGCAAAACGTTGCCCAAAGTCTTCCATCTCACCCATCTTTTTTATAGGACTCTATAGGACTTGCTGTGTCACACTGCTTCTGGAGTTGGTGTGATTGATCACCCGTCAATTGCAGACGTGACTTTCAGCCTCGGACCTGGCTTTGATCTTCCTTCAATTGCACCTTTCTTCTTTTTTTTTTAGGGTGGACTCTTCTTACTTTGTTAGGGCTCTTGTCTGTATTTTCAGCCGTTGGTGACTGGTGACAGGCTGGGGCTGGAGGTTGATTCCATCATCCATACATACCCAGGGGTGAAAGTAGAAATAGGGACTTACCGGTACGGGGCTGGGTTGGGGCCGGCTCTGGGGTGGGGCCTCGGGCGGAAGGGGCGGGGCCTCGGGCGGAAGGGGCGGGGATGTGGGGGTCAGAGCCAGCCCGGGCCCGCCCTGTACCAGTAAGTGCCCTCCCCCTCCCCCGCCGGGGTATCAGCAGCAGCTGGGGGCTCCGGCAGCACTTTAAAGGGCCCAGGGCTCGGCTGCTGCTACCACCCCGGGCCCTTTAAACCGCTGCTGGAGCCCCCGGCTGCTGCTGCTACCTCAGGGCTCCGGCAGCAGGGCTCCGGGGGCTATTTAAAAGGCCTGGGGCTCCCCTGCTTCTACCGCCTCGGTAAAGGGCGGCGGGGCTCCGGTGGCTATTTAAAGGGCCCAGGGCAGTAGAGGCAGCGGGAGCCCGGCCCTTTAAATAACCCCCGGAGCCCCACTGCCGCTACCCCAGGGCTCCAGCAGCGGGGCTCTGCCGGCCATTTAAAGGGCCTGGGGCTCCAGCCGCTGCTGGGAGCCCCAGGCCCTTTAAATTGCCGCCTGGGGAAGCCGGGCCACCCTGGTACAGCGCACCAGCTCTTGCCAGTACACCGTACCGGGGCGTACCGGCTTACTTTCACCTCTGTACATACCTCATTCACACATCTAAACTAAACTAATAAGATTACATTAGGGTTTTGCAAAATGAAGGTTGCAGCAGGCTTTTACAAAATGGAGTGAGCATTTTAAAATGGAGTTTGAGTTACAATATGGACAAGTGTAATGAATGGCAAACCGTGAGCAGAAGTTACAATGTTGAAACAGTGCAAGTTTCAGTGATTTAAGCAGCAATTGGATTGAAAGTGAAACTTACAAGGGCAGCTGGCTGAACAGCTATGGCTCTTAAGCATCTTAATTGTCAATTAGCCAGTTATTGGGGTAACCGGTTTTATGAATGATCTCTGCCCTGGCGTGGGACAGGCTCCCCCCAGGGGAACCCCCCAGTGGGCTGTGATGAAGAGACCCTCCCCCGCATGGCCATTACTCACCCTCTGGCCTCCCGTCTTCCAGGGCAAGGAGGAGTTTGAGAAAACCCAGAAGGAGCTGCTGGAAAAAGGCAACATCATGCGGCAGGGCAAGGGGCAGCTGGAGCAGCAGCAGGTACTGGGGCCCAGCCGTCTGGGCGGGGGCTCCCACCTCCACCGCACTCTGACAGGAGCCTGGGGAGCACAGGCAGGGGCATAGCTAGTGATGGGGGGAGGCTGGGAAGCGCCCTCTGCTATAGATGGCTCTCCCCAAGCAGGGCCCGGCTGTCTGCCCAGGCCCCTCCTGTCCCGACATGCACGGCGCAGCCTCCGTGTCAGGCACATCCACACACTCGTGTATCCGCCCCAGCTCGCCCTGTCTCCCAAAGGAGATCCTCTGGCTTTCGGGGGAGGCCTCCTGAAGGCAAGAGAGGCCTGAGGCTGCCCAGTCCCAGGGGCTGGGTAATACAAATAGTAAACAATAACGGGATCCGGCCCTGGGGAGCTGAAGGATGCCAAGTCCAGACTCCAGCACACACAGCAGTTCCCCGCTCCGCTCCCCTGACTTGCTGGGGGCAGCACAGACATTCGGGAGGCAGGTTTAACCATTCTGCAATTGCAATTAATGCTGTGGACAATGTGTGAGGCAGATCAGACTCCGGCTCCCTCCCCCATGGCCAGGCCAGGCCCCCCAGGGACAGACTCCGGCTCCCTCCCCCGTGGCCAGGCCAGGCCCCGCAGGGCCCCCCAGGGACAGACTCCGGCTCCCTCCCCATGGCCACGCTTTTATCTGAGCCTCGCTGCTCCCCTTTCCCTTGATGCCTAGGGCTGGGGCTCTGAACACACTTGCTTGCAATGGGGTGTCTGTCCATGCCCCAGTCGGTGAGTAGAGCCAGGCCCGGGCATGCTGACCCCACTGCCATCAGCCAGGATGGACCTGGGGCCTTTGACACTAAGAGATTTTCAAGAACGAATCCCCTTGGGCAGCATTGACAGTGCCAGGCTGCGGCACAGGTGCGTGGTATTGACTCCTCTGGCTGAGTCAGTAGCTGTTGCGGGAGCCAGCCACGGGGGGCGGGAGGGGCGGGGGCACTTTGTCGTGCTCAGCCAGGCCTGGCCATGCCCTGCCCCTAACGTGCTGTCCGTCTCCCCCCAGCTGAAGCAGTTTGAGCGGCTGGAGCAGGAGGTCACGCGCCCCATCGACAACGACCTCTCCAGCTGGACGCCGCCGCAGCACTACGCCCAGGTGCGGGGCAGCAGCGCCCTGTGCCCCTCCGACCGCCAGCTGCTCCTCTTCTACCTGGAGCAGTGCGAGGCCAACCTCACCACGCTCACCAATGCCGTGGACGCCTTCTTTACCGCCATGGGCACCAACCAGCCACCCAAGATCTTCGTGGCCCACAGCAAGTTCGTCATCCTCAGCGCCCACAAGCTGGTGTTCATCGGCGACACCCTGTCGCGCCAGGCCCGGGCGCAGGACGTGCGCCACAAGGTCACCCACTACAGCAACCTGCTGTGCGACATGCTCAAGGAGATCGTGGTGACCACCAAGGCCGCCGCCCTCCACTACCCGTCCCCCTCCGCTGCCAAGGACATGGTGGAGCGGGTCAAAGACCTGGCCAGCAGCACACAGCAGTTCCAGATGGTGCTGGGGCAGCTGGCGGCCATGTGACGGCCTCGCCAGCACACACCGCGCTGGGAACTACTCGGAGAGATCAGTCTACTATTAACGACTGCCTCTGTGGACGCGCAGCAGAGCACGAGACGAGTGTAAATGGGCTTGTAAATATTTAAAGAGACTCCCATGGGGGGGGTAGAGCCGGGGCACAAAACAAGTGACAACGCTGGGCTCCTGTTCGCTCTTCCCCCTTTCCCCCGAAGAGTGAGGTAGTTTTTAGGCCGCGCCGGCGATTCGTTAAGGGCGCTTTGAGGTGAAAGGCTGGAGAGCCAGGAAAGAAGAGGAGGCCCTGGGCCCCCCGTAACGAAGCCACAGAGGCAAATTATCGTTGGAGCGCTTTAGGCCAATGGGCAATATTTAAAAGAAGAACTATAATTTGAATCGGAGCAATGCAATTAGAGCGGGCGCGAGCAATCGAAGGGAAGTCCAGTAGTGTCAGCCGACAGGGGCAAGTGTGATTTCCATTGACTTTGGGGCCTGATCTAATTAACGAGCTCTCTCTCTCTCTCTGCTAATTGACAGTTCTTTAATTGTGCAGAACGAATCAATCCAATGGTATCTGGGTGGAGATGAAAAGGAAACTGACAGAGTCCAATGGGGGAAAGGTTTATAGAAGTACAGTCAAACTGTAAGCCGGAGGAGTGTCCATTGCCTGGCCTGACAGACAGCTCCCGGGCCGGCAGGATGGATGCAGGGAGGTGTGCCTCACCGTGGCATGTCACGGTTGGGTTTTGCTAAGATCGGCTGTAGCAGAAATGCGAAACGAAATTGGTGCCTTGAAATGTGTGGGTTCCCGGAGCGCTGGAGTACCTCACAGCCTGTATGGATACTCGTTGCTATGGAGACTGCTGGCATGGCAGCATAAAGGTTTGCCTAGAACCCCTCTGCCTTGTGGTTGTGTTTGGGGGGGGGCTGGTGTGTGAGCGTTGCCCGGAATGCAGAGGAGATGGGATCCCACGTTCCCATGGCAGATGGAGATGTGAGAACTCATCTTCTCCCAGCGGGAGCTCCTAAGGCATGGGCTGGAGTCAGAAAGCCCCCAAGTACCTGGCTGATAAGGCCGTTATCTCAGTGCCCTCTGTGGTCCCTTGGTGCTCGCCAGCTAAGCAGTGTGGAGCTGGGTCACTATGAATGGGAGACCCACTGGCAGTGTTGGGTCCCTGGGGGTTGCCCATCCCGTGGAGTCCGTACCAAGCACTGTGCTGCTGGGTCGGCTCTCATGAGATGCAACACAGAGGCTCTGACTAAGGGGCCACTGAAGCTCCTGTTGCACCCAATAAGAGATGGGTGCATTCCACTCGCCTCTAGGATCAGCCCACTGAGGTGTGGCATTCCTGTGTGCTGGTAAACAGCTGCCAGGTTCCACCCCAGAGGTGGCTGCATGTTGCTAGCAGGAAAGCAGATTGCTGCATAGAGCTTGCCAAGGGTTTTGTGGTCCTATGGGGGTGAAAGACACTGTGTAAATGTCGGGCGTTGTTGTTCTTCTCCATCCCTAACTCCTGTGCCCACAGCACTCGGCTTGGGCATCTCATTGAGGTTTGCCCAGCTCCCAGCACTCTCCTCAGCTGGGCTCTTTCCTGCCCATGGTTAATCAGGATGTAGGCCCTGATCCCCTTAGCCCATACAGTGTCGCTCTGGCCTACAGGGGGCGCTCCATGGGCACAGGACTGGCATGCTGCTGCTGCCTGACGGGGAACTGAGTGCAGCCTGCTTGTTCATGGCGCTCAGCTGAGGAAAATGGGGGTGAGCAGGAAACTCAGCGGGAAAGACCAGGGCACCCTGGGTAAAGATTTGGGGGTCGTGGTGCATAATCCACTGAAATGAGCTCCCCATGCAGCGCTGGGGCCAAAAGGGCTCCTGCAGAAACGGGGGAACCTCGAGTAGGAGCAGAGAGGTTCTTTGATCTCTGCATGTGGCCCTGGTGCAACCACTGCTGGAATTCTGTGTCCAGTTGTGGTCTGTGCACAGGTCAAGAAGGATGTTGATAAATTGGAGAAGGTCAGAGAAGAGCCACGAGAATGAATAAAGGATCAGAAAACCTGCCTGATAGTGATAGACCCTAGGACCTCAATCTGCTTATCTTAACGAAGAGAAGGTTCAGGGGGACTTGACACAGTCTGTAAGTATCCATGTGGGGAACAAATATTTAACAATGGGCTCTTCGGTCTAGCAGACAAAGGTCTCACACAAGCCAATGGCTGGAAGTTGACACTAGACAAATTGAGCCTGGAAATAAGGTGTCAGTTTTTAACGATGAGAATAATTAATCACTGGAACAATTAACCAAGGGTCCTGGGGAGTTCTCCGTCACTGACCACTTTTAAATGGAGATTTGCTGCTTTTCTAAGAGATCTGCTGTAGGCGTGATAGTGGGCAGGGCTCTGGCCTGGGCTGTGCAGGGGTCAGACTAGATGATCACACTGGCCCCTTCTGGCCTTAGCTTTAGGGATCGGTGATATCCAGCCCCGTGGGGACAGTCGGGCGTTTTACTAATGAAGTCCGTGGCCCCAGGATTTCGCCCCACATGGAGCAATGTGTGAACCTACCTCAAGTGGCCATTTTTGTGGGGTCACTTTCAATAAGCCATGCAGCCTAGTGTATTGCGCACGCGCCTGGGCCGCAGGAGAGCCAGGCTTCGTTCCCACCTCTGCCCCTGGCCTGCAGGATGCCTGTGAGCAAGTCACTTCCCCAGTCTGTGCCTCAGTATCCCCGGCTGTAAAATGGGGAGGATGTATGGTGCTGAGAGCTCCGGTGCCAGTAAGCACTGTGGAAGAGCTGGGCCTCATTACTAAAGTGACACAGACAATTGGACAATAGGAGTTTTGTAGGGCCACCACTGTCATGTTGCACAATGGGGCCTTGATCCTGACTTTGTCTCCGGCCGCTAACCCCACACAAAGCCCTACTGCTAACAATCTTTGGGGCTAGACAGCCGGCCCCGCTCAGTTTGTGTACAGTGCAAACACCAAGGAGGCAGCAGAGTCGATCGGCTGTGTTGGCCCACCAGGGTCTCATGGGGGGCAGGGGCAGGGCTGTTTGCAACATCCCCCCCCAAAAAAAATGAAAATGAAACAAACTTTTGTTTTTGTTGTTTATTTTTCGGGGCCGATTGTCAAAACGCTGAATTTCCTGGAAACATTCGCCCAGCCGGCCACCCAGCATGGCACCAGAGTTGGAATGGCAGGAGGAAGGTCCTTTCCTTCCAAGGAAACCCCACCAGGGAGCTGAAAGGGGCCCTGTCCCATGCTGCCAAAACAGCCGTTTTTCCATCCAAAACCAGTAGTGCTGGGAACCAGCTGGGGCCTAGCGGTACAGGCTGCTGGGGAACCGCTCTTGTTTATGGCCCCGGGCAGGGAGGGGAATAATGGGTCTGGGAGTGCATTATGGAGTTGTCACTGGGACGAGTGGTTGGGCTCAGCAGACCAGAGGTGGAGAAGGGGCTGTGGAGGGGGTAGAGACGGTGACTCCAGGGGTGACCAGAAGCTGGATTGGTTATACATGGTGCAGCACTGGGGAAGGGAGGAAACAAGCAGCCAGCCAAGGACTTGCATTTCTAGAGGGCTGTTCCTCCCAGAGCACCGGCTGCTAGACACGGATTGTTCATCCAGCACTGAATTGCAGCCACCTCGGGCGTGGAGCATTTTGGCTGGGTAACAGCAGACAGGAACGCTAAGTGCCGGTCCAGACAAGGAGGACAGAGCACGGTTTTCTACAGAGGGCTGCTTGCAGAGCTGGGCAAACCACACAGCTTCCACTATGCTAGTGCCCTGAGAGCTAGGGGAACCTCTCCAAGTGGCTGGGTGAGCTGGGTCTGAGCACCGCAATCCTGAGCAAGATGCCCACAAGCCACCACCCCCATGCACAAGCTGTGGGGGCTGCACTCTGGCGTGCAGACCCAGTCCTGTCTAGGCCACCTGCTAGCACCAGCTCTGAGTTCAGCCCCTGCACGGGGCTGTGGCTGGAGCCATCGCGGCTCTTGGAGATGCACCGTCGCACCCGTGTGCCGCGTGGCTGTGTCCCCCTCCAGTGGCTACACCAGGTAAGTGCGTCATGAGGCCGCGACTGTAGCCATGGGGCCGGCTTTACTCGGCAATGGCTTCTCTGGGGCATCATTAGGTGCAGTGGCTGGGGGCGTTGAACAGCCTCCACAGCCAGGTGTGACTCACCCACTACTGGCCCTGCCAGGTACGCAGCCGAGGCATCTGCTACCCCCAAACTGACCAGCTGGTGTTTAGCTCCGGCGCTGGGAGCTCGCTAGGGCGGTGCCCGAACGCGGCCCAGCCAGCCAGCATGGCACTGGCAATGTGTGGGCCAGGCCTGAAAAGGCAGGATTGAGCTGCCGTGATCACGAGAGGGCACATGGGAGCCGTGAGCTCCACACTGGAGACACGGCCAATGCCCCGAACCACTGACCCGGGCCCTGCGCCATGCAGCGAGCTACCGCCCACACCAGGGCGAGCTAGCGGGTTGGGCTGAGCCGTGCAGACCTTGAAGCCAGCATGGGCGCACCCTGACCCTCAGTTACCCCACACACACGGGGGGGGGGGGGGGGGGAGAGAATCTCCCAGCATGCAGTGCATGCTGGGAGCTGTGGATAGCTCCGTGGTGGGGAGGCAAACCTGGGAGAGGGCTCAAACAGCAGCTTGGCTGGTGGGGATGCGCTAAGCCCGGTTCATGTCTCTAGTGCATCCGAGACCTAGATGGCCCCTGATAACCCTGTGCCCCACCAGGCCCTCCCTCGGGGGGGAGTGGGGTGGCCCTCCTAGCCAGGCTGGGGCTCATGCGATGCTGCTGGAAGATTTTCCCCCATGCTGGGGTGGGGGATCAGCTCATGGATCAGCTTCCCCAGCTCCACGCCAGCGGCCACAGCCTGGCTGGCCACCTGATGGTGGGTGTGAGCGCCCCCTGCTGGGTCAGCTGCAGCTGGCATGTGGTGCCCAGGCTGTGCCTGGTCCCGTGGACACAGCATGCTGGTGCCCCGAAGATGGCAGGAACTCAAAGAGGCACCATGCTGCAGAAGGGTTTTATTGGAAGGCTGCGGGGCTGCGTCTGAGCCAGGTGGAACTAGGAGAGAAGGATGCAGAGCCGCAGCTGCCGAGCTGGGGCCTAGCCACTAGGAGCCCCCCGACAGCTTCAGTTGTTGGCCATGATGCTGTCGATCCATGGGCGGAGCAGGCTCACACGGGCGTAGACGCCTGGCGAAGTGGTGGCACAGCGGCTGCTACCCCAGGACACGATGCCCACCAGATACCAGTCTCCGTTCTCCTGGCAGACAAGGGGGCCGCCGGAGTCACCCTGTGAAGCAGATGGAGACGCAGGCTCAGCCCCCAGGGCTTCAGAGAGCTGGGCACCATGCCCTCCAGGGCCAGCCCCTTGCCCAGACACCCTGCTGGGGATCCTCCCAAAGTGGGGACCCTGCTAGCCTGGATCTCGCCCTCCCCTGCCACGCTGGGGAGGAGCTGCGCTGGAGAGACCAGACCAGGAGGGCCGACGGGCACCTCCCTGCCCATGGCAGAATGCTGCCTTTGCTGCCAGAGGGACAAGGACCCTGTCCCTGGATTGGCACATTCTCCCCGGCCTGGTGCCCCCAAGCTGGGGAACCACAGGCACGAGCTCACGCTCCCCTGCTTCCCACCCCTCCGCAGCTGGCCCCTGGGCCACAGGCACCGTCGTAGCCAAGCAGCAGTGACTGGGCCAGTCAGTGCTCTGGGCAATGCCTCTGGGCCCGTGCAACAGGCATGAGGGTCTCGCGCCCCGCGTGGCTCCCTGTGCCTTCCCCCCACACACACACCCGGATTGCGGAGCAGAAGACCACAGCAGGGCTCAAGCAAGGTAGCCATGTGTGGCAAGGCCGCAGGGATAGTAGAGGCGCAGAGCAGCCCGCAGAGGGCGTGGGCGTGAGCGTGCGCTGGGGGTGGAAGGAAGCTGGCCCGCGGGGCCGTACCATGCAGGAGGAGGAGCCAGCTGCTCCAGCGCAGATCATGGAGTCCAGGATGTTGCCGGCCCAGTAGTTTTCACACTCCTCATTAGTCAGCAGGGGCAGCGCCGTCTGTTGCAGGTTGCTTGGGGTGCTTAAGGCTGGCAAGGGAGCAGAGAGAGGGCAAGGTCAGGGCCGTGCCCCACAGAGCTGCCACATGCATTCCACATGACATGGCACACGGCCTGTGTGGCTCGCATGTGCCGCAGGTGGGAGCTGGGTGCGCTGCTGAACACGCCCTATGGAACGGGTGCGCTGCACAGGAGCCCCCGCGACCAGCCCGTCCTGCTATCAAGGCCCCTGGCTCCCTGCTGAAAGCCGGGGAGGGCGGCCCAAGAGCAGGCACCAGGTTCCCAAGTCCAACTCATTGCAGAGCCGCATGCCAGGCTCTCCAGGGCCTGGAGATGCCAGAGGGCTCTGGCCCCGGGTGGAGGAAAAGGCCCTTTCACCAACAATCCCCCACTCGCCCTGGCTCGCGTCCCCTGCCCACACATGGGGAGCTGGCCAGGCCTGCCCAAGCAGCATCCCACAGCAGCCTGGCAGCGGTGGGCTCATGGGCTGGCCTGCCAGCGGGCCAGTCAGTGCTTTGCGTGCTAGGAGTTCGATCCACCCCCCAGGGCCAGCTCCAGCCCTGCTCGGCTGCCTCAAGGTCCGACCTGTGGATCCCCCGCGCCCATGGGTGGCTCTAGGTGGGCACCAGGCACATTGGGTCTAGACCAGACAATTCACTAGAGAAGGGCCACAGCCCTGGGCCTTACCGCCTGCGTAGAAGGGGCTTGTTCCAGCCCAGGCTGGTGACAGGAACAGAGCCAAATGGTTTCTCACACCTCCCCCGCAAGGAGTGCTCTGCGCACGGGTGGGCACCAACACACCCCGATGCCAATGAAGGTGTGAACCCCAGGGGGCCAGCAGCTCAGTACTGCCATGTGGGAAAGCCTCACGTCCCCCTCCGCCCCCGGGGCGGGACATCCCTCACTCCCCACGCTGAGTGTGCTTTGCAATCACCAGTGTGCACAGCCTCCCAGCTGGGTACGTCAGCATTACTGTCCCCCGCCCACAGGTGGGGAAACTGAGGCACAAGGTGGGTAACTAACCGCCCTTGATCTCGCGATTCCCAGCCTTGGGCCCTACCCCGCAATGCATGTGAGTGACCCAGCTCCAGGGGCTGTTGCGGCCAAACCGGCGGTTGAAGTCAGCCCTGAGGCCATGCGGGCTCCAGCTCCACTCCCCGCGGCGCCAGGACGACGTACCGTTGTAGCGGGTCTTGCCCCAGCCAGTGGTGACGCAGAGCTGGCCGCTCCGGTACTGCTCCCCGGCGGCTGCCAGGCACACCGGGGCCACCGTCCTGCCCAGCTCCGCGGCCGTGGCCAGCTTGATGAGCGCGATGTCATTATTGACGGTGTTGGAGTTATACTGCGGGTGGGTGAAAACCTGCAGCAGAGACACGGGCCCATGAGGACAGGTCCCTGCAGCTACCCCTCCCCCACCGGGGGGGTACTCACATGGGCCCTGTTGCCATGGCGCCTGGCCAGGGTACATTCAGCGGGCACTGAGACCAGTCGGCATCACTAGGCCTGGGGCAGCCGCTGAGTCTGCTCCTTAGAGCCAGCAGACAGCACGTGGCAGGCAACCTCCCACCGCTCCCAGTGCCCGCTGCACCCAGAGAGGTGCTGGGAGCTGCAGTCTCTCAGGAGGGCCCCGGGTCCCATGGGGCGCAGGCTGTGTGCGGAGGCAGCGTCTCTCCATGCCTGGGGCACTCCCCACAGGGCTGGAGCAGGGCAGCAGTCAGATCCCTCGGGGGGCCAGGCTGTGCCCAGCAGAGGGCAGGGGAAACAGGGCCATAGCTGGCACCATTGGGTGGCTCTGGAGGGGACCCCCCACTGCACTCCTGCAGGGGCAGCTGGGCTCCCTCAGCTGGCTGTGGTGCTGGCACAATGCCCCCAGGCCTGGAGCAGAGACGCTCACACAGGAGTTCCCAGCTGTTCCCCATCTCACCCCCGGAGAGCTCACTCTGCAGAGCGGGGCTGCACAGGGGCAGCGAGCAGACAGCAACCCTGGGGGCTCATGGCACCCACCATGGGGTTGTACCCAGAGGCAGGCTCCCCCGCCTGCAGTGGGTCGGCACCGAGCAAGCGCTCACCCACCTGCTGGATGGCCAGTCTCTGCACTTTCTCTTGGGAGGAGCTGCGGTCGTGTTCCCCGAGCACCACCACGTTGGATTTTCTGGGGCCGGAAGAGAGGGCAGTTAGTGTCCAGGGAGAGCTGGGATCACCCCCAGCAAAGGGCGATGTGTGGGGCACTGTGGGATGGGGAGCTAGCAGCCAGTGGTGCCGAGCTAGCCCCTTCCCTGCTGAGCCTGTCGGCACTCACTGACGTGCCATTGGGCCCGTGAGCTGTAGCTGGTGCATTTGGCCATGCAGCGGGGGTTCCTGCCTGACGGGGGCTAGTGCCCAGGTGCACCCGGGGCTGGTCACCCGTGCAGAGGGAGCCTTCCCCTGCACACAGCTGGGGCCTTCCATGCGGGCAGCGACCTGGCTGGACCAGGCACAGTTTTCCCCTTGGTCTGTTTGATGGGTTAGCCCATGCAGCCTGGCATGCTGGGGGCAGCCCAGCATTAGGGGGTGGGGGGCTGGAACAATCGTCGGGGCGCTAGGTGTGATCTCGAAGGGCAAGGGGAGGTGGCATCTCCATGGCTGGGGCTGGAGCTTGGCCCTGGGCTAGCAGCACCCAGCTGCACCATGGGTCACATCGCCCCCTTCAGGCGGCACCAGACAGGCTGCTAAGCCATGTGTCTTATCTGTCCCCCTCCCCCCAGCCCATCCCCAGGGCAGTCCCCACTCACGTCACTCCGCAGTGCGCAGCCGTCACCACCCAACGCTCGCTGACCAGGGAGCCGCCACAGAAGTGCCAGCTGTTCGTCTTCGACTGCTGCAATTGCCGACCAGGGGGAGACTGTAAGGCCCTAGAAACACCCCCGCCCCAGGGCCCATGCCCCCCGGATATTGCCAGCAAGGTCGAACCACACTGAAAACAATTGCACTGCCCAGCTCAGGCATGGCCCTGGACAGCTAGGAGGGCACCTTCCCTTGGCCTCAGCCACAAGCTCCCTGCAGCCTCCCCAGAGGGTCACTGGCAGCGGGGACTGAATCTGGCACTTCTGCTTCTATGAGCAGGAGCCACACGGGCCTGTGCTTGTCATGGGCAGCCACAGGCTCATAACTCCCCCGGAGTGCCCCATGGGGTGGGGGTAGGACAGCCCAAGAGCCGCCCTTCCCACGAGCTCATCCCCAGCATCTGGGCTGCAGGAGTACGGCCTCTGGGAGCTGAAATGGGGAAGATGGGCTTGTGAAATGGGGGCCAGGGCCGGCTCTACCATTTTTGCCACCCCAAGCAAAAAAAAAAAAAAAAAAAGCCGCTTGGACTGTGGCGCCCCAAGAATGGACGGAATGCCGCCCCTAAGCATGTGCCGCCCCAGGCACGTGCTTCCTCCGCTGATGCCTGGAGCCGGCCCTGATGGGGGCAGGGCTTGGAGATGGGACAGAGCCATGGGGGCGGAGCCAAGCGAGGAAAGAGTTCAGGTCACTGCTGCGGCGGGCGTGACGGGAGTAGCCATGGCACCCGGCACCAACAGAGAGACTTCCCCACCCTTCTTACCTGCAGGGAGACCTGCCAGGGCCAGGATCCGGGAACCGCCTCCTCACCATTCACAATGCGGGCGTAGCCGCTGATGATGGGCTGGATTTCCTGCACACCACAGCCTGGCGGGGAAAGGGAGTCAGCCTGGGTCTCCACCCGCTCCCCACTGGCACCTTGGGGCCGCAGCGCCAGCTAACCAGAGACAGCTCCAGCCCGTCTCCCTCCTGCAGCCTGGTGAGAGCACGGGCAGTGCCTGGCGGAACGATTGCCAGAGCCTGGCCCAGAAGGGGTTACACGGAGAAGTCTGAGATTGTGGAACCTTCCTATTCAGAATGAAAACCCAGAGACCCTGTCTGGGAGTCATGGCCCTGGGGCAGCCTGCCTGGCACCCTGCAGCATCACCAACCCCTGTGGCATCCATGCATTTAGTGTATATACACACACAATGATGGGGTCTAACTTAGCTGGTCCACTCATGAAAGAGATCTTGGAGTTATTGTGGATAGTTCTCTGAAAATATCCACTCAATGTGCAGCGGCAGTCAAAAAAGTGAACAGAATGTTGGGAGTCATTAGGAAAGGGATTGATAAGACAGAAAATATCATATTGCCTCTATATAAATCCATGGTACACCTTGAATACTGCGTGCAGATGTGGTCGCCCCATCTCAAAAAAGCTATAGTAGAGTTGGAAGAGATACAGAGAAGAGCAACAAAAATGATCAGGGGTATGGAATATTCCGGATGAGGCTTGGAAAACAGATGACTGGGGCGGGGGGGGATATGCTAGAGGTCTATACAATCATGACTGGTGTGGAGAAAGTGACTAGGGAAGTGTTATTTACCCCTTCATTTAACATACGAACCGGGGTCACCAAATGTAATTAATAGGCAGCAGGTTTAAAACAAACCAAAAGAAGTTCTTCTTCACACAGCACACGGTCAACTTGTGGAACGCCTTTCCAGGGGATGTTGTGAAGGCCAAAACTATAACAGGGTTCCAATAAGAACTAGATAAGTTCATGCAGGATGGGTCCATCAATGGCTATTATCCAGGATGGGCAGGGATGCAACCCCATACTCTGTTGGCTAGAAGCTGGGGGCTGGCCAACTGGGGGTGGATCCTTTGATAATTGCCCGGTTCTGTTCATTCCCTCTGAAGCGCCTGGCCCGGCCGCTGTCGGAAGACAGGATACTGGGCTAGCCTGACCACTGGTCTGACCCAGTGCGGCCGTTCTTATGTGGCAAATCTCACCCGATCAGAATGACAGCATTCCCCGACGACACGGGGGCCCAGGCCAGGGAGGGTGCCCTAGGCTGGATGGGTGTAGCTAGGCAGCCCCAGAGCACCCTATGCCACGTGCCTGGGGGGTCAGCCAGAGCAGTCCCTCTCCTGGCAGCTGAAGGAGCTTGACTGGCCCAGCTGCAGAGCAACTAAGAACACAGCTTCCGTGACAAAGCCCAGCAGCAGGTAGCTGGGCCCCGGGAGGCCCTGCTCAACTCAGCACGCCCAGGCACTCCTGCCTTAGCACTTTCTAATAGTTCAGTGGGGAAAGTAATCTCTGGCACACGCTCAGTGCAGGCTCCCCTGTGCCTCCCAGCTGCATTCACGCACTTGAGCGCAGTATTTGGGGCGTCGGGGCCACACAGCTGATGAAAGGGGAGCGGGACCCGGCCGCCTGTGACTCACACACAATCATGATTGGCTCCACGCCAAGCCCATTCCCAGCCTGAGTGCTCTCGGCCACACTAGAATCATTCCCGCTGGTCCACTCCCACCCCTGCTGCGTCACCAGCAATAGCAGCGCTGGGGGAGCCTGGATGGTGGCATTTTAACCCTCGCCCAGGTATTAAGCATGATGCGAGTGCAGACACGGCCAGTGGGGAATATTTCACTGCCATGTTTCACCTACCAGCTCCCAGCCATTCGTGCTGGTCACAGAAAGGCCGTTTACAGCAAGAACCTTGTATTTCTACCCCACTCTGCACGCCTGAAAGCAGCTGAGCCACTTTCCCACAATTCACCACCAGGCAGAGGCCAAACCTAGGCTATTCCAGCTGCCCAGAGTGAGCTCCAGAGAGTTACTGCTCCAGACTACAGGCAGGTGGTGAGAGCGGCAACCTTATCTACTCACTGCCGCTGTTACAGCAGACATGACCCATTGCTTGGCCTGCTGCTGAAATGCAGCCAGCTCTGGTGTGGAATGTAGCAGCTGCTTAACAGCCCACAGCAACCCCCCACACAACATTTTAGAGACGACACTGAAGACTATTGTCTCTCTTAAGCACACAGAGGGGCACTGAAGGAGGCACAAAGTAACTAGCCAAACTGGCCTGGATTAAACAACCCTGGTCTGGCAACTGGTGCAGCATTTTGGCTGCTGGCAAGTGCAATAGCAGCAGATTCAGGACTCAAGGGCTTTTAATCAAGCAAGATCAAAGCCCTTTACAAAGGAGATCAGGATCATTAGCCGCATTTTACAGAGGGGAAACTGAGGCACGGAGCAGGGAAGTGCAATGCCCAAGGTCACCCAGCAGCACAGTCAGGAATAGAACACAGATCTCCTAGGTCCCAATAGAGTGCCCTGTCCCCTATGCCACACTGCCTCCCAGTTGATGAAGCTAAAGGGGATTCCTGGACACAGCCTCTCTAGCTCCCAGCCTGACCAGCACAGTCTGCGCTGCTATGTCCCCCACACAGAGCCTCCGGAGCCCGGATGAGGCTGTCGCTTAATGGATTATGCAGCCCAAGCAGAGAAGGGCCCGCCTGGCTTACCATGAGCCGCGCCGAGGAGTGCCAGGCAGGAGAGCAGCCACAGAGCAGCCATGCTAGCAACGAGGCTGAGGCGTGCAGATGGGGCGGGCGAGGCTGCAGGTCTTTTATCCCCAGCGCCAGTGTGGGTCAGAGTAGGGCCAGCGAGGGGGCTGGGGGCCATGGGAACATCCGCTGCAAGGCAAACATGCCCCCCCCCCCATGATACCACAATTGATTACTGTATTGGCAGGAGTTGTGGGCACTTTTTGTGTGAAGTGGATGTATTTTTAGAAGCAGGGCAGCTGGTTTGCTTTCCAGGCTGGCTCCCGTGGTGAAGAGAGGGGTTAGCCGCCATCAGGAAGGGCGCCGGACGTGGCCCGGTTCCAGGAGGAAAATGGGCTTTTCCTCTGCATTGGTATGAGACACTCTGCATGTGCCCTGCTGGCGGCTCAGTGCAAAAGGGGACACCAGAGCCAGGGGTTAGTACAGCCTCCCCCCATTCCGCTCCCCCCTGCCATTCCATTGAGCATCACAATCAGCTGCTTCTGGGGCCCAGGCAGGGCCTGGACTCATCTGGGTGGGCGGGGTTCTCACCGCAGGAAACTAGACGCCCCGACCCGTGCCTGGAGAGAAGGGGGGTCGGAGCCGAGGAGCCCCCTTGCATTCCGCTTACAGCACTGCCCCTCTAGCAGGCTGCATGGCCCCCCGTCAGAGGTGTTGGGGGGGCGCACTGCCCGCTGGCAGCCCCGTGCAATGCAGCCTGCTAGAGGGGCAGTGCTGTAAACGGAATGCAAGGGGGCTCCTCGGCTCCGACCCCCCTTCTCTCCAGGCACGGGTCGGGGCGTCTAGTTTCCTGCCTGGGCCAGCCCCAGGGACCTTTTGGGGAGCTCTGCCCAGCCTTCATAGCACCCAGGAGGGGAAATGGTGCTGGTTGGTATCACAGCCCCGGCCAGCAAGGTCAGTTCTGCAGGACTAGGCCAGGATGCCAATGACCCAGGACTGTGGCTTGGGCCCGTCCCTGATGGGGGCGTTTGTGGGAGGGGAGCTCTCCTCCTTTCCATGCCAAAGGCCGTCATCTCCATCAACGCCCTTCCATAGCTGGTGGCACCTCTGTCACCCCACCCACCCCCCCACTCCCTGTGCCCGGGTCATCAAATTACCAGGGCATGGCCGATAAACTCTTCTCCTGGGCTGACCCCGCTGCTGTCAGAAGCAGCTGTCTTTCCCAGCCTTATCCCAGCCTTATCGAGCGTGCAGCGCACACCTGTCCCACAGGCAGCAGGGACGAGATACCGCTCCCGGCCTTCACACCAACACCTGCCTCCCTGCATGGTGCTTCTCACACCCAGCGGGCCTGGCGCAACAGCTCCCCGCCAGCGGGATGGAGCCAGCAGCCCTCAGGCTGGGCCTTCCCCCAGCCCAGACATGCTCCCTCCCAGCCTTCGATGGGGCAGCATGGCCAAGCAGCCGTGGGCACCGCCTGGACGCCGCAGACTTGGGATCTATCCCTGCTCAGCCACCCACCTGCTGCATGGCCCAGGGCAGTCCCTTCCCTCGCTGGGTCTCCCTTTCCCCTCCCACCCTTTGCCTTGTCTAGTGAGACCCTTAACGCTTCCGGCGCTCAGTGCATCTGGCCTGCACCCAGCACAATGGGGCCTCATCTTGGTCCGGGCAAGATTCTACTGTAATCTAACTGGCAATGCTCGCAGGTACCACAGCACGCCACTTACACAGCCTGTTCCTGGCTCCCCGCCACCCTGCGTGCAGGCCCCTAGGCTGGGGGGACGCGGGAGGAGTCATTTTACCAAAGGCTGTGGGGGTTTTTCCTATCCTGAAATAGCCGGGTGATCTCAGAGGGTGATGCTATGGCAGCTTTCTGGGGCAGAGACTGGCTTTTTTTTCTGTGTTTGTACCTAGCGCAATGGCACCATGGGCCATGGCTGGGCTCCTAGGAAGTACACCTCGTAAATAATGTACAGCTCCCAGCACAGCGGGCACCCAGCCCATGGCTGGGCTCCCAGGCACTACTGTAATACAACTAATAAATAATGTACAGCACCCAGCACAATAGGTGCCTGGCCCTTGGCTGGGCTCCTAGGCGCTACTGTAATACACCTAATAAATGAGGCTGCAAGTTTGTCACGGAAGTCATGGATTCTGTGACTTTCCGTGACCCCCGTGACTTCTGCAGCAGCCGGTGTGCCTGGCCTGGGGCAGCTCAGGCAGGAGTCAGTCACACTGGCCGCTGCTGGGGCAGTCTTGGGCCCCTGTGTCCCTCTCCCCCAGCAGCAGCAGGAGTTTGAGAGTAGGAGGGGGCAGGGGACAGGGTGAGGAAGACTCTGGCAGTACCGGGTTAACAATGGCGCATGCTCAGAAGGGGCCCTGGCCTGCTCTGTTTGCCCTGTGCACCGAGACCCCATCAGCCCGCCTGCTCCCCCCCGCTCACCACTAGCTCCTCTCTGCCCCCTGGCCGGATCCCAGTGCAACTCTGGCTCTGGGCAGTCTCTGCTTCCCACCACCTGTGGGGCCCTGCCTGGGACTGCAGAAGCCTGGCCAGTCTCAGCCAGTTGCAGGGGGGCTTGGCTGGGCCCATCCAGACAAGTGGGTCCTGAGGGAGCCCGGCTGTGGCAGGCCCTGGCCTGGCTGATGGCGCCGCTCCTGGGGGGCCGGAGCGATTCCCCGCCCCTGGACCAGCCCTGGCTGCGCTGCCGGCTCCACCTGGCAGACACAGTCGCCTCCCAGCAGGGCTGGTGACTCGGTGAGTGCGGCCGGGAGGCAGGGTGTGAGGGAGTGGGTCTCTGGGGGACCTTGGGGGATGCTAGGCTGTGAGGGGGCAGGGAAGATCTGTGTGTGTTGGGGTACTAGGGAGTAGGGGTTCTGGGGGCGGTGCTGGGCAGTTCTGGTGGAGCTGTGGGCAGGGGGTCGCTGGGCAGCGATGGTGTTGTGCAGGGCGCTGGGCATTATTGGGGGAGTCTGGGGGGGCATTAGGCATAGTGGGTCCAGGGGGGGCTCTGGCCATAGGGAGTGGGGGGGGGCAGAGGTGCCGAATTTCTGATTTCCCCAGGGGTGCTTGACCCCCCTCTGCCCCAGGTCCTGCCCCCGGTCCTGCCCCCACTACACCCTTTCCCAAGGCCCCACCCCTGCCCCACCTCTTCCTGCCCCTGCTCCACATCGCCCCGCCTCTTCCTGCCCCATTCCACACCCTCCCCAGAGCGCCCCCAACCTCACTCCGCCTCTTCCTGCCCCATTCCGCACCCTCCCCAGAGCGCCCCAACCTCACTCCGCCTCTTCCTGCCCTTGCTCCTCCCCCTCCCCCCCAGAACTTCCTACCAGCCGCTGAACAGCTGATCAGCGGCGGGTGGGAGGTGCTGGGGGGAGGGGGAGGAGCTGATCAGCGGGCCTGCCAGGGGTGTTCAGCACACACTATTTTTTTTCTGTGGGTGCTCCAGCCCCAGAGCACCCATGGCGTCGGCACCTATGGAGTGTTGGGGGGGGAGCTGTGTGGTGTGGCATGGGCCCGCCCCCGAGGGGAAGGAGCATGCTGGCAGCACAGGGCTGGGCGGCCCACTGTGTGTCTGACAACTGCCAGTTTGTAAACAGTGCCCTGCACTGGCCTGAGCAGAGTGGGGCTGCTCCTGCCATGCTATGCCCCATTGCCCTTGGCTAACCCCTCGCGCTGGGAACCGACCTCCCCACGCCATGCTCCATTGCTGCGGTTCTCGGCCGATGGGAGCTGCAAAGCTGGCATTCTGGGTGGCCATGTCTCCGCCTAGGAGCTGAGCGAGGGGGGTATGCCCACTTCCGGAGAGGCATGGAGCCATGTAGGGAGCCTACTGGCCCTGCCAACCGCCGCCCCCTCCCCCCCGCCAGCACCAGTGGGGTCCCGGGTCGCCCCCCCTCCCCAAGCACCCACAGCACCCCAGGCCGCCCCTCCCCCCCAGTTTTAGATGGGGGTATATAGTAGAAGTCATGGACAGGTCACAGGCCGTGAATTTTTGTTTACTGCCCATGACCTGTCCATTACTTTTACTAAAAATACCCGTGACTAAAACGTAGCCTTACTAATAAATAATGTCCAGCACCCAGGACAGCGGGTGCCTGGCCCATGGCTGAGCTCCTAGGCACTACCGTAATACAGATTGTGATGGGTTGGATCACAGAAACCCCCTTGGGACTGTCACCCGATGTGCAAAGGCCACCTCTGTTCCTGTTCTCCCTGCCAGCTCGGTGGTTTCAGCTCCCTGTCTTGCTGAAGCCAGACACACCCGTCTGCTCCAGACACAGAC
>QXTE01000491.1:391989-412983 GCA_003942145.1 Platysternon megacephalum
ATTCCAGTTATATTATACATACATTTGTGAGCCCCTTTATGGGGTACGCTGTCACACAGGTAATAAATAATATTAGCAATAATAAATGGTCCATCCCGAAGTATTTTCCCTCCTTGCAAACTATCTCGCTGGAAAGGACAGATAGGAAGACTAGTAAGATGCCACGGAGCTCTTTAATGACCTGAGGAAAAAAGGAATCCTACAGAAAGTGGGAACATGGACCAGTTGCTGGCTGAAAGGCTGTATTGAAAGAGTAGTTATCAATGGTTTGCTGCCAAACTGGGCCAGTGTATATAATGGTCCTGCAGGAGTCAGTCCTGGGTCCGGTACTAGTCAGTCTTTTCATTAATAACTCAGACAACGGAATGGCGAGTATGTTTATAAAATCTGCAGGTAACATCACGTGGAGAGGGGTCGCAAGCTCGCTGGAGGACAGGGTTAGAATTCAAAATGACCTCAACAAATTGGAGAATTGGTGTGAAATCACCAAGATGAAATTCAATAAAAACAAATGCAAAATGCTACACTTAGGAAGAAAAAAATCAAATGCACAACTACAAAATGGGGAATAACTGGCTATATGGTGGTACTGCTGAAAAGGCTCTGGGTTTCTAGCAGATCACAAATTGCATAGGAGTCAGCAGTGTGATGCAGTTGCAAAAAAGGCAAATATGGTTCTGGGGTGTATTAACAGGAGTGTCATATGTACGGCACGGGAGGCCATTGTCTCACTCGGCACTGGGGAGGCCTCAGCCGAATACTGGGTGCTGTTCTGGGCACCACACTTTGGCAAAGATGTGAACAAATTGGAGCGAGTCCAGAAGAGAGCAACAAAAATGATCCAAGATTTAGAAAACCTGACCTGTGAGGAAAGGGTAAAAAAAACATGGGCAAGTTTAGTCTGGAGAAAAGACGACTGAAGGTGGGGACCAGATAACAGTCTTCAAATATGTTGCGGGCTGTTACAAAGAGGACAGTGATCAATGGTTCTCCAAGGCCACTGAGAGTAGGACAAGACGTAATGGGCTTGATCTGCAGCAAGGGCTTGTGACATTATTGACATAAACTATGACCATATAGATCATTGTTGCAACCACTGTTATATATTTGCAGCAAATATTATACAAAGGTTGTCATGTGAGGTGTCTATAAAAAGGTTATGCTTTGCTGGTTATGATTATGCTCTTCTCTGTTTGGCTGGTTTGTTTTGCCTTGGTGTGCAAAGGAACCCCAGCCTTGGGCTGTAATTGCCCTGCTTTAAGCAATTTGTCCTGAATTAAGAGCAGGAGTACTTGTGGCACCTTAGAGACTAAGAAATGTATTTGAGCATAATGTGTTAGTCTCTAAGGTGCCACAAGGACTCCTGTTCTTTTTGCGGATACAGACCAGCACGTCTGCTCCTCTGAAACCTGTCCTGAATTGGTACTCTCAGAAGTGTCCCACCAAAGGCAGCATTGTTACAGGGCTATGTAGGTTAGATGTTAGGGAAACCTTTCGAACTCTCAGGGCAGTTCAGCTCTGGACCAGGCTTCCCAGGGAGGTTGTGGAATCCCCGTCACTGGAGGTTTTTAAGAACAGGTTGGACAAAAACCCATCAGGGCTGGTATAGGTTGGTTCTGCCTTGGCACAGGGGCACTAATGACCTCTCAAGGTTCCTCCTAGCCCTAACTTTCTATGAATCTATGACCCAGGGCAGTCACTGGCCCTCTCTGGGTCTCAGTTTCCCCACCCACTCTTTGTGTTTTCTATTTAGGTTGTTAACTCTTCAGGGCAGTGACCCTATCTCTCTTATCCCTCTTGAGCTCCGTCTTCAGCCCCTAGCACAGTGTGTCCCTGGCGTTGGTCAGGGCAGCTAGATTCTAAATTAACAATGCTAATAGTAACGATGGGTACGTCACTTGGCTTTCAGTTCCTGGACAATGGCCCTGTGTGCATTCCCCAGGTCAGAGGGATGCAGGAGGAGGTATTTTACCAAAGGCTGGATAATAAAGAACAATAATAACTAGTCCATCCCCAAAATTTTTCCCTCCTCACTGGACAACTGGCTCAAGCCTTTTGGCACTGGCATAAAGAGACTCTACTTGTGTATAATAGACTTTGGTGCCAGGGGATTTCACTGGTTATTTGGCAAAACCGTTGCAAAGAAACCATTTTTCAGGCACTTAATCTCCAAAAAAAGAAAACCCCAGACCCCTTTCTTGCTGCACGTTTGGGGGAGAACTTGTCCCTACTGAGATGTAGCCCTATTTTGGGCTGTATAAGTAGGGGCATTGCCAGTAGATCAAGGGACGTGATCATTCCCCTCTATTCGACATTGGTGAGGCCTCACCTGGAGTACTGTGTCCAATTTTGGGCCCCACACTACAAGAAGGATGTGGAAAAATTGGAAAGAGTCCAGCGGAGGGCAACAAAAATGATTAGGGGGCTGGAGCACATGAGTTATGAGGAGAGGCTGAGGGAACTGGGATTGTTTAGTCTGCAGAAGAGAAGAATGAGGGGGGATTTGATAGCTGCTTTCAACTACCTGAAAGGGGGTTCCAAAGAGGATGGATCTAGACTGTTCTCAGTGGTACCAGATGACAGAACAAGGAGTAATGGTCTCAAGTTGCAGTGGGGGAGGTTTAGATTGGATATTAGGAAAAACTTTTTCACTAGGAGGGTGGTGAAGCACTGGAATGGGTTACCTAGGGAGGTGGTGGAATCTCCTTCCTTAGAGGTTTTTAAGGTCAGGCTTGACAAAGCCCTGGCTGGGATGATTTAGTTGGGATTAGGTCCTGCTTTGAGCAGGGGGTTGGACTAGATACCTCCTGAGGTCCCTTCCAACCCTGATATTCTATGATTCTATGATGTTTGGTTTAAAAAAAGTTTCTTTCCAAGGCTCTGATGGGGGCACCAAACTGGGCTAAAATGGGAGGGCCCCTCTGCCCAGCCCAGCTGGCTTGAGAATCGGTGTATTTCAGAGGAGCTGAGAGTGCTATTGACTGTCCGGAAAACAGACCCCGGAAACCAGGGACGGCTCTAGCATTTTTGCCGCCCCAAGCAGGGAGCGGGGGAAAGCCGCAATCGCGATCAGAGGCAGCTCTACCGCCGCTTCATTCTACGGTGGCAATTCGGCGGCAGGTCTTTCGCTCCAAGAGAGAGTGACGGCCCCGCCGCCGAATTGCCGCCAAACGGACGGACGTGCCGCCCCCCTCTTCATTGGCCGCCCCAGGCGCCTGCTTGCAACGCTGATGCCTGGAGCCGGCCCTGCCAGAAACTGGGCCAAGAGTCCTGAGCCCTGCCCCAGAGACGCTAAGAGACAATGGGATGACCCTGCGCATCATCGGATAACAGCTGCATTGGGGCTCTAGGACTTCACACCTAATGCTAAAATGGGCCTTGGAGGGACCTAGCCTCCACCCAGCGTGGCGGGGAAAGGAGGGGCGTTCTGAGTCAGAGCAATGAGGAGAGGCAGAGGCAATCTGGAGACTGTATTATGTTCTTTCAATCAGGTGGGGTAAAGCAGAAATCAATTAAATGGGAACAAATCACAAGGAAATCAGAATTAGTTGTTTTAGCAGGAACTACTCCTTAAGCTTACACCATAAACTATTATTGTTATCGACTATGTATTAACAACGATTGTCTTCATTAAACTCACTTCATAGGTAATGTGATAAAAGAAGTGGGGAGTAGCTCCCTTTTATGGACACTCAGCCAGCCAGTAGCTATAAAATCCCTCTTAGTAGCTGTTCTCTAATTGCTCTACCTGTAAAGGGTTAAAAAGTCTCACTGCTATGCATAGGTAAAAGGAAGTGAGTGGGCACCTGGCCAAAAGAGCCAATGGGAAGGCTAGAACTTTTTAAAATTGAAACAAAGACTCCCCTTTTGTCTGGCTGTTGTCCTCCCGGGGAGAGGCGAACAGGACAGAGCTATGCTGTGAGAAGCTTGGGCCAGGAATGAAAAAATCATCAGTATCATACCTAGAAACTACTCATTTAAAACCCCAGATATGTAAGTAGATCAGGAAATGTCTAGGAAGACGCGATTAGGCTTATCTCTTTTTATTTCTTTATGTCTTGTGGACTCCTCTGTGCTAACCCCAGGTGCTTTTGTTTTGCTTGTAACCTTTAAGCTGGACCTCAAGAAAGCTATTTTTTGTGCTTATTTCGTGTAGTTGCTCTTTTAAAATCTAGCAATAGCCTGAGTTCCCAGATGTATTTTCTTTCTTTTTTTTATTAATAAATACTTTTTTTGGATTGGATTTTTGTGTCTTAAGAGGTTTGTGCACATGTTTAATTAGCTGGTGGCGACAGCTGGCTTTCTTTTTTTTTTTTTTTTCCCTTTCTCAGCTCTTCCCCGGAGGGGGGTGAAAGGGCTTGAGGGTACCCCACAGGAAGGAATTCCCAAGTGCGCCTTCCTGGGCTCTCGAAGGGGTTCTGCAGCATCTACCAATCCAAGGTCAGAGAAAAGCTGTAACCTTGGGAGTTTAATACAAGCCTGGAGTGGCCAGTATTAATTTTTAGAATCCTTGCGGGCCCCACCTTCTGCACTCAAAGTGCCAGAGTGGGGAATTAGCCTTAACAGGTAACAATTTTCATGTATAAAACAACAGCATTTTGAATTAGTGAACACAATGCACTAGAACAGTGGTTTTCAAACTTTTTTTCTGGTGACCCAGTTGAATAAAATTGTTGATGCCCGCGACCCAACGGAGCTGGGGATGAGGGGTTTGGGGTATGGGAGGGGCTTATGGCTTGGGCAGAGGGTAGGGGTGTGGGAGTGAGGGCTGTGGGGTGGGACCAGGAATGAGGGGTTCAGGATGTGGGAGGGGGCTCTGGGCTGGGGCAGGGGGTTGGGGTGTGGGAGGGGGTCAGGGCTCTGGGCTGGGGGTGCAGGCTTTGGGGTGGGGCTGGGAATGAGGGGTTTGGGGTGCAGGAAGGGGCTCTGGGTTTGGGGGGGCTCAGGGCTGGGGCAGGGGATCGGGGCTCCCAATCAGCGGCACAGCAGCGATGCTAAGGCAGGCTTCCTGGCACCGCGGACCATGCTGTGCCCCGGAAGTGGCCAGCAGCAGGTCCGGCTCCTAGGTGGAGGCATGCAAGCAGCTCTGCGCGGCTCTCGCCCATAGGCACACACACACACACACACACCCAGCTCCCATTGGAACCAGCCAATGGGAGTGCAGCGCTGGTGCTCGGTACAGGAGCAGTGCACGGTGCCCCGTGACACACACACCCACCACCCCCAGCTCCCATTGGAACCAGCCAATGGGAGTGCAGAGCTGGTGCTCGGGACACGAGCAGTGGACAGTGCCCCGTGACACCCCCCCTCCCCCCCTCCCAGCCTAGGAGCCAGACCTGCTGCTTGCCGCTTCCAGTGCTGGGTCACGACCCACAGTTTGAAAACCACTGCACTAGAATACAAATCCCATGGTTCCACATCCCCTTGTCAATTTCTCGGTTTTCAGCCTCCATAAGCCCAGAGGTCGGAGAAAAAGTTCTTAAGCTGTTTACTGGTTTGAGTTGCAGCCTAAATTCCTTGATGTGATTCCTTGGCTGAACTGTTATCCCTCGGCTCCTTTCTAGCGTACAGCACCTTTGCTCCCTGACAATTTCTCTATTCCTAGTGCTTCACCTTGTCTGCCTTAGGATGCTGTTTGGATGGTTTGTTTTACACTCCTTACTATTTTCTTACTTTCACTACAACTCTCTTCCGCCTTATTTCTTAAGTCGGTTTCACTTTAATTACAGTTTATTTCCTTCGCATTTCATTTGGGCTGTACTTTTCTCACAGTTTTCTAACAATGGTTTTTCTAATAGTTTCTTAGAGACTCTTTGTTTATTTTTCCTCTCATTTAACAGTACTGTTCTTCCTTTAACTTTCCCTCTTTTCCTGTGTAGCGAGGCGGTGTGGCTCCCCGCCGCCCCAGAGAGGGAAGAGCCCATCCGGAGGCTGGAGTGGGCGGAGCTAGGGAGATCTGACCCCGCCCCTCAGAGGGTCAGGCGGCGACCCGGAAGTATAAAGGCTTGCCCTCAGAGCTTACTTGAAGCCCAGCTGCCGGGGAGGCCAGACGTCGCCAGACGTCTCCAGCCTAGCCCGCGACTGGGAAACCCTGCAGCCCAAGGTGCAGGCCAGGACTGGCCTGACTTGCCCTGCGCTCGCTACCCCGAGGAGCCCATGGTGTTGGATCCCCCAGAGGACGACACCCTGATCCAGGTACTGCCCGAGGGGGAGTGTGGAAGTAGCCCGGGGGCGGCCGACCCTAGTCTGGGTGCAGCACTGCCAGAGCCCATGTCAGTGGGTTGCGACCAGGATCCCCACTGACTAAGCAGCGGGTCGTCTGCCGCTGCTAGAGCCCCGGGCTGGGACGCAGTGAAGTGGGGGGGCCTGCGTCCCCCCTGCCACCCAACTCGTGGGTGACCGTCTCCCCCTCTCCCAGGCCTTTGGAGGCTTGGGCCTGTCATTATTGCCCCGCCCTGACCCAGGGCCCGGGCTCCCAACCGTGTGTACTGCTACAGCTCAGCCCTGCCTGAGGGCCTGAGCCCTGACTCAGCATTTGTTGCCCCGCCCTGACCTAGACCTACTATTGGTACTGTTGTTGCTCAGCCCTGCCTGCGCCTCTGACTCTGTATTGCCCTGACCTAGGGCCTGGGCCTGGTACCGTTTGTATTGACTGCTCAGCCCTGCCAGAAGGCCTGAGCCCCTGACTCATTGCTGCCCGGGCCTGACCTGGGGCTGGGGCTTATCACTACTGTGTATATTGTACTGTGGTTGTGCAGCCCCTGCCGAGGGCCTGAGCCCCTGACTCATTGCTGCCCCGCCCTGACCTGGGGCCGGGGCTTACAGTGTCTGTTACAGTTACCGCAAGGGCTGCCGAGGGAGACCCCGCGGCCAGACTAATTCCCCCAAATGTCAACTGTGTGTAGTGAGCCAGTGTGGCTCCCCGCCGCCCCGGAGAGGGTCGAGCCCCGGCAAACCCTTGTACATCCCCTTACACCCTTGTCTTTCCTCTTTCTAGCTACTGTCCCTGTGGCTAGCCCTGCTGCGCCGGCTCTCTCTGGCTTTTTTGTTCCTCCTGAACTGGACTTTCTCCCTTTGAGCTCTGTCCCTGGCGTCCCTCTGACAACGGGGGCCCTAGCCACTGGCTCCCCACTCGCTGCAGCCCTTCTTTTCTGGTGCCGGTTGCTGCTTTGCTCTCTCTCCCAGCGCTGGGCAGCCTGCCTCCAGACTCCACCAGCCATTTCCACCACTGCCTGTTTGGCCCGTTCACAGCAGTGCTCTGGGGGGAAGCTGCCACCTGCCCTTTTTTCTTTCTCCCAAAACCATCCTGGGCTCAAGCTGATCCTGCTTAGACTCCCCTGGAATCCAGCCCCCCTCTCCCCCCGAGCAGCTGTTCCAAGCGCCCCCTTTAAAAAGAGATTCTAAACAGACAGAGGCTGCTTCAGATGCACTTTTGACCCCTGGCCTCCAATGCCTCTGTGGGGAGCATCACATATTCAGTCCCTGCAAAAAAGCCACAGTCAGTGTCTGTCCCCAGTGCCAGGCTCAGAGCGACACACCAGGACTGTCACAGCAAGGAGGGTGTTTGGGGCTCTTGTGCCAAGGCAGCAGATCACCGTGCTGGCTGCTGTCCTGCAAATGCAGCCCAGGGGCAGAGCCCCAGCAAGGGGCCATGTGGCGTTCGGAACCCCCCATGCCCATCAAATACCCCACCCCGCATGGGCTGTCACCATGCCCAGGGCTGTGTGTTCATGGGCTGGGCCCTGGGGTGGGCTGTCTGGCACCAGGAGATCTGAAGGGACTGAAGCAGGTGACCCATGGGCTGCAGGCACCAGCAACCCACTGCAGTGGTGGGGGAGGCTCACTTCTGTTGGCTGGGATCTCGCCTGTGGGATGGAATCCCCACTCCTACTGTCACAGCCGGGGCATCGGAGTCCAGCCTAGTCAGTGGGGCCAGAGGCAGGGTCAGAAGCCAGGGGCCGGGGCCAGGTGACGGAGCAGGGTCTGCCGTGGCAGCCAGCTGGGGATTGCCTACCTGCACTGACCCCAGGTTTAAGTAACACCCGTAGCCGTCAGGGCCCCGGCACACTGCCCATCAGACGCAGCCTGTGGTGCTTGGCTCCAGAACGCTCACAGCCTGTGGCTGGTGACTCTGCCAGCACTGCTGAGGGCGGCAGTCCCCCAGGGACCAGCAGCCCCACGTTCTACCCTGCGGATCCTCAAAGCCCCGAGGCCACAGGATGGGGCGTCTCCTGCAGTGAGACCAGAAGATCCTCTGCAGTGGCAGCCTCCAGCCTCTTGGGCAGGTCTTGGCTGGTGACTACGTGGGCCCACGGGAGTGCAGGTTGGTGCAGGGCTGTGTGTAAATGAGTGACACCCTTCCCCAGCGATCAGTGCACCCCAGAACGGCTGACATGGCTCAGAGCAGCTGACACAGCACAAACCAGCCAGTGCACGTCAGAGCGACTGACACAGCGTGTACACACAGGCATGGCCCCAGAGTGGCTGGCACAACGCGTACAGGCCAGAGTGACTGACACCGTACATACAGCCGGTGTGCTCCCAGAGCAGCTGACACAGTGTGTACTGACCAGCACACCTGAGTGGCTGGCACAGTGTGTAACGGCTGCCACACCCTCACAACGGCTCACATGTCACGTACCAGCCAGCGCACCCCCAGAGTGACTGACACAGTGTGTACAGGTGTAACGCAGTAGGGAGCGGGGCGGATTGACCTGGGAATGTCTTCTAGTTTTACTGGGACTGTCTGTATGGGGGATGGGAGAGCAGGGGATGTCTTTATTTGAGGGATGATACCTGAGCCGGTAACCTGAGCCAGGAGGGGGTTGGGGACAGGTGACACCTTTGCCCGGGGAAACTGGACAAAGGGAGAGGAGGGGCTGGGTGGAGGGGAGTGAGTCAGCTGTGGGGGGGGGGGAGTTCTTGCTGTTTTGGGGCTGGCTGGGAAGAGGCAGGGAACCCCAAGTCTGGGGTCTAAGCTCCTTGCCCCCCAGAGGGACCTGGCTGAGGGGTCCTTGTTGTACCTATAAGCCCTGCTTGGGACTGTGTTCCTGTCATCTAATAAACCTTCTGTTTTACTGGCTGGCTGAGAGTCACGGTGAATCGCAGGAAGTGAGGGTGCAGGGCCCTGAGACCCCACACTCCGTGACAACTGGTGGCAGAGGTGGGATCTACTGCACCCCATGGACGGCGCTTCCTGCGGTAAGTGACTGGGGAGCAGTAAAACGAAGGGGGATTGACGGGGACCAGGCGTGCTGAAGAGTCAGCGAGGGACGGTTTCAGGGGGCGATTAACCCCTGGGAGTGTGTGACCAGAGAGAAGGACTTTTGCAGTAACAGGGTCCCCCTGGGGATTGCAGCGAGCGGTCCCAGGGGCGGAGGAGTTGCAGCTCGACCCTGGCAGAGAGATGGTGACCTCAAGAAGGGCTGGCACACTAGGGGTTCTCCCTGGAAACCGTGGGGAGTGGTGAGCACACAGGCCTGTGAGTGGCCAGCAGGAAGATGTATGCTAAGCACCTTAAGAGCGACCTGGTCGAGCTGTGCAAGCAGAGGGGCCTGCGCATTGTGAGGAGCACCAAAGAACAGCTGATTGCCCAGCTGGAGGAGGGAGATCGCTCTAATGAACTGATCCCTGTCTCTGAGGGAAGCAGCCCGGCAGATGCAGCACAGGCACCAGTGTCTGTCCCAGCTGTGAGTGGTCAGCTGGCTGCTGAGGGCTTCCCGAGACCCCTCCTTCCTATGCCTAGGGGAAGGGCTGGGAGGAGCCCAGCGAATACCGAGGGCACCGTGACCCCCCTGGCCAGCAGGGGATCCTCCCGGGGAAGCTCCCCATTCCTGGAGCTGAAGCGGCTGGAATGGGAGAAGGAGCTAAAACTGAGAGAGCTGGAAGATCATGAAAAACAGAGACAGCATGAAGAGAGACAGAGGCAGCACGAGCTGGAGTTGGCCAAGCTGAGGAGCAGCGAGCCCCCGGCTGCGGTGAGTGAGGGGGGACCCAGGACTGCACGGAGCTTTGATAAGCGCATCCTGGCCCAGCGTAAGGAGGGGGAGGACATGGATGACTTCCTGGATGCCTTTGAGACTGCCTGCAAGCTGAACCAGGTTGGTCCTGTGGACAGGCTCCGGGTTCTCACCCCCTTACTGGACCCCAAAGTCATGGCATTGTACCGCCAACTGGAAGGGGTGGAGAAAGGGGACTACAAACTATTCAAAAAGGCCCTGCTACGCGAGTTTGGGCTGACTCCTGAGATGTACTGGGAAAGGTTCCGGAGTCAGTATAAAACCCTTGAGGTCTCATATCTGCAACTAGCCATCTACATGGAGGAATATGCCAACAAGTGGGCAGATGGGGCCCAGACGAAGGAGGACCTGGTTAAACTGATCGTACTAGCAGGGCCGGCGCAACCCATTAGGTGACCTAGGCGGTCGCCTAGGGTGCTGCTATTTTGGGGGCGCCGGCGCCCCGGCCGCCTGTAGAAATTTGGGGGCAGGACCTTCCGCCGCCGCTGTTGGGGGCGGCATTTCGGGGGCGGGACCTTCCGCCGCCTAGGGCGCCGGAAGAGCTGGCGCCGCTACTGCGTACTAGAGCAACTGTATGAGCGGTGCCCATCCGACCTGAGGCTGTGGTTGATGGACAAAAAGCCAGAGAACCCGCGACACACAGGGCGGCTGGCTGATGAGTTTGTGAAGAGCCGGTCGGGGGGTGGCAGGGAGGAGTCCCAAAGGAACAGGCCCGCCACGATGCAGAGAAAGAGTCACCCTGGGACCTCCCAAAGGGAGAACCCCCTCCCAAGGGGAACGCCCGGCGTCCGGGCCAACCGACCGGCTTGAGGGGACCAACGGGATGTGGGCTGCTATTACTGTGGCCAGAGAAGCCACATATGGACCCAGTGCCCCAAACTCAAGGACAGACTGAGCAGACTGAACCCACACAGGGTTAACTGGGTAGAGACCCAGCCGAACGAGGGGCCGGCTTCCCAGGCAAGGGGGGCTGGCAGCTTATCAACTGCTCAGGAGGGAGGAGAGCCCCAAGCCAGCTCCTCTGGAGGGCTGGATGCCCCGGACTCAAGGTTCCCCATTTACAGGGTGGGCGCGGGGCTGTCCCTGCAGAGCGAGTGCCTTGTTCCACTGGAGGTGAATGGGAGGAAGGTCAATGAATACTGGGATACGGGCGCGGAGGTGACGCTGGCCCGGCCCGAGGTGGTGGCCCCAGATTGGGTGATGCCCAACACCTACCTGACCCTGATGGGGGTGGGCAGGACCCCGTTCAAGGTGCCCGTGGCGAGGGTACACCTGAAATGGGGGGCCAAGGAGGGCCCAAGGATGTGGGGCTGCACCACCATTTGCCCACTGAGGTGTTAATGGGGGGGGGGAGACCTGGAGGACTGGCCAAGCAACCCCCAGGGTACCTGTAGCCAGAGCCGGCGAGGGGCACTGCGCCCTGACCTCAGGGAGGGTACCTTGCCCGAGGTGCAGGACCCTACCCCGGAGGGGAGGGGGCGCTGAGGGACACGGCTCAGAGGGGCTGTGCCTTCAGACCCAGCCGGCAAGAGGGAGACGGTCCCCATCCCTTCCCCAGCCGCTGAGTTCCAGGCCGAGTTGCAGAAAGATCTCTCCTTGCAGAAGCTAAGGGACCTGGCCAACCTCAGTGCAGTACAGACCATGGGGAGAGGTTGCAAGGAGAGGTTCCTGTGGGAGAAGGGGTTCCTGTACCGAGAATGGGCTCCCCCAGGGAAAATGGAGTCATGGGGGATCAGGAGGCAGCTGGTGATCCCCCAGAAGTTTCACCGCAAGCTACTGCACCTGGCCCATGACATCCCCCTCTCAGGGCACCAGGGAATCCGGTGTACCAGGCAAAGGCTGCTACAGAACTTTTACTGGCCTGGGGTCTTTACTACGGTCCAACAGTACTGATCCCTGTCAGAGGGTGGGAAAGGCCCGGGACAAGGGGAAAGCAGCTTTGAGACCCTTGCCCATCATAGAGGAGCCTTTTCAGAAGGTGGCTATGGACATAGTGGGACCTCTCAGTAAGACGACCCGGTCGGGGAAGAAATACATTCTAGTGGTGGTAGATTTCGCCACCCGCTACCCCAAGGCAGTGCCCTTAGCTTCCATTGAAGCAGACACAGTGGCAGATGCGCTGCTGACCATTTTCAGCCGAGTGGGGTTCTCCAACTTCATGTCAGCCCTGCTCCGGTGCTTGTGGGAGAAATGTGGGGTCCGGCACAGGTGGGCCTCAGCGTATCACCCCCAGTCCAACGGGCTAGTGGAGAGGTTCAACAGAACGCTAAAGATGATGCTAAAAACATTTATGAACCAGCACCCGCAGGATTGGGACAAGTACTTACCTCACCTGCTGTTCGCGTATAGGGAAGTGCCCCAGGAGTCTACCGGGTTTTCGCCTTTCGAACTGTTATATGGAAGGCGGGTAAGGGGGCCCCTAGACCTGATGAGAGATGAATGGGAGGGGAAGGCCACTCCCGATGGAGAATCTGTGGTGGAATATGTCCTGACCTTCCGAGAAAGACTTGCTGAGCTTATGGGCCTGGCCAGGTAGAATTTAGCCAGAGCCCAGAGGAAGCAGAAGGTCTGGTATGACCGCACGGCGCAGGCCTGCGCCTTCGCCACCGGGGATCAGGTGATGGTCCTCATCCCCGTGAGGAAAAACAAACTCCAGGCTGCCTGGGAAGGTCCCTTCAAGGTGGTCAAGCAGCTAAATGAGGTAAACTATGTGGTGGAGCTGTCGAACCGGGCACACCGCTGCCGGGTGTACCATGTGAATACGATGAAGCCATATTATGACGGGGGAATGTGGTGTTGGCCGTGCGTGGACATTGGGAGGAGCAGGGAGATGACCCTTTAGTAGATCTATTCCCTGGGACAAGAGCTGGTTCCCCCCTGGAAACAATTCCCCTCTCTGATCAGCTGACCCCGGCCCAGCAAGCTGAGATCAGGGGGGTGCTGCATTTGTACCCACAGCTGTTTTCCAACCAGCCTGGACACGCTAATTTGACTGTCCACCGGGTGGAGACCGGATCGCATCCTCCTATAAGCTGCTCCCCCTTTCGAGTCCCAGGGAAAACTGCCCAGGACCTGGAAAGAGAGGTCCGGGACATACTGGCTTTGGAGGTGATCCAGCCCTCTTCCAGCCCTTGGGCCTCGCCGGTGGTGCTGGTCCCCAAAAAGGACGGGTCGATCCGGTTCTGTGTGGACTATTGGAAGCTCAATGTCATCACTGTATCTGATACCTACCCCATGCCCAGGCCTGATGAGCTCCTAGACAAGCTGGGAGGCGCTCGGTACCTTACCACCATGGATCTTACAAAGGGCTACTGGCAAGTGCCACTGGATGCAGATGCGAGGCTGAAATCGGCCTTTATCACCCCTCTGGGGCTCTCTGAGTTTCTGACCCTGCCTTTCGGCCTCAAGGGAGCGCTGGCCACCTTCCAACGCTTGGTGGATCAGCTACTGAGGGGGATGGAGAGTTTTGCTGTGGCGTATATTGACAACATCTGTGTCTTTAGCCAGACGTGGGAGGACCACGTGTCCCAAGTTAGACAAGTGCTGGACCGACTCCAGGAGGCTGGGCTGACCATAAAGGCTGAGAAGTGCAAGGTGGGGATGGCTGAAGTATCTTACCTGGGCCATCGGGTGGGGAGCGGCTGCCTAAAGCCAGAACCAGCCAAGGTGGAGGTGATCAGAGACTGGCCTGCTCCCCAAACCAAAAAGCAGGTCCAAGTCTTTATTGGGATGGCGGGGTACTATCGAACGTTCGTGCCCCACTTTAGCGCCATAGCCACCCCCATCACTGAGCTGTGCAAGAAGGGGAAGCCAGACAAGGTGGTCTGGACCGAGAAGTGCCAGGAGGCTCTCCGGGCACTGAAGGAGGCTCTGGTCAGTGGCCCAGTTCTGGCAAATCCAGACTTTGACAAGCCCTTTATGGTGTTCACCGACGCCTCAGACACGGGACTGGGGGCGGTGTTAATGCAGGAGGATGAAAAGGGGGAGAGACACCCAATCGTGTACCTGAGCAAGAAGTTGCTACCCTGGGAGCAAAACTACACGGCCATCGAGAAGTAATGCCTGGCCATGGTGTGGGCCCTTAAGAAACTAGAGCCATATCTATTTGGGCGACACTTCACCGTGTACACTGACCACTCTCCCCTGACCGGGCTCCACCAGATGAAAGGAGCCAACACCAAGCTCCTGAGGTGGAGCCTGCTCCTGCAGGATTACGATATGGACGTGGTCCATGTGAAGGGAAGTGTCAATATGATAGCGGATGCGTTGTCCCGGAGAGGGGGCCCTGAACTTCCCCAGGTCACTGGTCAGAGTGACCCCGCTCAGTTCAGTCTCGAAGGGGGGAGAGATGTGACACAGTAGGGAGCGGGGCGGATTGACCTGGGAATGTCTTCTAGTTTTACTGGGACTGTCTGCATGGGGGATGGGAGAGCAGGGGATGTCTTTATTTGAGGGATGATACCTGAGCCGGTAACCTGAGCCAGGAGTGGGGTGGGGCCAGGTGACACCTTTGCCCGGGGAAACTGGACAAAGGGAGAGGAGGGGCTGGGTGGAGGGGAGTGAGTCAGCTGGGGGGGGGGGTTTCTTGCTGTTTTGGGGCTGGCTGGGAAGAGGCAGGGAACCCCAAGTCTGGGGTCTAAGCTCCTTGCCCCCCAGAGGGACCTGGCTGAGGGGTCCTGGTTGTACCTATAAGCCCTGCTTGGGACTGTGTTCCTGTCATCCAATAAACCTTCTGTTTTACTGGCTGGCTGAGAGTCATGGTGAATCGCAGGAAGTGAGGGTGCAGGGCCCTGACTCCCCCACACTCCATGACAACAGGCCAGCGAGCCCCCAGAGCGACTGGCACGGCGCGTACCGACCGGCGCGCCCCAGAGCGACTGGCACGGCGCGTACCGACCGGCGCGCCCCAGAGCGACTGGCACGGCGCGTACCGACCGGCGCGCCCCAGAGCGACTGGCACGGCGCGTACCGACCGGCGCGCCCCAGAGAGACTGGCACGGCGCGTACCGACCGGCGCGCCCTAGAGAGACTGGCATAGGGTACCGACTGGCACGGCCCGGAGCTTCAGTGAGAAGCTGGGGCTGTGCTCAGCAGCATGGTTGGGACCCTGTGTGTGGGTCCCCGTGTGTGGGACCTCTGGGGCCTAACTCACACAATGAATCGAGCTTTGGGGAGGGGGTCTGTGGAAAGTGCCACGCTGCTGCTGGAGCAAACCTGGGCCTGGCACTGTCACGCTGCGTTGCAGCCCCTGCTGCTGGCTCAGAGAAGCAGGGGATTGAGGCACCGCAGCTGAAGCTGTGCTTTGCTCCCCAGCTGGGCAATCCCAGAGGGCCGGCTTGGCTGCGGAATTCTATTGGGTGGGGACTTTGAACTACTAGGACCTGCCCGGCCTGCTAGCAGACTGGCTCTGCCAGGCTGTGTCTTCACTGCACAATTCCCCCAGGTTATCTGCACCCGGTGTAGCCTAGCTCAGCAGTGAGCATCCCCATGACCAGGCGCGCCCCTCGTTACTGCGCCCTCCCTGCTTCTGCTCTCAGGCGGGTGTGGCTGGGGCATGGCCCGTGGTACGCTGGGCTGAGACGCACAAGGATTTCTTCCCAGTCTCTCCTTCGAAGGGAATGATGGGGAGGCACTGGAGGGTGAGCAGCACCTGTGAGATTTGTGCCAGCATCCCCACAGTGGGTGAGTTAATGTCAAACTGCAGCCTGTGTCCAACTACAGTCTGGGGATCAGGGGCACCTCCAGGCACCAGCGCAGCAAGCGCGTGCCTGGGGCGGCAAGCCGTGGGGGGCGGCCTGCCGGTCGCCGTGAGGGTGGCAGTCAGGCTGCCTTTGGCGGCACGCCTGCGGGAGGTCCGCTGGTCCCGCGGTTTCGGCAGCAATTTGGTGGCGGGTACGCCGAAGGCGCAGGACCGGCGGACCTCCCACAGGCGCGCCGCCAAAGGCAGCCTGAGTGCCGTGCTTGGGGCGGCAAAATACATAGAGCCGCCCCTGCTGGGGATAACTGGCTGGAGCAGCACTGCTGACGGGCTGGAGGTTACAGTGCATCACAGACTGAATCGGGGTCAGCAACGTGACGTAGCTGGTTCTGGGGTGTATTAAGAGGAGTGTTGTGTGTAAGGCGCGGGTCACTGTCCCACTCTGCTCAGCGCTGGTGAGGCCCCCGCTGGAGTCCTGTGTCCCCTTCTGGGCACCGCACCTTAGGGAAGATATGGACAAATTGGAGAGACCAGAGAAGAGCAACAAAAGGGATCAAAGATTTAGAAAACCTGCCCTGTGAGGAAAGGTTAAACCTGGTCAGACATGGACATGTTTAGTCTGGAGAAAAGACGGCTGAGGAGATGTTAAGGGCTGTTAGAAAGAGCGATTGTTCGCCGTGTCCACTGAGGGAAGGACAAGACGTAATGGGCTCAATCTGCAGCCAGGGAGATGTAGGTCTGATGTGAGGAAAAACTTTCTAACTCTCAGGGTAGGTAAGTTCTGCAACAGGCTTCGAAGGGAGGCTGTAGAATCTGTCACTGGAGGTTTAAGAACAGGTGGGACAAACCCCTGTCAGGGCTGGTCTAGGTTTACTTGGGCCTGCCTCCACGCAGGGGGCTGGACTAGATGATCTGTCCATGCTATGGGATGACTTGGCTGGTGGTACCATGTGCTGCAGTACATATACATGTGCATGATCCACCAGGGGGCGCAGATAGACTGGAGAAGACCAGACACCATGTGCCTTAGGTCTCGATTGTACCCCACCACATGAGCCCTGTCAGGGCCCAGGAGCCAAGGACTGGAGAACACGGGCACGGCCAGTCTCTGACGTTCCTTTATTGACCCGTCACACTGGGAACGTGCAGCTGAGTTAATTGGCCGCGATGGTCTGGTCGATCCAGGCCCTGAGCTTGGTGACACGGGCGTAAACGCCGGGCGTGGATGGGGAGCAGGTGCTGCTTCCCCAGGAGACGATCCCCACCAGGGTCCAGGCGCCGTCCTTCTGGCACACCAGGGGGCCGCCGGAGTCACCCTGCAAGGACAAGCAGCAGGTTGGGGGGTGTCTCCTCCTAGGGGGGCGCAAAGCGAGGGGGACCTGCTCATCCACTGGCTGTTCCCCAAATGCAAATGAGTCTGCGCTTGTCTGGATGGGGCCCTACGTAGCCACTGCTGGGGAGAGAGATGGGGAGGGTGGATTGCGGGGAGGGAAATGGGAGCCTAGAGGAAGGGAGGGAGGGATGCACAGATCCCTGGTTAGCTCAAGGGGGGCTGCCTGCACGGATGCAGGGATGGGGTGACAGGCAGGGAGGGATGGCGAGAGAGCGGAGGTGGCTAGCGGGACAGCATTCTGAGCAGTGGCTAGGAGTGATGTGTGGCCAGACAGGCGGGCACAGAGGCAGGCAGGGGGGCCGCGGTGCTGCTGAGCTGGGTACCATGCAGGAGGAGGCTCCAGCGGCGTCGGCGCAGATCATGACGTCAGGGATGTTGCCCCAGTACCTCCTGCACTGCCTGTTGGTCAGCAGGGGCAGGGCCACCTGCTGCAGCTGGTCTGGGGTGTTCTGGGCTGGAAAACAAAGGCAGGCAGGAGATGGCGTCAGCCAGGCAGCATGGGGCAGCCCCCAATCCCAGACACTGCAGCCCCTGGGCCTCGCCTGGCACCGGGACCTCAACAGGGAGGGAGGGGCCTGGAGAGCTCCCCCTGGGGCCCCTCTGCAGAAGAAGGGGCCCCAGCTGCACCTGCCCTCCCGGGGCACGCACAGGACAGCTGTGTCCAGTCAGGCGGGGACCCCTCGGGGGCCTCCTGGTCAAATTCTCTGGGTTTGGCTTGGGGCAGGAAGAGAGGCAGGGCCCGGAGGGGGCTAGCCGGAGTGGGCAGAGGGCTGTCCAGTGCTGCGGGGGCTGAGCTGGGCCCCCTTTCCTAGTCCATCATGTGCCCGGGAAGGGCAGGGGGCTGAGGAGAGGGGTTGGCAGAGGTGAAAGTAAGCCGGTCCGGTACGGCGTACCGGCAAGAGCCAGTACGCTGTGCCGGACTGCACCGGCTTCTGCAGCGGAGATTTAAAGGGCCCAGGGCTCCGGCCACTGCAGGGAGCCCCGAGCCCTTTAAATCCCCACTGTAGCTCCGGCAGCCGGGCTGGGGCTGGGATTTAAAGGGCCTGGAGCTCCCGCGGCTGCGGAGCAGCGGGGGGGATTTAAAGGGCTCGGGGCTCCCTGCAGCCGCGGAAGCTCCGGGCCCTTTAAATCCCGGCCCCAGCCCGGCTGCCAGAGCTCCGGCGGGGATTTAAAGGGCCCGGAGCTCCACGGCGGCCGGAGCCCCGGGCCCTTTAATTTGCCCCTGAGCCCCAGGGGCTCCCAGCCACCTCTGCAGCTGGGAGCCCAGGGGTGATTTAAAGGCCCTGGGGCTCCCAGCCAGAGCCGGTGCCCCAGGGCCTTTAAATCTTGAGAGGCCCCGCCTCTTCCAGTTGAGGCCACGCCTCTTCCGGGTGAGGCCCCGCCCCCGCTCAGGACTCCGGCCATACCGGTAAGTCCTGTAAGTTACTTTCACCCCTGGGGGTTGGGGAAGAGTCAGATCAGTTGGCTAAGCTGGGTCCCCCACATGGCTGGAGATATGTTACCGCTGGGATTGGTCAGGCCCCAGCCTGTGGTCACGCAGGTCAGGCCTCCAGGGAAGTCGTCAGTGGCCGCGGACAGGCACACGGGGGACACACGGTCCGTCATGTTGGCTGGCGTGGCCAGCTTCAGCAGTGTGATGTCATTCTTCATGGAGACCCCGCTGAATTTGCGATTCTTGAAAACCTGCCACGTGACACAGAGGAGCCGGAGACCACATCCAGCCCCCATACGAGACCCCACCAAAATCACGTTCACCCCCTAGCAGGACTCTTGTAGGCCACATCCACTCCCCTTCAGCAGGACTCCCCAGAGACCATGTCCACCCCCTGCAGGAGCCCGAGGAGCTCTGCCCGTGAGACATGACACAGGCTGACCAGTGAGTGTACCGGGGGTTGAGGTGGGCACGAAGGGTCACTGGGGGACCGGTGTTCCAGGCTCATGGAGGGAGGACATGTGGGGACCCCGCGCTGGCCAGCCCCCTACCTGGGCAATCTGCAGGACTTGCCCATCCTCAGCCGGAGAACGTTGGTCAAATTCCCCCAGAACCACACGGTGATTTGTGCTGCGGGGGGAAGAAAAGGAAGCCCCGAGTACAGGGAATGGTGGGGCAGGCCTGGCTCCCTGCAGCACCTTCTATCCCCTCCCCAAGCCTGGCACGGGGGTGGGGGTCTGTGCCCAGGAAGTGTGGCAGGGGCAGTGCGAGCCCCTGGAGCTGGCTCAGGGCCCAGGTGGCTGGGCAGGGGATTGCAGGGCTGAAGAAAGCAGCACGGGCCATGTGAGCCGAGTGGAGCTCTCTGTGTCAGGACACTGAGGCCCGTGCCCCATGCCCAACAGTATCTGCCAGTACATCTCAGTGCAGGTGGCACAGCCATCCCCTCTGCGTCCCATCGCCCACTCCGTCCCACTCTAGTGCCTGGACCACGGCGCCCCGCAGCTCCTGCCCCAGTTCCTACCTGACGCCGCAGTTCTCGCTGATCAGGGAGCCGCCGCAGAAATGGAAGCCGGTGTTGTCCTGTGGGGAGGGGGAGAGCAGGCGGTGACTGAGCTGGCCCATGACCGCCATGTGCCGGGGACCCCCCACTCTGCCTGGCGGGGACTGCCGGGAACCAGGGGAGGGGAATTGGGGCTAGAGCATCAAACTAAGGGGGAGCAGCTGGCTGAGACCCATCCCTGGGAAGCAGGTGCCCCCTCTGGGCACCCAGTGCCCTCTGCCCCATCTGCCGGGCACAGATTACAGCAGGGGCAGGCCTGCCCTACCCCACAGGGATCTCTGCTGAGCCCGTGTGCTTGGAGGGGAGCCAGGGCCTGCGATGCCCGGCAGGGGCTGGGAGCAGCAGGAGAGAAGGCCACTTGGGGCAGGGGAAAGATTCCCACCAGAGCCCGGGCGCCGGAGCTGAGGGCTCTGGGGGCAGGGCTGGGGGAAGGGTCCAGGCAGGTGCCCTTGGAGCAGCAGAGAGGCCAGTTCATCCCACTGTCTCGGGCAGCGCTGGCCATCAGCAGATGCTGCCCTGGGGTAACAGGCCCTTGCCCCACAGCAGAGCAGGCACCGATCGGGGGCAGGGAGGCTGGGAATTAGGGTAACCAATTTTCCAAAGGGAAAACGGGACACCATACGGATCTGGCCCAAGTCCTTCTCCCCAGGCGGGGCTGGCCCGAGCCCTGCCTGCCTGCCCATCCTCCCAGCCCCCGTGAGGCTGTTGCTACCTGCCAGAACCCTGCCTGTCCCCTGCCCGAGCCCTGCCTCCCCCCTGCATGGGGCTGGCATCACAGTTCGCCCTCTGCACTGCACCCCGCTTTTTTTTTTACAAAAGTGGGCATTTGTCCTGTTTGCACTTGCCAACTTGATCAGTTAGCCAAGGCAAACAGGACAAATGCCCATTTTTGCCAAAAAAGTCAGGACGCCCAGGACAGGGCTTAAAAAAGGGACTGTCCTGGCCAAAACAGGACGTATGGTCACCCTACTGGGAATCCACCTGCATGCCAGAGCCAATCTAAGCAGCAAGGGGCAGCCAGTGCTGCTGGGAAATGCATACAGAACATGGAGGCAAGTGCCGCAGGGAGCAGCCGGGGGCCCAGATACCACGGTGATGGGCATGTGCAGGTGTGACGCAGTAGGGAGCGGGGTGGACTGACCTGGGAATGTTGTTTCATTTTACTGGACTGTCTGCATGGGGGATGACTTTAGGTGAGGGACGGTACCTGAGCCTGTAACCTGAGCCAGGAAGGGGGCTGGGGCAAGTCGACACCTTTGTCCCGGAAACTGGACAAAGGGAGAGGAGGAGAGAAGGAGGGGGAGAGATCCTGCGGGAGGCGTTTTTGGTTTCAGTTTTGGGGCTGGCTGGGAAGAGGCAGGGAACCCCAAGTCTGGGGTCTAAGCTCCTTGC
>QXTE01000492.1:0-139544 GCA_003942145.1 Platysternon megacephalum
TCCCCAGTGATTCTAAGGGACAAAATTATAGGTGCGGAATAAAATTCTGCCTCCTTAAGATCGTGTTTTCCATGCCTAGAATTCAACTGTTACCAGATGGATCAGACTGAACAGGTTTCAAACCTCGAGGAGGCTCTTACCTTCTAAACAGGGACGTCTGTTTTCTAGAAAATCACTAAAAGAGGAGAAAACTCGAAAGAGGTTCCTCCTGGCGCTCACGTACGTGAATCCGAATATTCCCTCAGTCCTCAAAGAGAGACCTCGAGAAGGACACTCGCTGAAGCAAAGCCACAGGGGTCTCCCAGGTTTCCCTGGCCCCTCACCCCTGTCCTGCCTGGCTGATGTCAGCATCTCTCTGTGAGGTCATCACCTCCCCACCACCTTTGACCAATAGTCTGAGGTCCTGCAAAAGGCCTTTGTGATGTCACTGACACACCCCTCCCTTGCTGTGCTAATGTCCTGCCCCTGGCCAGGCACTTTGGAGGTTTGAGCTACTCCCTGTGGATCACCCCACTCAAGGAGTGTTCACTCTGGGAAGCAAGCCGGCTAGACAGTCAAACCTCAGACGCTGCTCCCAATGCTACACTCAGTTTTTCAGAAATTAGGAGACTTTATGGCCAGAAGAGACCATTAGAGCATCTAATCTGACCCCCTGCATGTCACAGGCCTCCTGTATGACACAATAGCTACTTTTGGGGCAAACACATTCCAGAAAGGCATCTAGTCTTCATTAAATGACATCAAGAGATGGAGAATCCAACACTGCCCTTGGTAGCTTGTTCCTGTGGAGAATCATCCTCCCTGTTGAATATTTGTGCCTTATTTGTCATATGAATTTGTCTCTTTTCACCTTCCAGCCATTGGGTCTTGTTATGCCTTTCTCTGCTAGGTTAAAGAGCCCTTTAATACCCAATATATTCTCTCTATTAAGGCACTTTAAGGCTTCAAGGAAGTCACCTTTCGATCTTCTTTTGATAAGCTAAACAGGTTGAGCTCTTTCAATTGCTCACTAGAAAGCATTTTTCTCCAGCCCTCAGAACATTTGGTGGCTCTTTGCTGCCCCAGCTGCAATTTCACAACATCTTTTTCAAATGAGGACACCAAAACTGGAGGCAGTATTCTAATATCAGCAATGCTACTGGAAACCTGTGGTAAAGGACTTCACTTTGCACCACATCTAGGTTGTTCAGTTTAGTCCTGGGAAGTGTTTTTATCTTTCTTTTTCTTGAAACCATTTCTGACTTTGATGCCGCATCACTTGAAATCTACCTGTGTGATTAAATAAATTTGTTTTCTTCTTTAATTGAAATGAAGTGAACTGTGTGTGTAACTCCATTTGGGGTGGGAAAATGTATGTATATTGATCCCCTCGGAGGGGCAATGGACCTATTCTATCAGGACTGTCCAGGAGAAGGCTGGACAATACAGGCCACACATTTTGGGGGGGAAATCTGGGACTGTGTGTGTCTTGGGATCACCCTGCAGTAAGAACCAAGGCTGTGAAAGCCAGAGTGTGAGCTGAGCGTGGCTGGCAGGCAGCAGCTGCACACAGACACTCGGGGTAAGACCGGATTGCTGGAGGCTGTTTGTGAATGGTCTGGGTTGGGAGCGACAGCAGCAAAGCATTACTGGGCACCCCAGGTTACAGGGCAGGCGGTGACACTGCCCCCCTTCCCCCTCCCACCCCACTGTCTGGATTACATCCTGGATTGTGATAGCCTCATTGTCTCGATGGACAATGAGAATGGACACAACTCGTATCCTGGTTGGATGTTCCAAGATTCTCCCATGAGTACGGGTCATTTCCTGATTGGCCCAGGCCAGCTTTGCCCAGCAGAGTGACCAGGCTGCGCGATCCAACAGAAATGGTATAAAATGTCCCATTTTGTTCAGCACGTCGCTTCCTCAAGTCAAAATGTCTGCATGAAGGAGCCGTGAGTGGGACCAGCATCGCTTGGTCAGGGAGAACACCCCCTGCTGGGTAACAACTTTAGTCTGGTTGCTGTCAAGCACCCTATTAACTCTGGCTTTTAAAGTCCGGTCTTGGGCAACCGCTGAGAAATCCCCCCAGAGAACAGGTGTGTGGCTGTCACAGCACCTGGAGTGAATCACCTGAATGAACTCCCTCGCTGTCTCTAGAGCCAGTCACTGCAACGGAGAAGCTGAGCTGGAGAAGTCACCTCCAGGCCAGCTCCAACGGATATGTAGAAAAAAATGTCATTTTGAGTATTTACATATTGGTTAATGAACCATATTTACATACTGGCTAATGAATTGACAACGTGGTGGTGTTAAGGTAACTGCTTCATATCTGAGTTAACACCCTCTGGGTGACTAAAATGGATGATGCGCAGAGGCGACAGGTAACGGCTGATGGGGGGGGACACAATGTAAAGGTTCTGGTGGTGGGCTGCAGGGTTCAGGGCAGGTACTCAACACACAAAGGAGTTTTGATTTCTAGACCTACTTTTGATGTCATTGTGTCGGGTTGTCCCCCACTCCCCCCCCCCCAGGCTGCCACCTGATGCACTGGGGTACCACTGAGCCCACCTGTTCCACCAACCTGGGCTCCCTTACCCTGTCCTGCTGAGCCAGGCCCTCAAGCCTCCTGCAGCGCACACACAGGTTGGGCCCCACCCAGCTGCAGAAAGACACAGACCCTGAAATCAACTCTGCACGGGAAGGCTTCAAATAAGGAATTGCCCACATAGGCGCCGACTTCATGGGTACTCCAGGGCTGGAGCCCCCACAGGGAAAAATTAGTGGGTGCGCCGCACCCACCGGCAGCCAAGCTCCCCCCTCCTTGTCTCCTTCTCCCCCCCCCCCCACCCCGAGCAGGCCAAGTCCCCGCTCCTCCCCCTCCCTCCCAGCACTTCTTGCTCTCACCACCACCTAACAGCTGTTTGGAGGCACTTAGGGCTTTCCAGGAGGGAGGGGGAGGAGCGGGGACACAGCATGCTCGGGGGAGGAGGCAGAGAAGAAGCAGGGCAAGGGCGGGGACTTGGGGGAAGGGGGTGGGGCTGGGTGGGAAAAGGCGGGGTGGGGCAGGGACTTTGGGGAAGGGGTAAAATGGGGGTGGGGTGAGGGCGGTGCAGGGGCGGGGGGTCGAGCACCCACCAGGCAGAGGGGAAGTCGACGCCTATGATTGCCCAGCACTCAAGTGCACAACCCCTCTGGAGTGTAAACCCAAAATTATACCATCTTGCACTGCATAGAGAACTATACGGCATAAACTCATGAAATTCACCCCCTTCCTCAGTGTGGAGGACGATACGCACAGCTTTTGCCCCCCAGTTATGAATTTCAGAAACTGGTTTTAGCGAAAACAAAACCAAGTTCATCAACTACAAAAGATCAATTTAAGTGATTATAAGAGATAGAAAACAGATCAAAACAGATTACCTATCCAATAAAACAAACACACAAGCTAAACTCAATATGCTAAAGAAACTGGTTGTAAGCATCAATTTCTCACCCTAAATCAGTGGTCCCCAACCTTTTCCTTCTGGCGGGCGCCAAAAAAAACCCCAACAAACCACCCCGAGCGCTGCCGGCGGGCACCAAAAAAACCCCCAACAAACCACCCCGAGTGCTGCCGGCGGGTGCCAAGCGCTGCTGGCAGAGCAAAAAAAAACCCCAAAACCCCGAGGTCTCCGATGGCGCACTTACATCCCCCGGCGGGCGCAATGGCGCCCGCGGGCACCGCGTTGGGGACCCCTGCCCTAAATGTTATTTTAGGCAGATTGCAGAGGTTCTTGAAGGCAAACTGCTCTTGCTTGCAACTTAATACTTCAGATGTTTCTTTCACAAGCTAGACCACTTTCCAGCTCTTCCCCCCCCCCGCCTCCCCATCTTGTTTCTTAAATGTTCACAGCAAACATCTTGGACGGGGATTCAGAGAAAAACAAACACTGATTATGTCACTCCCCTGCCTTAAATAGGTTTCACATATGGCTGGAATCCCATGTTTTCCAGTGTGATTCTACCCCCAGTCAGTGGAAAAGTACTAATTTTATCCTAAAGTTCAGTATCGGGTGACGTGATCACATGACCCTGCAGCCACAACTCAAAGTCTGTTTGCTGGATCCACAGAAAGGCTTTCCAGGAAGGTGGAACATTAGAGTCTTAAAAGACCTGTTGTTTTTCCTAGTAGTCCATCCAGACTGATTGCATTGTCTGGTGGGCGTTCCCCACTTGTGAAAACCCACAAGTGAAAACCCACTTGTAATTGATTCATAGTCAATATTCCTAACTTCAGATACCAAAATGAGACATGCATACAAATAGGATAATCATATTCAGTAAATCATAACCTTTCCAATAATACGTCACATAACCCCTCTTGCATAAAATACATCTCAGTTATGCTATAATCATATAACAATATTTCTATGAAGATTATGGGGCGCAGTGTCACCGTCATGTTTTACAAAACTATGCAATAGCAGACGGAGACTGTTCTAAAAGAGAGCGACACATGAAGCAGCTCTGGATTGCACTGATGTATTATATCAATTTGAAGAACAGGGATATTTGCAAACTAAACCTTTGATATGATCTTTTGGGGCTCTTGTGATAATATCAGCACCCAATAATTATGTCAGGAATCAGTTATAATGTAACCATATAAAATTATTTTCCCTCTGCATTTGAATCCGCTCTCCCTGCTGGATTTACAAGGAAAGCTTGGCTCTCTTGGGCATCACAAGTATCAGAAATCTCATGCTAACCCTCCTGGGGACTATGATGTCTCTCTTCTGGTATCTACAGCAGGGGTCTCAAACTCAAATGACCACGAGGGCCACATGAGGACTAGTACATTGGCCCGAGGGCCGCCTTTACTGACACCTCCCCCAGCTGCCCTCGGCCCTGCCCCCCCTCCACCCCTTCCATGAGGCCCCGCCCCTGCCCCGCCTCTTCCCTGCCCCCCTTCCAACCCCTTCCCCGAAATCCCCTCCCCAACTCTGCCTCCTCCCTGCCCCCAAGGGGCACAGGATGGGTGTGGGGTGTGGTGGGGGCTCAGGGCAGGGAGTTGGGGTGAGGGGTGCAGGAGGGGGTCAGGGTGTGGCAGGGGGTTCAGGGCAGGGGGTCGGGGTGCAGGAGAAGTGCGGGGGGCTGGCTCTGGCCCAACCCGCACCGGGGGCAGGGCAGGCTCCCTGCCTGCCTGCCCTGCCGCCGCGCCAGGATGCGGCTGGAACCTGGGGAAGGAGGGACGCAGGGGTGTGTGTGGCTGTTGCTTCATTCCCGGCCAATGGGAACTGCTGGGGGCGGTGCCTGAAGCAACAGCCACACATACCCCTGCGCCCCTCCTCCCCCAGGTTCCAGCCGCTTCCCGGCGCGGGGGCAGGGCAGGCAGGCAGGGAGCCTGCCCTGCCCCGGTGCGGGTCGGGCCGGAGCCGCTCTAGGTAAACGTTGGGGGAGGGGAGGGCAAGGGGGCCGTGAGGAGCTCGCGGGCCGCAGAAAATAACCCTGTGGGCCGCGTGTTTGAGACCCCTGATCTACAGTATCACAGAATGCTGAACATGGGGCATCAGTAGCAAAGCTGGAAAAACAGGTATTGTGGCAGGAGGAGAGTGGTTTGAAAGAATTTTTGGAATGTAAATTAAAACAGGTTTCTGTGCTCAATCTCCTGTGCCCAGCCCAGTGAGCAGGGACGTTCCAGTCACCTATCTGAGCTTGCCTGCAATTCCAATTTCTCTTTACAGTTCACTTTTAACTAGAGATGGACTCCAAACTAGGACAGAGAATCCAGACCGCTCCGAAACATGAGGAAAATCAGATCTAGGTGCAGATTTAACTTCACAGCTCAGGTTTATTTTTATGACGGCCCATTTCAGAACTCAAATCCCAACACTCTTGTGACGTGACTTGGGTTTGGATCTGAAGGTTAGGCACTTGAATTTGGATGGAAGCTTCACAACTGACCCATTTTTGCTATTAACATTAAAGTTTAATAGTGTGACTTTCCAGTTCTTAATTATTACTCATTATAATATATTTCGACATTATCCAATCCAGCAAACTCTTAAGTTTATGCTTAATTATAAGCATGTGAGTAGTCCCACTGACATCAATGGAACTGCTTAAGTGCTTGCTAGGTGGGGAGCCTGGGGAGGCAGTGGGAGCCAGGGAAAATGGGAAGATGAGGGGAATACCAGTGCAGTTCCCCTGAAAATGACAATATTTTATTTAATTTTTTCTTAAGGTCCTCACCTGGCAGAGTACAGTGAGGACCTTAAGAAAAAATTAAATAAAATATTGTCATTTTCAGGGGAACTGCACTGGTATTCCCCTCATCTTCCCATTTTCCCTGGCTCCCACTGCCTCCCCAGGCTCCCCACCTACCTCCCCATTGCCTTGGCCCCACTGCCTCTGCACAGAGCCCGGCAATCTCCCCCTTACCCCTTCCCCATGCACATCCCCATCATCCTGGTTACCTGTTGCCTCCCCCAGCCACCCCTCCTGGCCCCAATGATTCCCCCAGGCTCCCCAGCCATACCCCCATTGCCCATGGCCTGTCCAGCTTCCCACAGGCTCCCTGAGCCCCTCTGCTAAGCCCTGCTTCCTGAATTGCCCTGAGCTTCCTTCTGCAGTCAGCCAGCCACACCTTGCTTTTCTCACCAGCCTGGATTATCGCAGGGTGACCCCAACACACTCCCAGTCCCAGATTTTCCCTCATAAATGTATGTTCTGTCATGTCCAACCCTCTCCCAGACAGTCCAGAAATACAAAATTTGTTATTCCTTTAAAGGGAATAATGTACATCAGCTCATTTCCATAAATTAAGTTACTCTGACACTTTTCTTAAATTTTCTTTCCACTAAAATTTTGAAATTTCAATTTCTAATCCGCTTCAGAATCAAAACAAATTTAGAAGTGTCAGAATTTCCCACGGGATGGACACTGTATTTCCCAATCATCTCTATTCGTAACACAAGGACTAGAGGATGTTCAGTAACATAAAAGGCTGGAAATTCAAGGCTGATGATAGGAAATACTTTTTCACACAATGGGTGATTATCCTGTGGAACTCACTGCCACATGATGTCATAGAGGGCAAGAATTTAGTAAGATTCAAAGAGGGACTGGATATTTCTATGGACCACAAGAACTTCCAGAGCTGGAATAGTTAATGCATAAAACCATGGCAGGGATATTAAACCTCCTGCTCCAAGACTTGAGCTGACTGTAACTATTACAGACCAAGATGAGACCTAGCACAGGATGATTATCCCCAAACCTGTTACTGTGGGGTTCTTACACCTCCTCTGCAGCCACTGACACTGGAAACAGGACACTGGAGTGGACAGGCCTCCACTCTGATCCAGTCTGCCTATTCCCTATGACCTAAGTCAGTGGCTTTCAACCTTTCCAGACTACTGTACACCATTCAGCAGTCTGATTTCTCTTGCTTATGCCCAAGTTTCATCTCACTTAAAAACTATATGTTTAGAAAATCAGACATGAAAATACAAAAGTGTCCCAGCACACAAGTACTGAGAAAATGCTGCCTGCCTCATTTCTGTCATATAATTATAAACTAAATCAATTGCACTATAAGGATTGTACTTATATTTCAGGCTATAGAGTGGTATAAACAAGCCATTGTCAGTATGAAAGTTTAGTTTATACTGACTTCACGAGTGCTTTTTATGTAGCCTGTTGTAAAACTAGGCCTCTATCTAGATGAGATGGTGTACCCCCTAGAAGACTTCTGTGTACCCCGAGGGGTACCCCTGGTTGAGAACCTAGGTGATTTGCCCAAGGTCACAGAGCGAGTAAGTGGCAGAGCTAGGAATAGAAACCAGGATTCCTGTAGCCCAGCCCAGCACCGTAGCCACAAGCTCAGCCTCGCTCCCTCATTCAAGGCTCTGAACGTCCCTTGGCATGGTCTCGCCTGGCCCAGAGAATGCAGCATGGCTGCAGTCCATGAGCCCCTCTGCCCCAGGAGTTGAGCTGGCACGACCCGGCTACGTTCCCCTCCCGTGATGACCATCTCAGTGGATGCTTTGGGCATGCTCTTGCTCCAGCACTGCTTGATGATGCTGGCCTGGTTGGTGTTCAGATCAGGGTTGGGTCCCTCCTTTGAAATAGCACAGAGAGGGGGAGACACAGCTGGGATCCGATTCCAGGGCAGTCCCAGCTCCCAGTCCCCACTGCTATAACCCACCAGCCTCCCCTGCCCTCCCAGAGACAGGGATAGAACCCAGGCATCCTGAGGCCCCTGGGGACCCTCCCTGCCCCAAACCACCTGCCCCTCTTCAGCCACCGTTAGCTGTTACCTCCGGCCGCATGAACCACAAGGACTGGACTTCCCCCCTCTTATGTGAAGCAGTTGCTATAGGGGGGCAGAGACCCAGCCACCTTAGGGGAGGTGCTATGGGGCAGAGGAAAGGTCCAGTGGAGGAAGGATAAGAATGGGAGAGACACTACCCCACAGACCAGCATCCTCTGCTCCAGCAGCCAGGAAGGGTGCTGGCCTTGGGCTAACAGAGGTTAGGGGGTGCTGGGGTTAGGGGCAACAGGGTCAGTGGTAGTGGTCAAGGCTGGGCTCTGTAGCGCCCCCTCTGGCTGGGGCTGTGTCACACCCTGAATCCCTCCCTTCTTTCCCCACCGTAGCTTTCACGGCAAAGCACAGCAGGGCGAACTTTTGGAAGAACCGGCTGCGCTGGGCGTCCCGCAGGCCCTTGATGTGTTTAACCTTGGACCATTTGTTGCAGCTGGTGTAGGTGGCATCTCAGCCCGATGCACAGGGGCTGGGGTACCCAGCTGGAGCATGAGCACCGAGGCCAGAAAATGGCATCTGTGTGGGGCAGCCGCCCTTCCCATGGCGCTGGGCAGGGATATGGGTGAGAGCTCCTGTAGCACACACACAATACAGCCATGTGAGAGCTCCTGGAACCACAGGGGCTAGAATTAGGGGTGCTGCGTCACCCCCTGGTTTGAAGTGGTTTCCAATCCCTACAGGGGTTACGGTTTGGTTCACTGGCTCTCAGCCCCCCCACTATACAAACTGCTCCAGTCCCGCACCTTGCCTGTAACGCGCATAGACACAGAGCGAGCGCTGCTCTGACACACACACACACCCACACACACCCCATACACAGCCTGGGGGGTGATCTCCTGTGACACACCCACCATCACACAGCCTAGCAACAAACACACACTACACAGCTCGACCTTTGGCTTTCTGTGACACAGCTCCCAGCCCCCCGCAGCCAGCTCCCCACGGCACAGCGGCCCCTCCCCCCTCACAGCCCAGGGGCGGAGACCGGGCTCCAGGTGCCGCGAGAGCCCCCGGCGGCCGGACTCGGGACCCAGGTGGCCGGGGGGCTGGGCCGGAAGGTCCCTGCGCTGGAGCCGGAGCCGGAGCCGGGCGGGGAGCGCAGCGGAGCGGGGTCATCCCGGACACCTGGGTCCCGGCCGCAGCCCCAGGGCGGGGAGCGGGCGAGAGGCGGCCCCGGGGAGGCACCAGCCGCGGGGCGGGAAGTCGCTGCCCGGAGGAAGCGGCCGGGGCCGAGCCCGAGCCCGGCGATGGCTGCAGCGGGGCCGGCGCAGGTAGGACGCGGGGCGGGGACTCCCCGGCCGGGCACTGGCTGGTCCCGGCTGGGGGCCGAGGGGGGCCGGGACCCGGGTCCCTCCCGCGCTAGTGACCCCGGGGCCGAGGGCTGCGGCAGCCGGAGCGCTGGGGCCGGGAGCGGCTCTGGGGCCCCGGGGCTGGGGGGCCCGGGCCGGGCGGACATGCGGAGCTGGGCGCGGCCCCTTCCCCCGAGCGAGGCCCCGGCCGGGCAGAGGAGCCCTGAGGCGCCGGGGCGGGAGCGGGGCTGAGCACAGGCCTGGGGCGGGGGCGGGACTCCGGCCGGGGGGGAGGAGCCTGTTCCCGGCCCTGGGATTCGGGCCCTTCCCAGCGCCCCGCCCCAGAGCCCCGCGGGGAGCCGAGGGCGACTCCTGTCCCCGGCCAGCAGGGCCCCGAGTCCCTGGGGGAGCGGGGCGGGGTGCGGGGGGGTCTCCCTGGGTCACAGCTGCTGGGCTGGGGGTTCCCTGGGAGTCGCTCCCCTAGAAACCGCGTCCCCTGCTGAGACTCCGGGCTGGGGGCTGGAGCGGAAGGTGCTGAGTGTGTAACGCTTGTGCCAGCAGCTCCGGGTGGCGTTTGAGGACGTCGCTCTGTATTTCACCCGGGAGGAGTGGGAGCTCTTAACCCGGCCAGAGAAGCATCTGTACCGGGACCAGATGCTGAGGAATTACCAGGCCCTTGCTTTCCTGGGTAAGGACCAATTTCCTTTATTTTATTCACAGCTGTGAAATGTCTGGGTTCCTTCAAGGCCTGTGCTGCCATGTGCCACCCATCAGCCAAATTGTGATGTTGCGCCCCATAATGCTTTATGGGAATATGCTTGTGAATGTATATATGATATAACTGGAATATGTTTTATGCTACATATGCCATGTAACATATCTCTGTAGAGGTTATGATTTTCTGAATATACTCATCCTGTTTGTATGCATGTGTCATTTTTGTACTTGAAGTTATGAATATTGGCTGTGTCCTTGCTTGATTTTAAGTAGCCTTAGTAAAGCATTTGGTCAGCTTCTTGAGAAAAGAATGTGCAAGTTTCGTGCCCAATCAAGAAACACTTAATGGACAATGGATCTTGGAAGGCTCCAATCCACAGAAGAAGTCTACTTTAGGATGTTCAAGGTAGCATGGGAACCATGGCTGCTACCTGTAAGTTCTGAGTCATGCATGGACATGTGACCTGCCCTTGTGACTCCAAAACTCCATCTTGGAGCTGGGATTCTACACAGGGGGAGGGAGGGGTGTCCACCACAAGAGAAGCTCTATTTAAACCCCTGGGAGACCCCCTCCATTTTGTCTTCAGCTGGCTCAAGAGAGAGCCTCTCCACCCCCAAAGGTTACCTGAAAGAAACTGGAACAAAGGACAGTAACCACAGGCGGTGTGAATGATTGCTGGACCCAGACTAGAAGGAGTCTAGTCTGTAAAAGAGGCTTAGTGGAACATCTCTGAGGGTGAGATTTTATCTGTATTCAGCTGCTTACTGTATTAGGTTTAGACTTGCGTGTTTTGTTTTATTTTGCTTGGTAATTCACTTTGTTCTGTCTGCTATTACAGGTCTGTCGCATCTTAGGTGCATTTAACATGTGCGATTTCAGCTTTACACGGTCGGCAAAAACAAGAAAAAAAAACCCAAAAAGAGAAAAACAACAATTTAAATACTGTTTCTGTAGTGCGGGCGATTCCGCCCGCCATTACACTCAATGTAATTTAGACTATATGCGATTTTCACTTTACGCGCTGACTGCGGAACGTAACCCCAGCGTAAGATGAGACAGACCTATACTTGGAATCACTTAAATCCTACTTTTTGTATTTAATAAAATCACTTTCTACTTATTAATTAACCCAGCGTATGCATTAATACCTGGGGGGGCAAACAGCTGTGCATATCTCTCTATCAGTGTTATAGAGGGCGAACAATTTTTTAGTTTACCCTTTATAAGCTTTATACAGGGTAAAACGGATTTATTTGGGGTTTGGATCCCATTGGGAGCTGGGCATCTGTGTGTTCGAGACAGGAGCACTTCTTAAGCCGCTTTCAGTTAAGCCTGCAGCTGTTAGGGGACGTGGTTCAGACCTGGGTCTGGGTTTGCAGCCGGCTAGCGGGTCTGGCTCAAACCAGGCAGGGCACTGAAGTCCCAAGCTGCCAGGGAAAACAGACTTAGAAGTAGTCTCAGCACATCAGTTGGCAGCCCCAAGGGGGTTTCTGTGATCCAACCCGTCACACAAATGGGGGCAAATGCCAGCCCCTTTCAGGCCGGCTTCCTGTTAGAGGAAAACTCAGGGCTGCAAAGACTGGGGCTAATCTCTGTGTAACTTGTTTATTACGTACCTCAGTCCTGGCACAGCGGTGGTAGCAAACAGCACATGAGCAACAACCTCTTCCAGGAATCCCAGCCCAGCCATGGAGGGCAGCAATTCTGCCTTAAGAACTGACTCTAGTTAGACAAATAAAGCAGGGAGAAAACTCTCCTGCTGCTTGTAATAGCTCCCCATCTCCTCCAAAAGAACCACTTAATCAGATGCATGAAGTGGAAACTTCAATGGGCATATATATATATATACACACACACACATGCAAAGATGGGTGTGTTACATTACTATGTTTATGCCTAAATAAATTTGTTAATCTTTAAGGTGCTACAGGACTCCTCGTTGTTCCTTCTAAGGAAGGGTTATTTCATTATTCTCCTGCCTGGGATCTCTTGCACTCTCGTCTGAAGCAGCGACCAAGAGCAGTGTCCTGTCGTGCTAGGTGCTGCACAGCCACACACTGACCGAGATCGGGGCCCTGTTGTGCTGGGCTGCACCAACGTATAACTGAGTCGCTGCCCCCAACACTTCAGTAATAAAACTGATTCTTTCCCCCCAAACAGGCTATTCAGGTTCCACACCGGACTTAATCCACCGGATCGAGGTAGGGGAGGCAGAGCTCTGGATCCAGGATGCCGAGGACTCCAGGGAAAGCTCCGGGCCTGAGAGCCCATCCCGAGGTGAGTCATAATAATCCGATCCCTTCTGATTCATACACCTGCTAGCAGAGGGCTTCTTAATGTAGAAGGCAAAGGCAGAGCGAGATCCATTGGCTGGGAGCAGAAGAGAGACAAATTGAGGCTGGGAATTAGGAGCCAGTGTTGATCTAGGGGGGGGAAATGAACCATTGGGAGAGCTCCCCTCATGATGCAATGGATTCTCCCTTGGAATCTGTCAGTGGAGATGGGACGTGTGTCTCACAAAGCCCCGCTCTAACTCAGCCAGGAGTTACTGGGGGAGATAGTCTGGTAGGAAGCTCAGCTGGATAGGCACAATGAGGGCTAGATAGGATAGGACTGGAAGGGACCTCGGTAGGTAGTGAAGTTCAGTTCCCGGCACTGCGGCAGGGCTAAATATTACCTAGACCATCCCTGTCTTGTATCTGTCTAACTTGTTCTTAGTAACCTCCAATGACTTGTTCTTAGTAACCACAACCTCCCTAGGTAATTTGTTCTGGTGTTTAACTACCCTCAGAGTTTGGAAGTTTTTCCAAATGTCTAACCTAAATCTCCCTTGCTGCAATTTAAGCCCATTACTTCTTGTCCTGGCATCAGTGTTACCCACACAAAATTCTCTGTCACTCACGCAGTTTATAGGCACCCACCCTTACCCGTTCCGTGGGCTCAGGCGTAACCTTACACTCTGCGGGTTTGCGGGGTCTTTTACCAGTGAAAGAGCCTTACGCATCAATACTCTACTTAACCTCTATTTATTACCAATCACCACAAACAGAATGCACACGCTAAGCATACAATGCTCACCATTCCCAATAAGACAGATGAACTTTTCTTGATGGCCAGTCAGGATCAGGTCCATCTGGGGGATTCCAGTTTCTGCATAGTGTCATTGGCAGAGTGTTGAGGTCTGGCAGCTCTGAGCTTGGGGCTGTGTCCTGGAGTTGGTTTCCAAAGAATTTCCTTTGGGACCCCAGTTTATATAGTGAAACTTGAATCCTGCTTAGCTGTATCTTAACCAATCATTATACTAACATTTTACTAACCAATCCTAACATATTGTAACATAATTCTCTAACCATTATATCCCAGCACCTTAATTGATTTACACCTAGAAACATTAATTATACAGCAGACAGAAACAATCAAAGAACCAGACAGAGATCATACAGACAAACAATAGGGAAGTGGGGACCATAAAGACAAAAAATAAAGAAATGGGGATTTCACAACCACCAACTATTGATAAGTAGTTTCTTGTTAGAGAGAATGCCATCCAACCAAGCTTTCTGTAACCATCTTAAGATGTTTCTTTATCTGGTGATAGCGGGTGCCATTAGGACTGGGTCTCCTTAACAGCCCGGTATTACATTGTTTTAATGTAATTTAGACAGAATAAGAGGATGTGACTTTCTGCTACTCAGTTTATGGCTGCTGCTCTTTCAATCTGGCTGCAGACAAAGGCCATAGGCTTTTAAGCCTTACAATATGGCTACAGGCCTTATAATATGCTACAGGAAGAGGGTCTGATCCTTACATCAGTGGATAAGGAGAACAATTTATCACTCTACTCTTTGTAGCAACCTTTTTTCTATACATGTAATCATTCTTCTTGCTCTCCTGTGTGAGCCTCCCCAATTTGTCCACATCCTTCTTGAAGTGTGATGCCCAGAAATGGACACAGTACTCCAGTTGAGGCCTTACCAGTGCTGAGAAGAGTAGAAGAATTACTTCTCGCAACTTGCTTGCAACACTCCTGCTAATACATCCCAGAATGATACTTGCTTTTTTTGGCAACAGTATTCCATTGTTGACTCACATTTAGTTCGTGATCCAGTATAACCCCAGATGGTTTTCTGCAGTATCTATTTGTGTAATTGATCATTCCTACCTAAGTGTAGTGTTTTGCATATGATCTTACTGAATGTCATCCTGTTTAATTTCGACCATTTCTCCAGTTTGTCAAGGATCTTTTGAATTGTAATCCTGTCCTCTAAAGTGCTTGCCACCCCTCCCAGCTTGGAATCATCTGTAAACTTCATGAGTGAATGCTCCACTCCATCGTCCAAATAATGAATGAAGATATGAAATAGAACCGGATCCAGGACAGATCCATGTGGGATCCCACTTGATATGTCCTTTCAGCTCAATTTTGAACCATAATAACGACTCTCTGAGTGCGGTTTTCCAGCCAGTTGTGCACTCACCTTATAGTAGGTTTGCCTAGGCTATATTTCTCTAGTTTGTTTATGGGAAGGTCATGCAAGATAGTATCAAAAGCATTACTAAAGTCAAGATGTGACATCTACTGCTTCTCCCCTAGCCACAAAGCTTGTTACCTGCCAAAGAAGGATATTAGGTTGGTTTGACATAATTTGTTCTTGAGAAATCCATATTGACTCTTACCTATTCCTTTATTTCCTTCTAGGTGTTTACAAATAGAATGTTCGATTACTTATAGAATCATAGAAGATTAGGATTGGAAGAGACCTCAGGAGGTCATCTAGTCCAACCCCCCTGCTCAATGCAGGACCAACCCCAACTCAATCATCCCAGCCAGGGCTATGTCCAGTCGGGTCCTAAAAACCTCTAGGGATGGAGATTCCACCAACGCACTAGGTAACCCATTCCAGTGCTTCACCACCCTCATAGTGAAATAGTGTTTCCTAGTATCCAACCTAAACCTCCCCCACTGCAACTTGAGACCATTACTCCTTGTTCTGTCATCTGCCACCACCACAGCTGAGCTCCATCCTCTTTGGAACCCCCCTTCAGGTAGTTGAAGGCTGCTATCAAATCCCCCCTACTCTTTTCTTCCGCAGACTAAATAAGCCCCGTTCCCTCAGCCTCTCCTCGTAAGTCATGTGCCTCAGCCCCGTAATAATTTTCGTTCCCTCAGCCTCTCCTCGTAAGTCATGTGCCNCGCAGACTAAATAAGCCCCGTTCCCTCAGCCTCTCCTCACAAGTCATGTGCCTCAGCCCCGTAATAATTTTCGTTGCCCTCTGCTGGACTCTCTCCAGTTTATCTTAGGACAGGATCAATCACGAATGAAGAGTACAAGGTCGCGCCTAGTCAGAGGACGCCATTTTGTAGAGCAGGTCTCAGGCACTTGTAGAGCTTCACTGTAATGCTCTAAAACTGCCCCACGTTCCAGGCAGCTGCTGCTGGGGGTGCGGATGATGCACATGGGGGCCAGAGGAAATCGTCTTGTGGGCCACAACTTGGAGTATCCTGGTGTATGGGCTGGGTGTGAGGGAGAGGGTGATGGGATGGTTTTGGTTACATCCCCCTCTCCTGCTGCTCTCTCAGTGGCACAAAATCATTGTCACATGCATTGCTTCAGTGTCAATGCTTAGTACAGCCCTCAGCCTTGACGCGTCTGTGACTGTAGCTCAAAGGCCTGCTGGGTGGCACCATTCACCCCTTCCAGCTCAGCAGTGCCACGGATCAGGTTGTAAAACAAGACAAAAATGTTTTTGAGGTTACATCACACAAACCCTGAGTGACTTTGTGTGATGTGACAACACCCCCCCCCCCCTCAAAAAAGCCCCCCAACCTTCTTGAGGATTTTAGTTTAGTTTTAGTTTTGCACAACGAATGAAACAAACATTGGGCCCTGGAATAAGCTACATTGTGCTAAGCAGCTATTTGCAGCCACGTGAGGGGATTGTAGCCCCTCAACTGATCTATTTTGAAACCAGTACTGTTAAAATAGCACAAAAACTGGGGAACAGGCCTCATGCTCTAAAACAGGAGAAAGTGAAGAACCAGCACCATGTAACTAAAAGCCTCTGATTGAAATGAAACCAAAATCAGATTGAAAACAAACCATGGACCCTGTTTCAACTGCACGAGCACCGAGGGGCCCTACTCCTGGGTCAGGGCACTGCCTGGATCCTTGGCAGTTTACGCATAAAACAAGACCCAAGAGGCGCCTGGCACACATGGGAGCAGGCGCTAGGCGCTGCACAAACATCATAGGATAGAATCAACGTGAGTCAGGCTGCAGATTTTCACAGCATTTTGTCTCCAAAATTACAGCGCAGTTTCAGTACATTTAGTTAAAGTCACAGGTTGCAAAATTTACTGTGAGTGCTTGAAGATTTTTAATAAAACCTGCCCCCCTCCTCGCCCTGCCCAGGGGCACTTGCCGCCCAAAGAAGCAGGCTCCCCACAGCACTGCAAGCCTAATCCCAGCAGGGTGCAGAGAGGTTGGGGTGGGCTAGAGTGGATGTGGGTGGCAATGCCCTTCACTGAAGTTTGGCCCTTTCCCCCACCATCATGACGGGGGGCGGGGGCAAATCTGAGCGGCACTGTAACCCCGCAGGCCAGGTCTCCGTATCCGGAGCGAGGCGTTGGGTCCAGCCCTGGGGGACAGGAGCCGCCATTGCAGGCAGAGGTACACATCCCAAAACAGTCACTGAGAAGTGGGGAAATCGCTCCGTCCGTCACATTTTTCCTTCCTTGACAAACCTGCAGCCCTAATGATGAGCTAACACCGGAATGGCCTCTGCTCTCTCCAGCAGGGCACGGGATCCCGGGAGAAACGAGGGGACAGTGTGAATGTGGGGAGAGCACAGAAGGAGAGCAGGATCCCACAGCCCACACCGGGATCAATATGCTGGATACAGTCCATCTCCCGGGTAGACTCAGCCAGAGACTTCCCATGGACCTGCGTCCCCACCGCTGCATCGACTGCGGCAAGAGGTTCAGCAACCCACTCGCGCTGACCCAGCACCAGCGCACGCACACCAGGGAGCAGCCGTACCGCTCTGCCAACTCTGGTCAGAGGGTCAACAATGCCAACACACTGACCCAGAATCGGCGCAAGCGCATCAGGGAGCGGCCGCACCGCTGCGCTGACTGTGGCAAGGGCTGTGCAGAGATCTCAGCTCTGAGATCACACCAGTACACACACACCGGGGAGCGGCCGTACCGCTGTGCTGACTGTGGCAAGGGCTTTGCGGCGAAGTCAAAGCTGAGTAGACATCAGCACACACACACTGGGCAGTGGCCGCACCGCTGTGCTGACTGTGGCAAGGGCTTTGCAGAGATCTCAAAGCTGAGTAGACATCAGCGCACGCACACCGGGGAGCGGCCGCACCGCTGCGCTGACTGTGGCAAGGGCTTTGCAGAGATCTCAGATCTGAGATCACACCAGTACACACACACCGGGGAACGTCCGTACCGCTGTGCTGACTGTGGCAAGGGCTTTGCGTCGTGGTCAAATCTGAGTAGACATAAGCGCACACACACTGGGGAGCGGCCGCACCACTGTGCCTACTGTGGCAAGGGCTTTGCACAGATCTCAGGGATGCGAACGCACCAGTACACACACACCGGGGAGCGGCCGTACCGCTGTGCAGACTGCGGCAAGAGCTTTGCACGGGTCTCAGGGCTGAGATTGCACCAGCCCACACACACTGGGGAGCGGCTGTACCACTGTAGAGACTGTGGCAAGGACTTTGCACGCAGCTCAAGCCTAAGAGTGCATTATCGCAAACACGCCAGGAAGCGGCCGCACCATTGCACCGACTGCGGCAAGGGCTTTGCACAGATCTCAGATCTGAGAACACACCAGCGCACGCACACCGGGGAGCGGCCGTACCGCTGTGATGATTGCGGGAAGCGCTTCAGCAGTGCCAGTATACTGACCAACCATCAGCACACGCACACGGGGGAACAGTCGTACCACTGTGACGATTGCGGCAAGAGCTTCAGCAGTGCTAGTACCCTGACTAAGCATCAGCGCACACATAGCAGGGAACAGCTATACCACTGTGCTGACTGTGGCAAGAGCTTTTCACAGATTTCATGCCTGAGAACACACCAGCGCACGCACACAGGGGAGCGGCCATACAGCTGTGCTGACTGTGGCAAGGGTTTTTCACGGCTTTCAGGCCTGAGAAGACACCAGCACATACACACAGGGGAACGGCCATACAGCTGTGCTGACTGCGGCAAGAGCTTTTCACGGATTTCATGCCTGAAAATACACCAGCGCACGCACACAGGGGAGCGGCCATACAGCTGTGCTGACTGCAGCAGGAGCTTTACACAGCTTTCAGGCCTGAGAATACACCAGCGCACGCACACAGGGGAGCGTCCATACAGCTGTGCTGACTGCAGCAGGAGCTTTTCACAGCTTTCAGGCCTGAGAATACACCAGCGCACGCACACAGGGGAACGGCCATACAGCTGTGCTGACTGCGGCAGGGGCTTTTCACAGCTTTCAGGCCTGAGAGCACATCAGCGCTCGCACAGGGAGCAGCCCTACAGCTGTCATAATTGCGGCAAGAACTTCAGCAGCACCAGTGCATTGACAAGGCATCAGCGCATGCACACAAGGGAGCGGCCACACAGCTGTGCTGAGACTGTGTTGGGCAGAGAAGGGGACTTGGCTGAGCAGTGTGGGGAAGAGCAGACAGGTGGGGGCATTTTAGAGTAGATGGTCACAGGCTACTCCATTAGGGACTCCCTGCATCTAGGTGGGATCCAGCCCGGTCATTCCCTTCCCCCATCTCACTGGGATCCAGCCCGGTCTCTCACTCTCTCTGTCTCTCACACACACCTTTACCTGGGATGCAGCCAGGACAAACCTTCCCCTCCCCCCCATCTAGATGGGACCCAGCTGGGAACTTCCCCCACACCTACCTTGGTTCCAGCCAGCTGGTGACTCCTGAGTGACATCTAGAGGTGCCATTTGCAGTCCTGTCTCAGCCTGGATTGGTCTGGGGGGCGGGGCGGGACAGCTCAGTGCATGTGATTGAAAGAAGACTCAGGAACTGCTCACACCGTCTACTTTAAATAGAAATGTGATGATAAGAACTATGTGTGATGTCACACTCCATATGCGTTATGAAAAAATGCTTATGAATATGACATAACTGGAGTATGCTTTATTCTAAGTGCTCCCTGTAACATATCATTAGAAAGCTTGTAATCTACGGAGTGTGTTCATCCTATTTGTTTGCATGTCCTATTTCTATGTCTGGAGTTAGGAGAATGAGGTATAAACGTGTATTACTGATGTAGACATACTAAGTGGAGGCCATTAAGGGTGCTTCAGAAACAATGAGTTGTGAATGACTTTGTTTACCTGCCAGCCTTCCTGTGTACATGTGGGCCAACCCAGGAAGAATGGAGATTGGGCTCTTACAGAGACATGTGACCCTGTCACCTGATACCGAAATCCATCTTGAAAATGGTACTTTTCCAGGGGCGGGGATTCCAAACAAAGGTGGCCCGCCTTAGGGAAATTCTATATAAGGCCGGGGAAGTAAACAATGATTGTCTTCAACTGGTTTTGCTTTTTGACTTACTTTGTTCTGTCTGTTATTACTTTAAACCACTTAAATCCTACTGTTTATACTTAATAAAATCACTTTTGTTTATTAATAAACCCAGGATAAGTAATTGTTACCGGGGGGGCACAAACATCTGTGCATCTCTTTCTGTGTTACAGAGGGCGAACACTTATGAGTTTACCCTGTATAAGCTTTATACAGAGTAAAATGGATTTATTTGGGGTTCAGGCTCCCAGAAAGGCAGTACACTGGGCGCTGGGAAAGTCCCTGTTAACTGAAAAGCCCCAGGGCTGAGTGAATCTCAGTGTCTGAACTGCAGAAGGGTGTGGCCCAATCTCTGAGTCTGCTGGAGCTGAACTGGAGTGTCTAGCTCAGCGAGACAGAGTTGAGGGGTGCCCGTTCTGGCAGGGGGGGTCATTCTCAGTGGTACCCCAGTGCATCAAGTGACAGTCTCAAGGGGGTCTCTGTGACCGAACCTGTCACACTATGTACTTGATGTGTAACAAAGGTCTGTTTAACCAGGTGTTGCTATGCTATTAAACAAGCTGATGCTTTCAGATGTCATGGGGAAAAGCCTGTGTGAAGTGTAAATCTTTAAGATGAACCAACCAAAATGTTCTAAGGCCTAACTGACCATCAGGGCTGATGAACTGTGTGACTGGGAGGTGCTCAGAGAGAGTTTCCCATTACTCCTGGGGGAATTCTGTGCCTAAAAATTCTGCAAAAAATATTTCAATATTCTGCATATTTTCTGCGTCGAAATACCACATTATAATCACACTAGTTTCAATTATTTTGGTAATTTATTTCAAAATACCTGTTAGGAACTATGTAACAATACGGACAACAGAAAAGATGGAGGAAGTGATTTTTCACAAATAGATTCCTCACTAGACACATTAATACAGAACTTTGAGTAATAATTCATTTAAACTACAACATAGAAATGTGTTTCCCGCGCCCCTCAGAAGCAGTGCAAAGGCTTGGGGGAGCCAGGGGTCATGGAGGAGCTGAGGGAGAGGGAAGCAATTGCTGGGAAGGAGCCTGGAGGGTTACTGGGTGTGGGTGAGAGAAGTATGGAACAGGGTTTTTGTGGGGGAGGGGTGTGATTGTTAGAGAGTTGAGGAGCCCATGGAGACACTGGCTCACCCCTGGTCTCTCACATTCAGTCAGGCTCTGTCCCGTCCCCATGTCTCCCTGCACACACACCCCATCCCCACGTGCCCTGCACCCCCCCTTGCATTCAGCCTCTGGCTCAATGTCACCCACTAGCTCCTCTGACCCCACCAGCAGCCCTGTGTGCCCCATTCTGTCCATCCCCCCCACTATTGCCTTCAGACCTCGGCCCACAGGCAGGGCGCTGTGAAGAAATCAGCCTCGAACCCCCTCCCTCCCTGTGACTGGCTGCTCCAGCCCTAAGCCAGCTGCTCTCTGTTCTGGTGTCACCGCAGCCCCTTGTGGGGAAAAGGTGCAATTACAGTGCTTCCCCGTCAAAATAAATTATTCTGCAATGGGAAAAAAAACATGGGGCACATGAATTCTGCCTGCCCACGAGTTGCAGGTAGGAGGCCTCCCCGGCTGTGCAGGGGCTGGCACAGATTGAAGACCCCTCTCCCACCTACCCCCACCTGCGGTAACCGGACTTTTGGTGTGTGGTCAGTACATCTGGCAAGATGCTGTACAGGTCCCGTTTCGACTAGACTTTGCAGTTGAAAATGGGACACCTGGCGACCCTAGCCACGGACCACACAAATGAGTCCAATGACTGTATATGGCTGTGATGAACTACTATTCAAGGACAGGGCCATCCAGGTGTGGGAAGAGACTTGCCATAGAGACTGTTCTAACTTCCAGATGGACATTTCTGCAGACAGCTCTGGGTGCTGATGGAAAGAGCGTGGAGTCAGGCACAGCTGGACAAACAAGCCCACGGCAGAGAGCCCACGGAAAGTAGCTTGTGGAGGTAGGATACTGACCAGATCTGCGCCAGTAAATGTTCGGTGCATGACCCCACAGGTCTGACACCACAAAGTGTTTTACACTGGGATACTGGAGTTTTCTAAAGTTGCAAGAGGTCCCTGTGATGGAATACACCCCTATTCACACCCTACACCCTACTACAATAATCTTTGTACAAAATATGCCTTATAAGGTATAATTTCAAAACCAATATCTTGCTGGCCAGTATTAACATGGTGAAATGTTTGCAGCAACTTTGTATATACAATTATGAACATAAGCTGAAATCATGACTGAAGTGTGTTTAACAGACACACCTGAGGAGTGAGTAAAACTTTCTCAAAAACAAAGGAGAAGTTCATGCCTCTAGCCATGGTGCCATCAAAGCTGATGGGCAATCAATTGTCAAGTAGCCATTCTTTGGAAAGGAATTTGGGCAGGAACAAAAAGATCTGCATCTTAGCAAAGAACAGCGTGAAACCCCTTCTGGCCAAAGTTCAGAAAGTCTCCCCACTCAGCTGAGGAAAACTCCCTGTCCATTTCTCTTTTTCACTTGAGAGGACAAAAAAAGAAAGAAAAGAAAAACAGCTCTTGGACCCCAGGAACTGATCCTGAGCTGAAAACTTGGTCAGCAATGCTACTCGAAACCTGTGCTAAGGGACTTCACTTTGAACCACGTCTAGTTTGTTCAGTTTAGTACTAGGAAGTGTTTTTATATTTCTTTTTCTTGTAACCATTTCTCACTTTGATGTCTCATCTCTTGTACTCACTTGAAATCTACCCTTGTGGTTAAATAAAATTGTTTTCTTCCTTAATTGCAACGAATCCAGTGTTGTGACCTGTGTGGGTAACTCCATCTGGGGTGACAAATTGTTACATATTGATCCCCTTGGAGGTGCAGATTTCAGCTGAACAGCTCATGTTTATTTTTATGGTGGGCCCACTTCAGAACTCAAATCCAGTACTCTTGTGAAGTGACTTGGGTTTGGATCTGAAGTTTAGGAACTTGAATTTGGATCAAAGCTTCACAACTGACCCACTTGTGCTATGAACATTACAATAAAAGTGTGACTTTCCAGTTCTTAGTTATTAGTCATTATAATAAATTCCAACATTAAGGCCCCAATCCCACAAACTCTTAAACTTATGCTCAATTATAAGTATGTGATTGGTCCCACTGAAATCAGTGAAACTGCTCAACTGCTTGGACTTAAGCACATTGAAGTACTCTGCCGGGTGAGGGCCTTAAGAAAAAATGAAATNATTACAAAGTTTAAAAGTGTGACTTTCCAGTTCTTAGTTATTAGTCATTATAATATATTCCGACATTAAGGCCCCAATCCCGCAAACTCTTAAACTTATGCTCAATTATAAGTATGTGATTGGTCCCACTGAAATCAGTGGAACTGCTCAAGTGCTTGGACTTAAGCACATTGAAGTACTCTGCCGGGTGAGGGCCTTAAGAAAAAATGAAATAAAATATTGTCAGTTTCAGGGGAACTGCACTTGTATTCCCCTCACCTTTCCATTCCCCTGGCCCCCGCTGCCTCTCCACCCAGCTCCCCATTGCCTTGGCCCCACTGCCCCCCCACAGAGCCCAGCAATCTCCCCTTAGCCGTCTGCCTTCCCCAGGCTCCCCATGCACATCCCCATCATCCTGGTTCCCTGCTGCCTCCCCCAGTCTCCCCAGCCATCCCCCCATTGCCCCTGGCCTGTCCAGCTTCCCGCGGGCTCCCCGAGCCCCTCTGCTAAGCCCCCCTTCCTGAATTGCCCTGAGCTTCCTTCTGCAGTCAGCCAGCCACACCTTGCTTTTCTCACCAGCCTGGATTATCGCAGGGTGACCCCACCACACTCCCAGTCCCAGATTTTTCGTCAGAAATGTATGTTCTGTCATGTCCAACCCTCTCCCAGACAGTCCAGAAATACTAAATTAGTTATTCCTTTAAAGGGAATAATGTACATCAGCTCATTTCCATAAATTAAGTTACTCTGACACTTTTCTTAAATTTTCTTTCCACTAAAAATTCAGAAGTGTCAGAATTTCCCACGGGATGGACACTGTATTTCCCAATCATCTCTGATCGTAACACAAAGACTAGAGAATGTTCAGTGATGTAAAAGGTGGGAAATTCAAAGCTGATGATAGGAAATACTTTTTCACACAATGGGTGATTATCCTGTGGAACTCACTGCCACAGGATGTTACAGAGGGCAAGAACTTAGCAAGATTCAAAGAGGGACTGGATAGTTCTATGGACCACAAGAACTTCCAGAGCTGGAATAGTTAATGCATACAACCACTGTCAGGGATATTAAACTTCCTGCTCCAAGACTTGAGCTGACTGTAACTATTACAGACCAAGATGAGACCTAGCACAGGATGATTATCCCAAAATCTGTTACTGCCTCCTCTTCAGCCTCTGATGCTGGAAACAGGACACTGGAGTGGACAAGCCTCCACTCTGATCCAGTCTGGCAATTCCCTGTGACCTAAGTCAGTGGCTCTCAACCTTTCCAGACGACTGTACCCCTTTCAGCAGTCTGATTTCTCTTGCTTATGCCCAAGTTTCACCTCACTTAAAAACTATATGCTTAGAAAATCAGACATAAAAATACAAAAGTGTCCCAGCACACAAGTACTAAGAAAATGCTGCCTGCCTCATTTCTGTCACATAATTATAAACTAAATCAATTGTACTATAAAGATTGTACTTATATTTCAGTGTATAGTATATAGAGCGGTATAAACAAGTCATTGTCAGTATGAAAGTTTAGTTTGTACTGACTTTGCGAGTGCTTTTTATGTTGTAAAACTAGGCCTCTATCTAGATGAGATGGTGTACCCCCTGGAAGACTTCTGCGTACCCTGAAGGGTACCCCTGGTTGAGAAGCAAGTAGCAGAACTAGAAATAGAAACCAGGAGTCCTGTAGCCCAGCTCAGCACCGTAGCCACAAGCCCAGCTTCATTCCCTCATTCAAGTCTCCGAACGCACCTCCACATGGCCTGGCCGGGCCCAGGAAATGCAGCAAGGCTGCAGCCCATGAGCCCCTCTGCCCCATGAGCTGGGCTGGCAGGACCCAGCTACCTACCCCTCCCTTCATGGCCATCACAGTGGATGCTTTGGGCATGCTCTTGCTCCGGCACTGCTCGATAATGCTGGCCTGGTTGGTGTTCAGATCAGGGTTGGGTCCCTCCTTTGAAATAGCACAGAGAGGGGGAGACACAGCTGGGATCCCATTCCAGGGCAGTCCCAGCTCCCAGTCCCCACTACTATAACCCACCAGCCTCCCCTGCCCTCCCAGAGACAGGGATAGTAGAACCCAGGCATCCTGAGGCCCCTGGGGACCCTCCCTGCCCCAAACCACCTGCCCCTCTTCAGCCACCGTTAGCTGTTACCTCGGCCGCATGAACCACAAGGACTGGACTTCCCCCCTCTTATGTGAAGCAGTTGCTATAGGGGGGCAGAGACCCAGCCACCTTAGGGGAGGTGCTGTGGGGCAGAGGAAAGGTCCAGTGGAGGAAGGATGAGAATGGGAGAGACACTACCCCACAGACCAGCATCCTCTGCTCCAGCAGCCAGGGACGGTGCTGGCCTTGGGCTAACAGAGGTTAGGGGGTGCTGGGGTTAGGGGCAACAGGGTCAGTGGTAGTGGTCAAGGCTGGGTTCTGTAGCACCCCCTCTGGCTGGGGCTGTGTCACACCCAGAATCCATCTCTTCTTTCCCCACCGTAGCTTTCACGGCAAAGCACAGCAGGGCGAACTTTTGGAAGAACCGGCTGCGCTGGGCGTCCCGCAGGCCCTTGATGTGTTTAACCTTGGACCATTTGTTGCGGCCGGTGTAGGTGGCATCTGTGGTGTACAGGGCTCAGCCCGATAGGCAGGGGGGCCAGGGGTAGCCAGCTGGGGCGTGAGCACTGAGGCCACAACACGGCATCTGTATGGGGCAGCGGCCCTCCCCCTGGCGCTGGGCAGGGACATGGGTGTGAGCTCCTGAAACACACATACACAGCTGGGTGAGAGCTGTAAAAAAACAAAACAAACAACCCCCCCAATCCCCCCACACACACCCAATGTGAGAGCTCCTGGAACCACAGGGGCTAGAATTAGGGGTGCTGCGTCACCCCCTGGTTTGAAGTGGTTTCCAATCCCTACAGGGGTTACGGTTTGGTTCACTGGCTCTCAGCCCCCCCACTATACAAACTGCTCCAGTCCCGCACCTTGCCTGTAACGCGCATAGACACAGAGCGAGCGCTGCTCTGACACACACACACACACACACACACACCCACCCACCCACCCACCCCCTGGGGGGTGATCTCCTGTAACACACACACCAACATCACACAGCCTAACAACAAACACTACACAGCCCGACCCATGTCTTACTGTGACACTCACAGGTAGCACAGCCTCGCCAGTACCCTCTTACCCACTAGTCTCCGCTCCCCTCCCAGAGCCGGAAGAGAACCCAGGAGTCTGGGCTGTACCAGGACCAGATGCTGAGGAATTACCGGGTCCTTGTTTCCCTGGGTAAGGACTGATTTCCCTTCATTTATTCACAGTTGTGAAACATTTGGGTTTTCTATGTGGCACCCTATCACTGAGTGGTGGCAAATGCCAGCCCCTTTCAGGTCAGCTCCCTGTTGGAGGAGAACTCGGGGCTACGGAGCCTGGGGATAATCTTGTGTAACTTGTGTATTTGCATGACCTACCTCAGTCAGGGCACAGCGGAGGTGTTAGCAAACAGCCCATGAGCAACAATCTCTTCCAGGAATCCCAGCCAGACGTTGAGGGCAGCAACTCTGCCTCAGGAACTGACTCTAGTTTGACAAATAAGGCAGGGAAAAAACGCTGCTGCTGCAACAGCTCCCCACCTCCCTCAAAAGAATGAACATCGTAAATTTAACAACTGTACAGTTGAACAATGCAGAAGAACTGGAATGTCTGTGTAACGGCAGCACCTGGTGACACCTGCCAAGACACGTTGTGGCCGATATGCCTTAATGACATGCCTGAAACGTTTCAACAGCTATAAGATGGCAAAGGAGCAACGTTCCCTTCTTCCAAAGCCTTCACCATGATAAATGGTTCAGGAGACAGTTGGGTAAGTGAAATAATGACCAGAAAGAAGGTGGTTATGGATTTTCTATTCACCCTGTCTCTTAATCTGAGACTAATGGGTGTTCACTGGTGTTTCTGTGGGTTAAAGGAAATCCATGTCACACAGTTGTCCTAAGGAACGTAGTGCCACAAGATAACACCTTGGCCTCTATGCTAGCAGAATGGGATATTTCCATGGAACATCTGGAGCTACCCCAGCAAGGCTTTAAACTCGGCCCCCACTGCAAAGTGAGAAGGGGTGTAGACGTTGCCGATTCAGAGTACGAGTGAGAGACGGGACGAAATCTCCCCTAAGGAAGGTTTATTTCATGACTCTCCTGCTTGGGATCTCCTGCGCTTTCCTCTCAAGCAGCGTCCGAGATTGGGGCCTCGTTGTACCACGTGCTGCGCAGACACACCCTGACCGAGATCCGGACCCTGCACCAACATATAAACGAGTCCCTGCCCCCAAAACTTTAGTAATAAAACTTTCCCCCCAAACAGGCTCTTCAGGTTCCAAACCGGACTTAATCCACCGGATCGAGGTAGGGGAGACAGAGCTCTGGATCCGGGATGCCGAGGGCTCCAGGGTAAACTCTGGGCCTGAGAGCCCCCCCTCAGGTGAGTCATCATAATCCGATCCCTTCTGATTTACACACTTGCTAGCGGAGCGCTCCTTGATGTGGAAGGCAAAGGCAGAGCGAGAGCCAATAGCTGGGAGCTGAAGAGAGACAAATTGAAGCTGGGAATTAGGGGCCAGTGTTTATCTGGGAGGGGAATGAACCACTGGGAGAGCTCCCCTCAGGACGCGATGGATTCTCCCTCGCGGGGAGTCTGTCAGTAGAGATGGGGTGTCTCTCGCTCTAACTCAGCCAGGAGTTACTGGGACAGAGGCAGAAATCGCTGGGGAGATTCTCTGGTTGGGATAGGCAGGAAGCCAGGCTGGATGGGCACAATGAGCCTGTCTGGCCTTGATATCTATGAATCCTAGAAATCATAGACATGTAGGACTAGAAGAGACCAAGGTAGGTCATCTGGTCCAGTCCCCTGCACTGAGACAAGACTAAGTATTACCTTGTCCATCCTTAGCAGGGGTCTGTTTAACATGATCGTAGAAACCTCCAATGATGGGGATTCCACAACCTGCCTAGATAATTTTGTTCCAGTGCTTAACTACCCTCAGAGTTTGGAAGTTTTTCCTAATCTCTAACCTCTATCGCCCTTGCTGCAATTGAAGCCCATTAAATATTCTCCTGTTCTCAGTGGATAAGAAGAACAATGTATCACCCTGCACTTTGTAACAACCTTTTTTGTCCATGAGGACTGTTATCAGGGGTTCTCCCCTGCCCCCCACTCCCCGCCTTCTCTTCTCCAGACTAAACAAACCCAATTTTTTCACTTTCTTCCTAGGTCTTGTTTTCTAGACATTTAATCAGTATTGTTCTCCTTAACCTCTGATGATAGGACAAGAAGCAATGGGTTTAAATTGCAGCAAGGGAGATTTAGGTTGGACATTAGGAAACATTTCCTAACTGTCAGGGTGGTTAGGCACTGGAATAAATTGCCTAGGGAGGTTGTGGAATCTACATCATTGGAGATTTTTAAGAGGAGGTTAGACAAACACCTGTCAGGGATGTTCTAGATGGTGCTGGTCCTGCCGTGAGTGCAGGGGACTGGACTTGATGGCCTCTCGAGGTCCCGTCCAGTTCTATGATTCTATGGTTGTTGCTCTCCCCAAATGTCCTTTCTGAACTGTGGGCAGGGCCGGCTCCAGGCACCAGCTAAAGAAGCAGGTGCTTGGGGCGGCCAATACCAAGGGGCGACACGTCCGGGTCTTCGGCGGCAATTCGGCGGCGGGTCCCTCTCGGAGCGAAGGACCTGCCGCCGAAGAGTGGAGCTGATAGACCCTGATAGTCTATGATTCTATGACATCTACTGCTTCTCCCCTATCCACAAGGCTTGTTTCCTGTCAAAGAAGGATATTAGGTTGGTTTCACATAATTTGTTCTTGACAAATCCATATTGACTCTTACTTATTACTTTATTTCCTTCTAGGTGCTCACAAATAGAATGTTAGATTACTTCCTCCATTATCTTTCCAGGTACTGAAGTTAAGCTGACTGGTCTGTAATTCCTTGGTTTGTCCTTATTCCTCTTTCTATAGCTAGGTACTATATTTACCCAGTCCTCGGTTCTCTCTACCATCCTTCACGAGTTCTGAGAGATGATCGCTCAGAGATCTCTTGAGGCAGTTCCTGAAGTAATCTAGGATGTATTTCAGGGGTCGGCAACCTATGGCACGCGTGCCAAAGACAGCACGCGAGCCAATTTTTAATTGCACGCTGCTGCCTGCTGGAGCAGCGTGCCATTAAAAATCCTGCCCGGCCCGCTCTTCTTCCCCCCCCCTCCCGTGCGGCAAGCTGTGGGGTCCGCGCGCGCGCAGCATTCTAGGGGCCAGGGCTGCCTGCTCCCGCGGGGCAGCGTTGGCTCCACGGGGAGGCAGACACGCTCCCCCCCCCATAAGCTACGCCGCCCCGCGCGCAGTGCTCTGGGGGCCGGGGCTGCGTGCTCCCGCAGGGCAGTGCTTGGCTCCGTGGGGAGGCAGACACGCTTCCCCCTCCCCTGGAGCCATGCCGCCACGCGCGCAGCACTCTGGGGGGCGGGGCTGCCCGCTCCCGCGGGGCAGCGTATCTGGTTCTGCATGGAGCAGAACATGGTAAGGGGGCCGGGGCCGGGGGGGTTGGATACGGGGTAGGGGCAGTCAGGGGACAGGGAGCAGGGGGGGTTGGATAGGGGGTGGGATCCCAGGAGGTGGTTAGGGGCCAGGGGGGGTCTCTGGAGGGGGCAGTCAGGGAGCGGGGGAGTTGGATGGGGCTTGGGAGAAGAAGCGGGGGCAGGGCTTTGGGGAAGGGGTGGGTGGGTGGAATAGAGGTACACACCCCAGTCCCCTGCCCTAACCCCCCCCCCCCACATACACCCAGCCCTCTGCCCGGCCCCGCACCCCCCCAGGCCCCTGCCCTGAGCCCTGTACCCCCCTCATACACACCCAGGCCTCTGCTTGACTCCTTCACACACACACACCCCATGACCCCAACCCTGACTCTGGCACCCACACACATACCCAGCCCCCCTACCCCCTGCCCTGACACCTGCACCCCCTCACATGCCCCCAGCCCTCTGCCCTGACTCTTGCACCCCCCCACATACCCAACCCCCCCACACCCCATGCACCCCCCCACATCCTGACTCTTGCACCCCCCACATCCCCACCCTGAGCACCAAATGGGAGCTCCTGCACACACACACTCCCACACATTCCCACCTGCACCCCTCGCACCAAATGGGAGCTGCCCAGGTAAGTGCCCCACACCCAAACCTCCTGCCCCAACCCTGAGCCCCCTCCCTCATTCTAGCTCCTGGCCAGACCCTTCACCCCCAGCCCTGTGCTCAGTGCACTCCCACCCTCAGCTCAGTGCAGAGAGAGGAAGAGAATGGGCCAGAACCAGGGAGAAGGTAGGTATCCACTGTATGTGGGCAGGGCCGGGACCCCAGACCGGCAGCGGGCTGAGCGGGTCTGGCAGCCGGGATCCCGGCTGGCAGGAGCCGGCGGATGGAACTCCTGAGCGGCAGTGGGCTGAGCCGCTCAGCCCACTGCCGGTTTGGGGTCCCAGCCGCCGGCCCCGCACAGCCCGCTGCCGGTCTGGGGTTCTGGCTGCCAGACCCTTGCCAGCCGGGGTCCCAGCCGCAGGCCCCACTCAGCCCGCTGCCAGCCTAGGTGAACAGAACCCCAGACCAGCAGCGGGCTGAGCGGGCCGGCGGCGTAAGATCAACATTTTAATTTAATTTTAAATGAAGCTTCTTAAACATTTTGAAAACCTTGTTTATTTTACAATACAACACTAGTTTAGTTACATAATATATAGACTTATAGAGAGCGACCTTCTAAAAAACATTAAAATGTATTACCGGCCCACGAAACCTTAAATAAAGTGAATAAATGAAGACTCGGCACACCACTTCTGAAAGGTTGCCGACCCCTGATGTATTTCATCAGGCCCTGCTGAGTTGAAGACATCTAACTTGTTTAAGTAATTCATAACTATTTCTTTTCTTGTTTTAGGCTCAGATCCTACCCCATTGACACTGATGTTCACTATGTTAGTCGACCGATCACTGCTAACTTTTTGGTGAAAACTGAAACAAAAGAGACATTTACCAGTTCGGCCATTGCTGCGTTTTCTCTTATGGTCTTTCTCTCCTCATTTAGTAATGGGCCCAGCCTGTCCTTGTTTTCCTCTGCCTTTCCATGCATTTGTAAAATGCTTTGTTTTTTCCCTTTATATCGCTAGTTTTGTTTTGTTTTTGCCTTGGCCTTTCTAATTTTCTCAAACTGACTCTGTGTTACACACACACACACAGTCTCTGGCTCTTTCACACTCACCTCTGAACACATACTTGTAGTCGTCCCTACATGCTTGTGTGGGTTTTTTTTATAGTCATCTTTCTAATTTGACCTACTTTCCATTTCTTGTATGACTCTTTTTCAGGTCATTGAAAATCTCCTGGTTAAGCCAGGGGGACCTCTTACAATACTTCCTATTTCTTCTGTGCGTTGGTAATCTCTGACCTAGGATGAGACCTACATATGATGGGGCCTCCAAGCCACAACAAAGAAATGGATCAGAGATGGGGTTGTGATGAAATGGGAAGAGGGGTGGAATTGTGATATGGGACAATGGTGGGATGAGAGATTTGAGGGGTGCTGAGAGAAATCTCCATGGTGGGGGGAAGTTTTTTGGGCTCTCATTTATCTAGTGGGTAGGACAGTGCAGTAGGATTCAGAAGATCTCGCTTCAGTTCTAGAAGCGAGTCACTACAGCTCCACCATGCCTCAGCTTCCCCAGCTGTTTAATGGAAAGGGCATTGGGGCTGTGAGCAATGTTCCCTCTCATTTTTTCCATCCATCTGCAGAATAAATTTCATTATGTGCACCGAGGTATGTGCGCCACCAGTAGAAACAAAAAACCTAGATATAATATATATACACCTCTACCCCGATATAACACGAATTCGGATATAACGCGGGAAAGCAGCGCTCCGGGGGGGGGGGGGGGGGNCAAGAGAAATAAAAATCATGAAATGCATACACCAGTCAAAACTCTAAAGTAACACACTTAGGAAGAATAAAATTGCAGAGAATATATGTGCATTATGGGAAGTACCAAGAAGTAACAATTATACTACGAGAGAGAGAGTGTGTATATATATATATATATATATATAACATAACACACAGAGTCAGTCTGTGTGCTGGCTGCTGGGGAAGTTTCTGAGAGACGCTGTGTGCTGTCTCTGACACTCACTGAGAGCTCTCCTGAGCCCTGTCTCCCCTGCCCTCACTCTGAGGAGACGGGGTACATGGACTGGTGGTGGGGAGGAGGGGAGAGAAAGAGAGAGACTGTGTGAGCTGGCTAGTGGGGGGCAAACAAGCACCTGGGTAGAAAGACAAGCCTGTCCGGCCATAGACCACAACACCTTCTAGGCTTCCCACACCTCAGAAAATCATACCAAGGCAGGGGTGCCCTAGAGACTTTTCAAATGGCTTTTCATGCCTCTGCCCCTCCCGACTCAAGCTGTGTGTGCTGGTGTCCTGTGGCCCTGGGCACCTGGATCCAGACATAGCTCAGACGGGGCAAAAACCTGCTTGCAGCCTGCGAGAGCATCCCCGAGTCACTGGTCCTTGGCAGAGAAGGCGCTGTCCTCTCCAGGTTCCCACCNTCCTTGGCAGAGAAGACGCTGTCCTCTCCAGGTTCCCACCCCAGCCCCTCTCTGCCAGTTCACTTCAGACGTGACCTCTCAGACTGGAGCAACCTGTCCCCAGCGAGCAAGGAGAAAGCTGGGAATGACGCAGGGCAGGACCAGTCACGTACAATGAGTGCGAGGTGATGCCATTGTATGGAGCAGATCTCTGGCACTTGCAGTGTTTCACTGTAATGCTCTAAAACTGCCCCGCGTGCCAGGCAGCTGCTGTGGGGGGAGTGGACACATTTGGGGGCCAGATGAAATCGTCCTGCGAGCCATGACTTCAAGTACCCTGGTGTATGGGCTGGGTGTGAGGGACAGGCGGGTGGAATGGCCTTTGTCACATCCCCTCTCCTCCTCCTCTCAGTGACATAAAATGGTTGTCACTTACATTGCTTCAGTGTCAATGCTTAGCAGACCCCTCAGCCCTAACGCGTCTGTGACTGTCTGTAGACTAAAGGCTGGGTGGCACCAGGGCCGGCGCAACCCATTATGCCGAGGTCTTCCAGGGGGGTACACCATCTCATCTAGAGACTGGCTTAGTTTGACAACAGGCTACATAAAAAGCACTCGCAAAGTCAGTACGCCAGCCGGAGCGGACCCAGTTGTGCTGTCCGGCTGCAGCAGCACCGCACGGCCGGACCAGGCCCAGCCACGGCACCCGGCCAGAGCAGCGCCGCCCAGCCGCAACACCAGCCGGAACGGGCCCAGCCGGTACAGCACCATCCAGCCAGAGAAGCCCCAGCCCCAGTCAGATGGACCCCAGACACTTAAACAGTTAACCATTTAAATGACATATTTTAATCGTTTAAAGGGTTAACTTTTAAAACGGTATTTACATCCCTAGCAGAAATTTCCATCTAGAAGTTCCAACAATCTCTATGGAAAGTCTCTTTCCACTCCCGGATGGCTCTGTCCCTGGAGTAGTTCATCAGAGACACATGCAGTGATTTGACTCATTTGCGTAGTCTGTGGACATGGCTAACAGGAGAGAACAGTTAATGAAAAAACACTAACAGCTCTACGCACCTCTGTACCAGAGCTTGATTATTCCCTACACGTCAATGATTACATCAGTGATGTCGCTTCATATGCGATACTCATGGAGGAATTCTGCGCCACCGGCACAAACTTCATGTGCTCCACATATTATTTTTCACCCCAGAATAATTGATTTTGATGGAGAAGCACTGCAATTACACCTTTTCCCCTCTAGGGGCCGCTGTGGCACCAGAAGAGCAGCCAGCCAGAGAGAGTGGGGGGTCAGAGGATACTTCACAGTTCTCGGCCCACGGGGTCAGCTGTGGAGGCAAGGAATGTGGGGGAGATGGACAAAATGGGGCATATAGGGCTCCGGGGGATGTCACAGGGACTAGTGAGGTAAAATTGAGCCAGGAGCAGAATGCAAGTGGGGATGCGGGGACCCATGGGGGTGAAAGGGGGGCAGGGACACACAGGGATGTGGGGGATGCAGGGATACACAGGGACAGAGGGCAGATGTGCCGGACTCAATGGGAGAGGCCAAGGGTGAGCCAGGGTTTCATATGGGAGGCTCCCCAAGTCTCTAAAAATCACTCTTCCCCTCCCCCCCCAAAAAAACCTCCTCTTCCATACTTCTCCCACCTACACCCAACAACTCTCAAAGTTCACTCCAGGCTCCTTCCCAGCAATTACTTCCCTCTCCCTCAGCTCCTTCATTACCCCTGGCTCCCCCAAGCCTTTGCACTGCTTCTGAGGGGTGCGGGAAATACATTTCGATATTGTAGTTTAAATGAATTATTACTCAAAGTTCTGTGTTAAAAGGTCTAGTAAGGAATCTATTTGTGAAAAATCACTCCCTGAATTTTTTTTGTTTGTATTGTTACAAACATAGCTGCTGATAGGTAGTTTGGAATAAATTATCAAAATAATTGAAACTAGTGTGATTATATTGTGTTATTCTGACAAATAAAATATGCAGAATTTTTATTTTTTTGCCAGTCACACAGTTCATCAGGCCTCATGGTCAGTTAGGCCTTAGTACATTTGGGCTGGTTTATTTTAAAGATTTACACTTCACATTGCCTTCTCCACACACCATCCGAATGCATCAGCTTCTTTAATAGCAAAGAAACAGCGGGTTAGACAGACCTTTGTTACACATTAGGTACGTAGTTCTTCATCACATTTCTATTTAAAATAGACGGCATGAGCAGTTCCTGAGTCTTCTTTCAATCTCACACACCGAGCTGTCCCGCCCCTTGGACCAATCCATGCTGAGACAGGAATGCAAATCCCATCTCCAGATGTCACCTAAGAGTCACCACCTGGTTGAAAACGAGGTAGGTGTGGGGGGGAAGTTCCTGACTCAGTCCCATCTAGATGGGGGCTGGGGGGTAGGGAGGGATTGTCCTGGCTGCCTCACAGCTACATGTGTTGGGGGGAGTTTGACAGAAAGAGAGACCTGGCTGGATGCCACCTAGAGGCAGGGAGTTCCTAATGCAGTAGGCTGTGACCATCTACTCTAAAATCCCCCCACCTGTCTGTTCTTCCCCACACTGCTCAGTTAAGTCCCATTCCCTGCCCCTCAGTCTCTGCTGGGCATCATGGGGACAGGACCACTCCCTGGTCTGAGTCTGCTGGCGCTGTGCCAGGCCCACCAGCTGCCAGAAGCCCCTCGGGCCCTGGTGGTGGCAGAAGGGCGAGTAAACTGGTGAATCAACTGGTGCCAGGTGAGGTTGCCCAAGTGAGCAAAGCATTTGCCACAGTCAGCACACCTGTACAGCCGCTCCCCGCTGTGTATGCGCAGGTATTAGCTCTGTGCAAAGCTTTTTCTGCAGACCGTGCGTTGGAATGGCCATTCCCCGGTGCGTGTGCGCTGATGTATTCAGAGGTTTGAGCTGCGTGCAAAGCCCAGGCCGCAGTCAGCACAGCGATCCGGCTGCTCCCCGGTGTGCGTGCGCTGGAGCTGGGTCAGCTTGTTGGCATTGCTGAACCTGTTACCACAGTTGGCACAGTGGTACAGCTGCTTCCCGGTGTGTGTGCGCGCTGATGTCTGGTCAGTGTACTGGCATTGCTGAAGCTTTTCTTNATACATTTCGATATTGTAGTTTAAATGAATTATTACTCAAAGTTCTGTGTTAAAAGGTCAAGTAAGGAATCTACTTGTGAAAAATCACTCCCTGAATTTTGTTTGTTTGTATTGTTACAAACATAGGTAGTTTGGAATAAATTATCAAAATAATTGAAACTAGTGTGATTATATTGTGTTATATTGACAAATAAAATATGCAGAATTTTTATTTTTTTGCCAGTCACACAGTTCATCAGGCCTCATGGTCAGTTAGGCCTTAGTACATTTGGGCTGGTTTATTTTAAAGATTTACACTTCACATTGCCTTCTCCACACACCATCCGAATGCATCAGCTTCTTTAATAGCAAAGAAACAGCGGGTTAGACAGACCTTTGTTACACATTAGGTACGTAGTTCTTCATCACATTTCTATTTAAAATAGACGGCATGAGCAGTTCCTGAGTCTTCTTTCAATCTCACACACCGAGCTGTCCCACCCCGCCCCTCAGACCAATCCATGCTGAGACAGGACTGCAAATCCTATCTCCAGATGTCACCTAAAGAGTCACCACCTGGCTGAAAACGAGGTAGGTGTGGGAGGAAGTTCCTGACTCAGTCCCATCTAGATGGGGGCTGGGGGGTAGGGAGGGATTGTCCTGGCTGCCTCACAGCTACATGTGTTGGGGGCAGTTTGACAGAAAGAGAGACCTGGCTGGATGCCACCTAGAGGCAGGGAGTCCCTAATGGAGTAGGCTGTGACCATCTACTCTAAAATCCCCCCACCTGTCTGTTCTTCCCCACACTGCTCAGCCAAGTCCCATTCCCTGCCCCACACAGTCTCTGCTGGGCATCATGGGGACAGGACCACTCCCTGGTCTGAGTCTGCTGGCGCTGTGCCAGGCCCACCAGCTGCCAGAAGCCCCTTGGGCCCTGGCAGTGGGAGAGAGGTGTTAGTGAGTCAACTGGTGCCAGGTGAGGTTGCCCAAGTGAGCAAAGCATTTGCCACAGTCAGCACACCTGTACAGCCGCTCCCCAATGTGTATGCGCAGGTATTAGCTCTGTGCAAAGCTTTTTCTGCAGACAGTGCACTGGAATGGCCATTCCCCGGTGCGTGTGCGCTGATGTATTCAGAGGTTTGAGCTGCGTGCAAAGCCCTGGCCGCAGTCAGCACAGCGATCCGGCCGCTCCCCGGTGCTGGGTCAGCTTGTTGGCATTGCTGAACCTGTTACCACAGTTGGCACAGCGGTACAGCTGCTCCCCGGTGTGTGTGCGCGCTGATGTCTGGTCAGTGTACTGGCATTGCTGAAGCTTTTCTTGCAATCGTCACAGTGGTAGGGCCGCTCCCCGGTGTGTGTGCGCTGGTGTGTTCTTAGGGTTGAGCTCTGGGCAAAGCCCTTGCCACAGTCGGTGCAGCAGTGCGGCCGTTCCCCGGTGTGTGTGCGCTGGTGTGTTCTTAGTCTTGAGCTCTGTGCAAAGCCCTTGCCGCAGTCGGTACAGTTGTATGGCTGTTCCCCAGTGTGCGTGCGCTGGTGTCTTTGCAGGTGTGCAAACTGTGCAAAGCCCTTGCCACAGTCAGCACAGCGATATGGCCGCTCCCCAGTGTGTGTGCGCTGGTGTATTCTCAGTTTTGAGCTCTCTGCAAAGCTCTTGCCACAGTCACTGCAGCGATACGGCCGCTCCCCAGTGTGTGCGCGCTGGTGTATTCTCAGCTTTGAGCTCTCGGCAAAGCTCTTGCCACAGTCACTGCAGCGGTACGGTTGCTCCCCGGTGTGCGCGCGCTGATGTTTTCTGAGAGTTGAGCTATGTGCAAAGCCCTTTCCGCAGTCGGTGCAGCGATACGGCCGCTCCCCGGTGTGTGTGCGCTGGTGTATTCTCAACGTTGAGCTCTCTGCAAAGCTCTTGCCACAGTCAGTGCAGCAGTACGGCCGCTCCCCGGTGTGTGTGCACTGATGTGTTCTCAGGCTTGAGCTCTGGGCAAAGCCCTTGCCACAGTCGGTACAGTTGTACGGCTGTTCCCCAGTGTGCGTGCGCTGGTGTCTTTTCAGGTGTGCAAGCTGTACAAAGCCCTTGCCGCAGTAAGCACAGCAGTGCGGCCGCTCCCCGGTGTGCGTGCGCTGATGTATTCTCAGATTTGAGCTCTCTGCAAAGCTCTTGCCACAGTCGGTGCAGTGATAGGGTCGCTCCCCGGTGTGCCTCCGCTGATGTGTTCTCAGGGCTGAGTTCTTTGCAAAGCTCTTGCCACAGTCAGTGCAGCAGTACGGCCGCTCCCCGGTGTGCATGCGCCGGTGCTGGGTCAGTGCAAAGGGGCTCCTGAACTTCTTGTCGCAGTCGATGCAGTGATGGGGACCCCGGCCCATGGGGAGTCTCTGGTGTGTAGTCAGGTTTGTTCTCTGGCTGAGTTTACCCCGGGGATGGACTGTGTTCTGTGCATGGATCCCTCTGTGGGATGTGGGATCCTGCTTTCCTGCCACGCTCTCCCCACGTTCAGACTGTGTCTGTGTTCCCCCCAGGATCCCGAGCCCTGCTGGAGAGAGCAGAGACAATCCCGGTGTTAGCTCATGTTTAGGGCTGCAGGTTTGTCAAGGTGCACATAACAAAATTTATTCTGCAGATGGATGGAAAAAATGAGAGGGAACATTGCTCACAGCCCCAATGCCCTTTCCATTAAACAGCTGGGGAAGCTGAGGCATGGTGGAGCTGTAGTGACTCGCTTCTAGAACTGAAGCGAGATCTTCTGAATCCTACTGCACTGTCCTACCCACTAGATAAATGAGAGCCCAAAAGACTCCCCCCCCCCCCACCATGGAGATTTCTCTCATTCCCTCAGCACCCCTCAAATCTCCCACCCCACCATTGTCCCATATCACAATTCCACCCCTCTTCCCATTTCCTCACAACCCCATCTCCCATCTATTTCTTTGTTGTGGCTTTGAGGCCCCATCATATGTAGGTCTCATCCTAGGTCAGAGATTACCAATTCATAGAAGAAATAGGAAGTATTGTAAGAGGCCCCCCTGGCTTAACCAGGAGATTTTCAATGACCTGAAATTCAAAAAAGAGTCATACAAGAAATGGAAAGTAGGTCAAATTACAAAAATGAGTATTAAAAAACAACACACAAGCATGTACAGAGAAAATTAGAAAGGCCAAGGCAAAAAACAAAACTAAACTAGCAATATAAAGGGAAGAAACAAAGCATTTTACAAATACATGGGAAAGCGGAAGAAAACAAAGATAAACTAGGCCCATTACTGTGTCCAGTTCTGGACCCCACACTTCAGGAAGTATGTGGAGAAATTGGGGAGGGTCAGAGGAGAGCAACAATACTGATTAAATGTCTAGAAAACATGACTTATGAAGTAAGTGAAAAAACTGGGTTTGTTTAGTCTGGAGAAGAGAAGGTGGGGCGGGGGAGAGAACCCCTGATAACAGTCCTCGTGGACATAAAAGGTTGTTACAAAGTGCAGGGTGATAAATTGTTCTCCTTATCCACTGAGAACAGGATAAGATTTCATGGGCTTCAATTGCAGCAAGGGAAATAGAGGTTAGAGATTAGGAAAAACTTCCAACCTCTGAGGGTAGTTAAGCACTGGAACAAAATTATCTAGGCAGGTTGTGGAATCTCCATCATTGGAGGTTTCTAAGAACAGGTTAGACAGACACCTGTCAAGGATGGACTAGGTAATACTTAGTCCTGTCTCACTGCAGAGATGATTTCTAAGATACATAGCTATCAAGGCCAGACAGGCTCATTGTGCCCATCCAGCCTGGCTTCCTGCCTATCCCAGCCAGAGAATCTCCCCCAGCCATTCCTGACTCCGGACCAGTAACTGCTGGTGGAACAAGAGCGCAGCTTTGAGAGAGAGACACCCCATCTCCACTGACAGACTTCCAATGAGGAAGAATCCATTGCGTCCTGAGGGGAGCTCTCCCAGTGGTTTATTCCCCCTCCCAGATAAACACTGGCCCCTAATTCCCAGCTTCAATTTGTCTCTCTTCAGTTCCCAGCCAGTGAATCTCACTCTGCCTTTACCGTCTACATCAAGGAGCGCTCCCCACAGCAGGTGTGTAAATCAGAAGGAACTGAATTATATTGACTCACCTGAGGAGGGGCTCTCAGGCCCAGAGTTTACCCTGGAGCCCTCGGCATCCCGGATCCAGAGCTCTGTCTCCCCTACCTCGATCCGGTGGATTAAGTCCGGTTTGGAACCTGAAGAGCCTGTTTGGGGGGAAAGTTTTATTACTAAAGTTTTGGGGGCAGGGACTCGTTTATATGTTGGTGCAGGGTCCGGATCTCGGTCAGGGTGTGTCTGCGCAGCACGTGGTACAACGAGGCCCCAATCTCGGACGCTGCTTGAGAGGAAAGCGCAGGAGATCCCAAGCAGGAGAGTCATGAAATAAACCTTCCTTAGGGGAGATTTCGTCCCGTCTCTCACTCGTACTCTGAATCGGCAACGTCTACACCCCTTCTCACTTTGCAGTGGGGGCCGAGTTTAAAGCCTTGCTGGGGTAGCTCCAGATGTTCCATGGAAATATCCCATTCTGCTAGCATAGAGGCCAAGGTGTTATCTTGTGGCACTACGTTCCTTAGGACAACTGTGTGACATGGATTTCCTTTAACCCACAGAAACACCAGTGAACACCCATTAGTCTCAGATTAAGAGACAGGGTGAATAGAAAATCCATAACCACCTTCTTTCTGGTCATTATTTCATTTACCCAACTGTCTCCTGAAACATTTATCAAGGTGAAGGCTTTGGAAGAAGGGAACGTTGCTCCTTTGCCATCTTATAGCTGTTGAAACGTTTCGGGCATGTCATTAAGGCACATCGGCCACAACGTGTCTTGGCAGGTGTCACCAGTGGCACCATTACACAGACATTCCAGTTCTTTTGCATTGTTCAGCTGTACAGTTGTTCAATTTACGATGTTCATTCTTTTGGGGGAGGTGGGGAGCTGTTGCAGCAGCAGCGCTTTTCCCCTGCCTTATTTGTCTAACTAGAGTCAGTTCCTGAGGCAGAGTTGCTGCCCTCAACGTCTGGCTGGGATTCCTGGAAGAGATTGTTGCTCGTGGGCTGTTTGCTAACACCACCGCTGTGCCCTGACTGAGGTAGGTCATGCAAATAAACAAGTTACACAAGATTATCCCCAGGCTCCGTAGCCCCGAGTTCTCCTCCAACAGGGAGCAAACCAGAAAGGGGCTGGCATTTGCCACCACTCAGTGATAGGGTGGCACATGGCAGCCAAAGCTTCAAGGGAACCCAAATGATTTACAGATGTGAATAAATGAAGGGAAATCAGTCCTTACCCAGGGAAACGAGGGCCCAGTAATTCCTCAGCATCTGGTCCCGGTACAGCTGTTTCTCTGGCTGGGATAAGAGCTCCCACTCCTCCCGGGTGAAATACAGAGCGACGTCCTCAAACGCCACCCGGAGCTGCTGGCACAAGCGTTACACACTCAGCACCTTCCGCTCCAGCCCCCAGCCCGGAGTCTCAGCAGGGGACGCGGTTTCTAGGGGAGCGACTCCCAGGGAACCCCCAGCCCAGCAGCTGTGACCCAGGGAGACCCCCCCGCACCCCGCCCCGCTCCCCCAGGGACTCGGGGCCCTGCTGGCCGGGGACAGGAGGCGCCCTCGGCTCCCCGCGGGGCTCTGGGGCGGGGCGCTGGGAAGGGCCCGAATCCCAGGGCCGGGAACAGGCTCCTCCCCCCCGGCTGGAGTCCCGCCCCCGCCCCAGGCCTGTGCTCAGCCCCGCTCCCGCCCCGGCGCCTCAGGGCTCCTCTGCCCGGCCGGGGCCTCGCTCGGGGGAAGGGGCCGCGCCCAGCTCCGCATGTCCGCCCGGCCCGGGCCCCCCAGCCCCGGGGCCCCAGAGCCGCTCCCGGCCCCAGCGCTCCGGCTGCTGCAGCCCTCGGCCCCGGGGTCACTAGCGCGGGAGGGACCCGGGTCTCGGCCCCCAGCCGGGACCAGCCAGTGCCCGGCCGGGGAGTCCCCGCCCCGCGTCCTACCTGCGCCGGCCCCGCTGCAGCCATCGCCGGGCTCGGCCCCGGCCCCGGCCGCTTCCTCCGGGCAGCGACTTCCCGCCCCGCGGCTGGTGCCGCCCCGGGGCCGCCTCTCGCCCGCTCCCCGCCCTGGGGCTGCGGCCGGGACCCAGGTGTCCGGGCTGGTCCCGCCCCGCTCTAGCCCCGCTGCGCTCCCCGCCCGGCTCCAAGAGCCCCGCGCCTGCGCCGCCAGGTCCAACAGCCGGGGGAGGCCCCAGCGCGGGGATCTTCCGGCCCAGCTCCCCGGACACCTGGGTCCCGAGTCCGGCCGCCGGGGGCGCTCGCGGCACGTGGAGCCCGTTACAAGGCAGCCCGGTCCCCGCCCCTGGGCTGTGCGTGGGGAGCTAGGAGCCTGGACTCCTGGGTTCTCTCCCGGCTGTGGGAGGGGAGGGGAGGGGAGGGGAAACTAATGGGTACAAGAGGGCCCCGGCCCGGCTGTGCGAGTGTCACAGTAAGACACGTGTCGGGCTGTGTTTGTTGCTAGGCTGTGTGATGTTGGTGTGTGTATGTGAGATCACCCCCGGCTGTGTAGGTCTGAGTGTTACAGGAAGGTTGTGTGGGCTCAGTGGTACCCCCAGTGCATCAGGTGGCACCCCGGAGCGTGGGGTCGCAACCCGACACAATGACATCAAAAGTAGGTCTAGAAATCAAAACTCCTTTGTGTGTTGAGTACCTGCTCTGAACCCTGCAGCCCACCACCAGAACCTTTACATTGTGCCCCCCCCCCCACTATCAGCCGTTACCTGTCGCGTCTGTGCATCATCCATTTTAGTTGCCCAGAGGGTGTTAACTCAGATATGAAGCAGTTACCTTAACACCACCACGTTGTCAATTCAGTAGGTAAATATGGTTCATTAACCAATATGTAAATACTCAAAATGACAATTTTTTTTCTACATATCCGTTGGAGCTGGCCTGGAGGTGACTTCTCCAGCTCAGCTTCTCCGTTGCAGTGACTGGCTCTAGAGACAGCGAGGGAGTTCATTCAGGTGATTCACTCCAGGTGCTGTGACAGCCACACGCCTGTTCTCTGGGGGGATTTCTCAGCGGTTGCCCAAGACCGGACTTTAAAAGCCAGAGTTAATAGGGTGCTTGACAGCAACCAGACTAAAGTTGTTACCCAGCAGGGGGTGTTCTCCCTGACCAAGCGATGCTGGTCCCACTCACGGCTCCTTCATGCAGACATTTTGACTTGAGGAAGCGACGTGCTGAACAAAATGGGACATTTTATACCATTTCTGTTGGATCGCGCAGCCTGGTCACTCTGCTGGGCAAAGCTGGCCTGGGCCAATCAGGAAATGACCCGTACTCATGGGAGAATCTTGGAACATCCAACCAGGATACGAGTTGTGTCCATTCTCATTGTCCATCGAGACAATGAGGCTATCACAATCCAGGATGTAATCCAGACAGTGGGGTGGGAGGGGGAAGGGGGGCAGTGTCACCGCCTGCCCTGTAACCTGGGGTGCCCAGTAATGCTTTGCTGCTGTCGCTCCCAACCCAGACCATTCACAAACAGCCTCCAGCAATCCGGTCTTACCCCGAGTGTCTGTGTGCAGCTGCTGCCTGCCAGCCACGCTCAGCTCACACTCTGGCTTTCACAGCCTTGGTTCTTACTGCAGGGTGATCCCAAGACACACACAGTCCCAGATTTCCCCCCCAAAATGTGTGGCCTGTATTGTCCAGCCTTCTCCTGGACAGTCCTGATAGAATAGGTCCATTGCCCCTCCGAGGGGATCAATATACATACATTTTCCCACCCCAAATGGAGTTACACACACAGTTCACTTCATTTCAATTAAAGAAGAAAACAAATTTATTTAATCACACAGGTAGATTTCAAGTGATGCGGCATCAAAGTCAGAAATGGTTTCAAGAAAAAGANTTTTTTTTTTTTTTTTGGGGTCCCTCTGGTGATGATAAAAGATAAACAGGGAGAAATAACAAGAGATGTTTTTGCCCCTCTCTTTTATAGTTCAATCACCCTTTGAAATGCAGAATTTTCTCAAAGCAACCCCTAGAAATGTTCTCAGCTGAGTGGGGAGACATGAACATGGTGGGGAAGAGGTTTCATGCTCGGCTAGAGATGTTAAATTCTCCTTTGTTTTTGAGAAACAGTTTTACCCACTCCCGAGACGTGTCTGGTACACACACTTCAGTTGCAATTTCAGCTTATGTTCATAAGTTTTTATACAAAATTGCTGCATACATTTCACTATGATAATACTGGCCAGCGAGTTATTAGTTTTCAAATGATACCTACCTTATACGGCATAATTTGTACAAAGACTATTATAGTAGTGTGTAGGGTTTGAATACAGGGGTGTATTCCATCCTAGAGGCCTCTTGAAACTTTGGAAAACGCCTGTATCCGTGTGTAAAACACTTTGTGCCGTCCCAGTTGGTGTCAGACCTGTGGAGTCATGGCGTGAACCTCAGCTCCAGTCAGTAACCTACCTCCACAAGCTACTTTCTATGGGCTCCCTGCCCGGTGCTCCTTTGGGCAGCTGTGCATGACTCCATGCTCTTTCCATCAGCACTCTTAGCTGTGTGCAGAAATTAGGGATGTAAAAGGTAAAGTGGTGAACCGGTAAGACTATGCTTAACGGTTAACCGCCTTAACTGTTAACCCCCGCGCCAGCCGGAGCGGGCCCAGTTGTGCTGTCCGGCTGCAGCGGTGCCGCCCGGCTGGAGCAGGCCCAGACACGGCACCCGGCCGGAGCAGCGCTGCCTAGCTACAGCAGGCCCAGCCGCAGCCCCAGCCGTGGCACGCAGTTGGAGCAGCGCTGCCTGGCCGCAGCAGCCTGAGTAGCACCATCCAGCCAGATCGCAGCCCCAGAGCGGCCCCAGCAGCCAGATGGGCCATAGACACTTAAACAGTTACCTGTTTAAATGACATATTTTAATCGTTTAAAGGGTTAACTTTTAAATCAGTATTTCCATCCCTAGCAGAAATTTCCATCTAGAAGTTCCAACAATCTCTATGGAAAGTCTCTTTCCACTCCCGGATGGCTCTGTCCCTGGAGTAGTTCATCAGAGACACATACAGTGATTTGACTCATTTGCGTAGTCTGTGGACATGGCTAACAGGAGAGAACAGTTAATGAAAAAACACTAACAGCTCTACGCACCTCTGTACCAGAGCTTGATTATTCCCTACACGTCAATGATTACATCAGTGATGTCGCTTCATATGCGATACTCATGGAGGAATTCTGCGCCACCGGCACAAGCACAAACTTCATGTGCTCCACATATTATTTTTCACCCCAGAATAATTGATTTTGGAGAAGCACTGCAATTACACCTTTTGCCCTCTAGGGGCCGCTGTGGCACCAGAAGAGAGGGCAGCTGGCTTAGGGCTGGAGCAGCCAGCCACAGAGATGGAGGGGATCAGAGGATACTTCACAGTGTTCTGCCCGTGGGGTCAGGTGTGGAGGCAAGGAATATGGGGGAGATGGACAGAATGGGGCACACAGGAGCTAATGCGATAATGATCCGGGGCAGAATGCAAGTGGGGATGTAGGGACACATAGGGATGGAAGGGGGGGCAGGGACACATGGGGATGGGGGGATGCAGGGACACATGGGGACAGAGGGCAGATGTGCCTGACTCAATTTGAGAGGCCAAGGGTGAGCAAGGGTTCAATAGGGGAGGCTCCTCAAATCGCTAACAATCACTCTTCCCCTCTCCCTCGAAAACCGCCTCTTCCATACTTCTCCCACCCACAGCCAACAACTCTCAAAGTTCACTCCAGGCTCCTTCCCAGCAATTACTTCTCTCTCCCTCAGCTTCTCCATTACCCCTGGCTCCCCCAAGCCTTTGCACTGCTTCTGAGGGGTGCGGGAAATACATTTCGATATTGTAGTTTAAATGAATTATTACTCAAAGTTCTGTGTTAAAAGGTCTAGTAAGGAATCTATTTGTGAAAAATCACTCCCTGAATTTTTTTTGTTTGTATTGTTACAAACATAGCTGCTGATAGGTAGTTTGGAATAAATTATCAAAATAATTGAAACTAGTGTGATTATATTGTGTTATTCTGACAAATAAAATATGCAGAATTTTTATTTTTTTGCCAGTCACACAGTTCATCAGGCCTCATGGTCAGTTAGGCCTTAGTACATTTGGGCTGGTTTATTTTAAAGATTTACACTTCACCTTGCCTTCTCCACACACCATCCGAATGCATCAGCTTCTTTAATAGCAAAGAAACAGCGGGTTAGACAGACCTTTGTTACACATTAGGTACGTAGTTCTTCATCACATTTCTATTTAAAATAGACGGCATGAGCAGTTCCTGAGTCTTCTTTCAATCTCACACACCGAGCTGTCCTGCCCCTTGGACCAATCCATGCTGAGACAGGAATGCAAATCCCATCTCCAGATGTCACCTAAAGAGTCACCCCCTGGCTGAAAACGAGGTAGGTGTGGGGGGAAGTTCCTGACTCAGTCCCATCTAGATGGGGGCTGGGGGGTAGGGAGGGATTGTCCTGGCTGCCTCACAGCTACATGTGTTGGGGGGAGTTTGACAGAAAGAGAGACCTGGCTGGATGCCACCTAGAGGCAGGGAGTCCCTAATGCAGTAGGCTGTGACCATCTACTCTAAAATCCCCCCACCTGTCTGCTCTTCCCCACACTGCTCAGCCAAGTCCCATTCCCTGCCCCACACAGTCTCTGCTGGGCATCATGGGGACAGGACCACTCCCTGGTCTGAGTCTGCTGGCGCTGTGCCAGGCCCACCAGCTGCCAGAATCCCCTCGGGCCCTGGCAGTGGCAGAGGGGTGTTAGTGAGTCAACTGGTACCAGGTGAGGTTGCCCAAGTGAGCAAAGCATTTGCCACAGTCAGCACACCTGTACAGCCGCTCCCCGCTGTGAATGCACTGGTGTATTCTCAGGTATTAGTTCTGTGCAAAGCTCTTTCTGCAGACAGTGCATTGGAATGGCCATTCCCCGGTGCGTGTGCGCTGATGTATTCAGAGGTTTGAGCTGCGTGCAAAGCCCTGGCCGTAGTCAGCACAGCGATCCAGCTGCTCCCCGGTGTGCGTGCGCTGGAGCTGGGTCAGCTTGTTGGCATTGCTGAACCTGTTACCACAGTTGGCACAGCGGTACAGCTGCTCCCCGGTGTGTGTGTGCGCTGATGTCTGGTCAGCGAACTGGCATTGCTGAAGCTTTTCTTGCAATCATCACAGTGGTAGGGCCGCTCCCCGGTGTGCATGCGCTGGTGTATTCTCAGCTGTGAGCGCCCTGCAAAGCCCTTGCCGCAGTCAGCACAGCAATGCGGCCGCTCCCCGGTGTGCGTGCGCTGGTGCTGGGTCAGTGCGGAGGAACTGCAGAATCCCTTACCACAGTGGGCACAGCGGTACGGCCGCTCCCCAGAGTGCGCGCGCTGGTGTATTCTCAGGCTTGAGCTCTCTGCAAAGCCCTTCCCGCAGTCAGCACAGCGATATGGCCGCTCCCCGGTGTGCGTGCGCTGGTGTATTCTCAGGGTTGAGCTCTGGGCAAAGCCCTTGCCACAGTCGGTGCAGCAATGTGGCCGCTCCCCTGTGTGCGTGCGCTGGTGTAGTCTCAGGGTTGAGCTCTGGGCAAAGCCCTTGCCACAGTCGGTGCAGCGATACGGCCGCTCCCCGGTGTGCGTGCGCTGGTGTCTTCTCAGCTTTGAGCTCTCTGCAAAGCTCTTGCCACAGTAATTGCAGCGGTACGGCTGCTCCCCGGTGTGTGCGCGCCGGTGTCTTCTCAGTATTGAGCTCGTTGAAAAGCTCTTGCCACAGTCGGTGCAGTGGTGCGGCCGCTCCCCAGTGTGCGTGCGCTGATGTATTCTCAGCTTTGAGCTCTCTGCAAAGCTCTTGCCACAGTCAGTGCAGCGGTACGGCCGCTCCCCAGTGTGTGTGCGCTGATGTTTTCTCAGCGTTGAGCTCCCCGCAAAGCTCTTGCCACATTCAGTGCAGCCGTACGGCTGCTCCTCGCTGTGTGCGCGCTGGTGTTTTCTCAGGGATGAGCTCCGTGCAAAACACTTATCGCAGTCAGTGCAACGGTGCAGCCGCTCCCCGGTGTGCGTGCGCTGGTGCGTTCTCAGGTGTGTGCTCCGTGCAAAGCCCTTGCCGCAGTGAGCACAGAGGTACGGCCGCTCCCCAGTGTGCGTGCGCTGGTGTATTCTCAGTATTGAGCTCTGTGCAAAGCTCTTGCCACAGTAATTGCAGCGGTACGGCTGCTCCCCGGTGTGTGTGCGCCGGTGTCTTCTCAGTATTGAGGTCGTTGAAAAGCTCTTGCCACAGTCGGTGCAGCGATACGGCCGCTCCCCGGTGTGCGTGCGCTGGTGTATTCTAAGCGTTGAGCTCTCTGCAAAGCTCTTGCCGCAGTCAGTGCAGCAGTGTGGCCGTTCCCCGGTGTGTGTGCGCTGGTGTATTCTCAGGCTTGAGCTCTGGGCAAAGCCCTTGCCACAGTCGGTACAGTTGTATGGCAGTTCCCCAGTGTGCGTGCGCCGGTGTCTTTTCAGGTGTGCAAACTGTGCAAAGCCCTTTCCACAGTCAGCACAGAGGTGTGGCCGTTCCCCGGTGTGTGCGCGCTGGTGTGTTCTCAGGGTTGACCTCTCTGCAAAGCCCTTTCCGCAGTCAGTGCAGCGATACGGCCGCTCCCCGTTGTGTGCACGCTGGTGTATTTTCAGGGCTGAGCTCTTTGCAAAGCTCTTGCCACAGTCAGTGCAGCAGTACGGCCGCTCCCCGGTGTGCGTGCGCCGGTGCTGGGTCAGCGCGGAGGGGTTGCTGAACTTCTTGTCGCAGTCGATGCAGTGATGGGGACCCCGGCCCATGGGGAGTCTCTGGTGTGTAGTCAGGTTTGGTCTCTGGCTGAGTTTACCACAGGGATGGACTGTGTTCTGTGCATGGATCCCTCTGTTGGATGTGGGATCCTGCATTCCTGCTGCGCTCTCCCCACATTCAGACTGTGTCCTCATTCCCCCCAGGATCCCGAGCCCTGCTGGAGAGAGCAGAGGCAATCCCAGTGTTAGCTCACGGTTAGGGCTGCAGGTTTGTCATGGATGGAGCTATTTCTCAGTGACTGTTTTTGGGATCGGTGCCTCCCCCTGCAATGGCAGCTCCTGTCCCACAGGGCGGAACCCAATGCCTCACTCCGGGCACTGAGACCTGGCCTGCGGGGTTACAGTGCCACTCAGATTTGCCCCCGCCCCCAGTCATGATGGTGGGGGAGGCGGGTCACATTTCAGTGAATGGCCTTGCCCCCCAGATCAACTCTACCCCAACCCCTCTGCACCAGGCCGGGGTTAGGGTTGCAGTGCTGGGAGAAGGGTGCTTCTTTGGGTAGCAAGTTCCCCCTGGGCAGGGCGAGGAGGGGGGCAGGTGTTGTAAAGGGGGAAGTACGCTCAGCCAGTCAGCTAGCTATACAAATCCTTAGTAGCTGTTCTCTTTGCTTTATCTAGTTTTGTTTTCAAACTGATTTTGTGTTTATTTCAATCAGAGGGGTTTATTTACATGGTGCTGGTTCTTCACTTTCTCCTGTTTTATAGCATGAGGCCGGTTCCCCATTTTTTTTGCTGTTATAATTATATTGGTTTGAAACTAGTTCAGTTGAGGGGCTACAATCCCTTCATGTGGATGCAGTGAGACTGGTTTAAAGCTGCTTAGAACAATGTAGCTTATTCCTGTGGGGGAGTGAGTCCTTTTCTAGGAATTCCTTTTGAAGAAATCATTTACTCTCGGCCTGAGGTTTCAGTCTTTGTGCAAAACTAAAACTAAACTAAAACCCTCAAGAAGGTGAGGGTTTTGGGGTGTGTGTGAAGGATTTGAGGAGATGACCAGTCACTCAGGGTTTGTGTGATGTAACCTGGAAAACATGTCTGTATTGTGTCACAACCCGATCCCTGGCACTGCTGAGCTGAAAGGGGTGAATGGTGCCACCCAGCCTTTAGTCTACAGACAGTCACAGACGCGTTAGGGCTGAGGGGTCTGCTAAGCATTGACACTGAAGCAATGTAAGTGACAAAGGTTTCATGCCACAAACAGCAGGAGGAGAGGGGATGTGACAAAGGCCATCCCACCCCCTCTCCCTCACACCCAGCCCATACACCAGGGTACTCGAAGTCATGGCCTGCAGGATGATTTAATCTGGCCCCCAAATGTGTCCACTCCCCGCACAGCAGCTGCCTGGCACGCGGGGCAGTTTGAGAGCATTACAGTGAAACGCTGCAAGTGCCTGAGATCTGCTCTATACAATGGCGTCCTCTGTGTGGCATCACCTTACACTAGTCACATGTGACTGGTCCTGCCCTGCATCATTCCCAGCTTTCTCCTTGCTCGCTGGGGACAGGTTCCTCCAGTCTTGAGAGGTCACGTGCGAAGGGAAGTGGCAGAGAGGGGCTGGGGTGGGAACCTGGAGAGGACAGCACCTTCCCTGCCAAGGGCCAGTGACTCGGGGATGCTCTTCAGGGGGCAGAGGCATGAAAAGCCATTTGAAAAATCTCTAGGATGCCCCTAACCTTGGTATGATTTTCTGAGGTGTGGGAAGCCTAGAAGGTGTTCTGGTCTATGGCCAGACAGGCTTGTCTTTCTACCCAGGTGCTTGTTTGCCCCCCACTAGCCAGCTCACACAGTCTCTCTCTTTCTCTCCCCTCCTCCCCACCACCAGTCAATGTACCCCATCTCCTCAGAGTGAGGGCAGGGGAGACAGGGCTCAGGAGAGCTCTCAGTGAGTGTCAGAGATAGCACACAGCGTCTCTCAGAAACTTCCCCAGCAGCCAGCACACAGACTGACTCTGTGTGTCACACACACACACACACACTGGCTCTTTCACACTCACCTCCGAACACATACTTGTAGTATAATTGTTACTTCTTGGTACTTCCTATAATGCACATATATTCTCTGCAATTTTATTCTTCCTAAGTGTGTTACTTTAGAGTTTTGACTGGTGTATGCATTTCATGATTTTTATTTCTCTTGCACTTAAATTTAATTAAATTTAATTAGTGAGTTCTAAAATACCTAAAGTCTCCTAGCTGGAGTAATTATCCCTACGGTAACTTTTAAAAATATATATATATTATATCTAGGTTTTTTGTTTCTACCGGTGGCGCACATACCTCGGTGCACATAACGAAATTTATTCTGCAGATGGATGGAAAAAATGAGAGGGAACATTGCTCACAGCCCCAATGCCCTTTCCATTAAACAGCTGGGGAAGCTGAGGCATGGTGGAGCTGTAGTGACTCGCTTCTAGAACTGAAGCGAGATCTTCTGAATCCTACTGCACTGTCCTACCCACTAGATAAATGAGAGCCCAAAAGACTCCCCCCCCCCCCACCATGGAGATTTCTCTCATTCCCTCAGCACCCCTCAAATCTCCCACCCCACCATTGTCCCATATCACAATTCCACCCCTCTTCCCATTTCCTCACAACCCCATCTCTGATCCATTTCTTTGTTGTGGCTTGGAGGCCCCATCATATGTAGGTCTCATCCTAGGTCAGAGATTACCAACGCACAGAAGAAATAGGAAGTATTGTAAGAGGTCCCCCTGGCTTACCTAAAAGATTTTCAATGACTTGAAATTCAAAAAAGTGTCATAGAAGAAATGGAAAGGCCAAGGCAAAAAACAAAACTAAACTAGCGATATAAAGGGAAAAAACAAAGCATTTTACAAATACATGGGAAGGCAGAGGAAAACAAGGACAGGGTAGGTCCATTACTAAATGAGGAGAAAAAGACAATAAGAGGAAATACAGCAATGGCTGAACTGGTAAATGCCTCTTTTGTTTCAGTTTTTGCCAAAAAGTTAGCAGTGATCGGTCAACTAACAAAGTGAACATTGGTGTCAATGGGGTAGGACCTGAGCCTGAAATAGAAAAAGAAATAGTTATGAATTACTTAGACAAAATAGATGTCTTCAAGTTGGCAGGGCCTGATGAAATACATCCTAGAATACTTAAGTAACTGGATGAAGAGATCTCTGAGCCATTAGCGATTATCTCAGAACTCGTGGAGGATGGTAGAGAGACCCAAGGACGGGAAAAGGGTAAATATAGTATGCAGCTATAGACAGGGGAAGAAGGACTACCAAGGGAATTACAGACCAGTCAGCTTAACTTCAGTACCTGGAAAGATAATGGAGGAAGTAATCTAACGTTCTATTTGTAAGCACCTAGAAGGAAATAAAGTAGTAAGTAAGAGTCAATATGGATTTGTCAAGAACAAATTATGTGAAACCAACCTAATATCCTTCTTTGATGGGTAACAAGCCTTGTGGATAGGGGAGAAGCAGTAGATGTCACATATCTTGACTTTAGTAAAGCTTTTGATACTCTCTTACATGACCATCTCACAAACTAGAGCAATATAGGCTAGGCAAGGCTACTAAAGGTGGTTGCACAACTGGTTGGAAAACTGTACTCAGAGTATTATGGTTCACAAACAAGCTGAAAGGGCATATTGAGTGGGATCGTGCAGGGATCTGTCCTGGGTCCGGTTCTATTCAGTATCTTCATAAATGATTTGGAGATTGGCACAGAGAATACACTCATAATGTTTACAAATGATTCCAAGAGGGGAGTGGTTGCAAGTGCTTTAAAAACAGGATTAAAATTCAAAAGGATCTTGACAAACTGGAGAAATAGTGTGAATAGAAAAGGAAAAAATTCTATAAGATCGTATTCAAAGTAGTACATTTAGGTAGGAATAATCAATCATACAAATACAGAATGAGAAGTGACTGCCTAGGAAGGAGTACTGCAGAAAAGGATCAAGCAGTTATAGTGGATCACAAATTAACTATGAGTTGAACAATGGAATATAGTTGGGGAAAAAAGCAAGTATCGTTCTGGGATGTATTAGCAGGAATATTTTAAGCAAGATTCGAGAAGTACCATATATACTTGTTCATTAGCCCGTTCGTTTATAAGCCGACCCCCCAAGACAGTTAGGTAAAAATAGCAAAAACTGTGTGACCCTTTCATAAGCAGACCCTATATTTCAGGGGTTGGCAAACTTTGGCTCCCAGCCCATCAGGGTAAGCCACTAGCGGGCCTGGACGTTTTGTTTACCTGGAGCGTTCACAGGCACGGTGCCCCTCAGCTCCCAGTGGCCGCGGTTTGCCGTTCCCAGCCAATGGGAGCTGTGGGAAGTAGCGGCTTACCCTGACAGGCCGGGAGCCAAAGTTTGCTGACCCCTGCTATATTTTAAAAGCTGGCTTCATGAGAAACACTCAAAAGTTTTGCTAGAATTATTTTAATGTAATCTAATGAAAAACCTGTTGTTGTTATAATAATAACTGAACAAATATGTATTCACCTTCAAAATTACAGTCAATATTTAAAATCAGTAAATGGATATTTAAAACAAGTAACTTAGAACAATATGAGACTTTAAAAAGTCTTAAAATCCTTCAAAGTCTGATTCACCAAACAGTTCATTAAACTCAGCTTCAGTCACAGCTGCACCTGCATTGTCATCGTAGATGTTGGCAGCGTCGTCTTCAGACTCAGATTCCTTCTCATCAGCAGCCTCTGTTGTGTCATCATCAAATATGGCATCATCTTCTGACCCGTCGAGTGCATTGCTGATACAGCATTTCCTAAATGATTTTTCTACCATTTCCGAGGGAATGGACACCCACGCGTCCTTGATCCACTGGGCGACCAGATTGATTTCGGGCTTCATAAGATTCCCGCCTTTTGTCAACTTCGCCATGCCTGAGCACATCCATTCAGACCACATTTTGCGTAGTCTGTCTTTAAAGGGTTTGTTCAGGCAGACATCAAGCGGTTGTAGAACTGAAGTTAAGCCTCCAGGTATTACAGCCAAAGTAGTTTTCATATTTTTGGCCACATTTTTCACCTCATCCGTCTTGTGTGCCCTGAACATGTCCCAAACGAGCATAGCAGGTTTCTTGAAAAGTGCTCCTGGTCTCTTATTCCACACTTTTTCCAGCCATTCAATAGTCCCACTTTCATCCATCCATCCCTTTTCGTGTGCACGTATGATGACACCAGCAGGAAATTTCATGTTTTTAGGCAAGGTTTTTCTTTTAAAAATAACAACAGGAGGGAGCTTTGATCCATTTGCCAAACACGATAAAACCACCGTAAAATAGATTTTTTCATGGCCAGTGGTTTTAATTAAAACTGTTTTTTCACCAACACCGGTTACCGTTCTGTTGCTCGGGAGATCGAATGTCATTGGTGTTTCGTCCATATTTCCTATTTGTGACAGTTCAAATGCATATTCCTTTCGATATTTTATAATAAACCTTTGGAAAGATTCGATTTTTTCTTCCAGATCTCTCGGCAGCTTTTGCGCTATCTTTGTTCGCTGACAAAGACTGAGACCATGACGGTTCATGAAGCGAGTACACCAACCCGCTGATGCGACAAACATCGACGGCTTTACTGACTTGTATTTGTCGTCTTTCGACATTTGCAGAGCACGCAGACGAATTCCAGTTCTAGTAACAATGTACCCATTTTGTCGACATTCAACAACCCAATCATTGAGATCTTTCTCTAGCTCAGGAAATGAAGCGCACCTCGTTGGACATTTTTTCTTGCTTCTTGGCATGTCTTTTAATGTTGTTTTATTTTTTCGCCATTCTCTTACTTGCTTCTCATTGATACAGAATTCACGAGCAGCGGCGCAATTATTGTTTGCTTCTGCATATTCAACAACTTTAAGTTTGAACGCTGCGTGATAAGCGGACCTTTTTCTTTTGATTTCACCGTTGTTCATTTTAAATACTAGTATGAAAATAGATTATTATTATTATTATTGTTGTAGTTATAGATTTTGTAGGACTTTATATAGGAATGTCACCTGCTTTATCACTGTGAAATTATTATTGTTCTTTGTTTATTTCAAAGCAGCCCTGTAGATTGGCATGTCGGTGGGGATAACAGACTATTTCAATTTTATTAGAGATTCCATCGATTCTGCATGTTATATTTTCATACTGGCTCGAGACTTATGAGGTCCATTGATAGAAATGCATGAAGAGATCAAATTACACAGTAGCGGACTGACACCAGTGCTATAGTACTATCATTCATTGTATTTTTCTGATTGGCTTGTAAGGCATAGCATTTTGTGAAATGCATGGGTCAAATGTCATGCAGATCTGCAGCACTGCTCTTTTAGTATTGCTTTCAAGCCAAGCTAGTCCACTAAACAAAGCCTTTGCAACTTTAAAAGGCTGCAGTATTGACATCAATAAATGAGTCGGCAAACTTTGGCTCCCAGCCTGTCAGGGTAAGGCGCTGGCAGGACGTTTTGTTTACCTGGAGCGTCTGCAGGCATGGAGCCCCTCAGCTCCCTGTGGCCGCGGTTCGCCATTCCCAGCCAATGGGAGATGCGGGAAGTGGCACAACTCCCATTGGCTGGGAACGGCGAACTGCGGCCACAGGGAGCTGCAGATGCTCCAGGTAAACAAAATGCAATGTATTAGATATTCAATTCAATGATTCCATAGAGTTTAAAATCATCAAATTTTGGTGTAGACCCATTTATAAGCCGACCTCTGCTCTTTGATGCGTCACTTTTTTACCAAAAATATTCGGCTTATGAACGAGTATATACGGTAATTCTTCCACTCTATTCAGCGCTCATAAGGCCTCAACTGGAGTACTGTGTCCAGTTCTGGGCCCCACACTTCAGGAGGGATGTAGACCAATTGGGGAGACTCAGAAGAGAGTAACAATACTGATTAAATGTCTAGAAAACAAGACCTATGAAGAAAGTGAAAACATTGGGTTTGTTTAGTCTGGAGAAGGGGAGAACTCTTGATAACAGTCTTCCTGGACATAAAAGGTTGTTACAAAGTGGAGGGTGATAAATTGTTCTCCTTATCCACTGAGAACAGGAGAAAATTTAATGGGATTCAATTGCAGCGAGGGAGATTTAGGTTAGAGATTAGGAAAAACTTCCAAACTCTGAGGGTAGTTAAGCACTGGAACAAAATTACCTGGGAGGTTGTGGAATCCCCATCATTGGAGGTTTCAAAGAACATGTTAAACAGACACCTGTCAAGGATGGACTAGGTAATACTTACTCCTGTCTCAGTGCAGGGGACTGGACTAGATGACCTACCTTGGTCTTTTCTAGTCCCACATGTCTATGATTTCTAGGATTCAAAGATATCAAGGCCAGACAGGCTCACTGTGCCCATCCAGCCTGGCTTCCTGCCTATCCCAGCCAGAGAATCTCCCCAGCGATTTCTGCCTCTGACCCAGTAACTCCTGGCTGAGTTAGAGCGGGGCTTTGAGAGGGAGAGACACCCCATCTCTACTGACAGACTCCCAGTGAGAGAGAAACCATTGCATCCTGAGCGGAGCTCTCCCAGTGGTTCATTCCCCTCCCAGATAAACACTGACCCCTAATTCCCAGCTTCAATTTGTCTCTCTTCAGCTCCTAGCCAATGGGTCTCACTCTGCCTTTGCCTTCCACATCAAGGAGCGCTCCGCTAGCAAGTGTGTAAATCAGAAGGGATCGGATTATGATGACTCACCTGAGGGGGGGCTCTCAGGCCCAGAGTTTACCCTGGAGCCCTCGGCATCCCGGATCCAGAGCTCTGCCTCCCCTACCTCGATCCGGTGGATTAAGTCCGGTTTGGAACCTGAAGAGCCTGTTGGAGGGGAAAATTGTATTACTAAAGTTTTGGGGGCAGGGACTCGTTTATATGTTGGTGCAGCCCAGCACAACAGGGCCCTGACCTCGGTCAGGGTGTGTTTGTGCAGCACCTAGCACGACGGGACACTGCTGTCGGTACCTGCTTCAGAGGAAAGCGCAAGAGATCCCAAGCAGGAGAATAAAGAAATAAACCTTCCTTAGAGGAGATTTCTTCCCATCTCCCATCAGGCAAGTTCAGTTCGTACTCTGAATCGGCAACGTCTACAACCCTTCTCACTTTGCAGTGAGGGCCGAGTTTAAAGCCTTGCTGGGGTAACTCTAGATGTTCCATAGAAATATCCCATTCTGCAAACACCTTGGCCTCTATGATATCTTGTGGCACTAAGTTCCATAGGACAACTGTGTGACATGGATTTCCTTTAACCCACAGAAACACCAGTGAACACCCATTAGTCTCAGATTAAGAGACAGGGTGAATAGAAAATCCATAACCACCTTCTTTCTGGTCATTATTTCACTTACCCAACTGTCTCCTGAAACATTTATCATGGGGAAGGCTTTGGAAGAAGGGAACGTTGCTCCTTTGCCATCTTATAGCTGTTGAAACGTTTCGGGCATGTCATTAAGGCACATCGGCCACAACGTGTCTTGGCAGGTGTCACCAGGTGGCGCCGTTACACAGACATTCCAGTTCTTTTGCATTGTTTAACTGTACAGTTGTTAAATTTACGATGTTCATTCTTTTGAGGGAGGTGGGGAGCTGTTGCAGCAGCAGCATTTTTCCCTGCCTTATTTGTCAAACTAGAGTCAGTTCCTGAGGCAGAGTTGCTGCCCTCAACGTCTGGCTGGGATTCCTGGAAGAGATTGTTGCTCGTGGGCTGTTTGCTAACACCACTAATGTGCCCTGACTGAAATAGGTAATGCAAATAAACAAGTTACACTAAGGGCTGGTCTACACTGGCAATTTAAAGTGCTGCATCTTTCTCGCTCAAGGGTGTGAAAAAACACCCCCCTGAGCGCAGCAATTTTCAGCCCTGTAAAGCACCAGTGTAAACAGTGCACCAGCGCTGGTAGCTATGCCTTGTGGAGATGGATTTTTTAGAGCGTTTTTTTAGAGCTGCCGTGCTTTAGCGTTGCCAGTGTAAACTAGCCCTAAGATTATCCCCAGGCTCCGTAGCCCTGAGTTCTCCAACAGGGAGCAAACCAGAAAGGGGCTGGCATTTGCCACCACTCAGTGATAGGGTGCCACATGGCAGCCAAAGCTTCGAGAGAACCCAAATGTTTTACAGATGTGAATAAATGAAGGGAAATCAGTCATTACCCAGAGAAATGAGGGCCCAGTAATTCCTCAGCATCTGGTCCCGGTACAGCTGTTTCTCTGGCCGGGTTAAGAGCTCCCACTCCTCCCGGGTGAAATACAGAGCGACGTCCTCAAACGCCACCCGGAGCTGCTGGCACAAGCGTTACACACTCAGCACCTTCCGCTCCAGCCCCCAGCCCGGAGTCTCAGCAGGGGACGCGGTTTCTAGGGGAGCGACTCCCAGGGACCCCCCAGCCCAGCAGCTGTGACCCAGGGAGACCCCCCCGCACCCCGCCCCGCTTCCCCAGGGACTCGGGGCCCTGCTGGCCGGGGACAGGAGTCGCCCTCGGCTCCCAGCGGGGCTCTGGGGCGGGGCGCTGGGAAGGGCCCGAATCCCAGGGCCGGGAACAGGCTCCTCCCCTCCGGCCGGAGTCCCGCCCCCGCCCCAGGCCTGTGCTCAGCCCCGCTCCCACCCCGGCGCCTCAGGGCTCCTCTGCCCGGCCGGGGCCTCGCTCGGGGGAAGGGGCCGCGCCCGGCTCCGCATGTCCGCCCGGCCCGGGCCCCCCAGCCCCGGGGCCCCAGAGCCGCTCCCCGGCCCCAGCGCTCCGGCTGCTGCAGCCCCCGGCCCCGGGGGCACTAGCGCGGGAGGGACCCGGGTCCCGGCCCCCCTCCGCCCCCAGCCGGGACCCGCCAGTGCCCGGCCGGGGAGTCCCCGCCCCGCGTCCTACCTGCGCCGGCCCCGCTCCAGCCATCGCCGGGCTCGGCCCCGGCCCCGGCCGCTTCCTCCGGGCAGCGACTTCCCGCCCCGCGGCTGTTTCCCTCCCGCCCCGGGGCCGCCTCTCGCCCGCTCCCCGCCCTGGGGCTGCAGCCGGGACCCGCCCCGCTCGCTGGGCGCTGCGGGACGCGCCGGCTCCAGCCCTACTGCGCTCCCCGCTCGGCCCCGCGCCTGCGCCGCCAGCTCCAGCAGCCGGGGGAGGCCCCAGCGCAGGGACCTTCCGGCCCAGCCCCCCGGACACCTGGGTCCCAAGTCCGGCCGCCGGGGGCTCTCGCGGCTCCTGCAGGAGCCCGTAAGGGGGCAGCCCGGTCCCCGCTGCGCCGTGAAGAGCTGGCTGCGGGGGGCGGGGCTGGGAGCCCGGACTCCTGGGTTCTGTCCTGGCCTTGAGAGGGCAGTGGGGACTAGTGGGTACAAATACAGTTGCCAACTTTCTAATTGCGCAAAACTGAACACCCTAACTCCGCCCTTTCCCTGAGGTCCTGCCCCCCACTTCCCCAAGGCCGTGCCCCCACAACTTCCCCGCTCACTACATTCCCCCTCCCTTGGTAGCTCGCTCCCCCCCACCCTCAGTCACTTTCACGAGGCTGGGGCAGGGCATTGGGGTGCAGGAGAGGGTGAGGGGGGCTGGGGGTGTGGGCCAGTAGCGTAGCTAGGGGGGGAGCGGGGCAGCGGCCGTTATCCCACTGAGCACAATGGCGCCTTTTCAATTTCTTGGCGCCTTTTTAATTTTTACTCATCCGACGGCGCTCCGGGACTTCGCCGGCACTTCGCCGGCGGGTCCTTCACTCGCTCCGGGTGTGTTCGGTGGCACTGAAGGACCTGCCGCCGAAATGCTGCCGAAGACCCGCGGAGCGAGTGAAGGACCCGCTGCCAAAGTGCCACCGAAGACCCGGAGCGCCGCTGGGTGAGTAAAAGCGCAGCAGTGGGTGGCGCCTTTTTTTGTGATCGCTCCCCCTGTTCGTTCCACCTGGCTACGCCACTGGGGTGGGCTCTGGGGTGGGGCTGGGGATGAGGGGTTTAGGGTGCAGTAAGTGGGTCCAGGCTGGCGGGTTAGGCCAAGGGATTGGGAGTGCGGGAGGGGGCTGTGGGTTGAGGCAGAGAGTTGGGGTTCAGGAGGAGGTGAGGATTCTGGGGTGGGGCCAGGTATGAGGGGTTCACAGTGTGGGAGGGGGGGTCTAGGTTGGGGTGCAGGGGTCTGGGCTAGGGGTTGGGGCGTAAGAGGGGGTACGGGCTCTGGGCTGGGGGTGTGGGCTCTAGGGTGGGGCCGGGATTAAGGCGGTTGGGGTGCAGGAAAGGGCTCTGAGTTTGGGGAGGGCGCTCAGTGCTGGAGCAGGCGGTTGGGGTTGGGGCACGGGCTTACCTCCGGCACCTCCCAGTCAGTGGCGCAGCGGGGCTAAGGCATGGTAGGTATGAATGTTACAGGAAGGCTGTGTAACATGAGTGTTTTACAGATCACACCCTGGCCGTGTAGTGTTCATGTGTTACAGGAGTGGTGGGTATGTGTGTGTTACAGGAGCTCAGACCTGGCTGTACTGTGTGCTACATGTGTGTTTCAGGAGGGCTGCGCAATGTGTGTGTTATGTGTATGTTACAGGATCTCTCACCCATCTGTCTAAGTTGTGTGTGAGTGTTTGTTTCAGAAGCTCACACCCATGTCCCTGCCCAGCACCATGGGGAGAACAGCTGCCCCATACAGATGCCGTGTTCTGGCCTCAGTGCTGGCGCTGAAGGAGCTGGCGCCCAGGTTGGCTGCCTCTGCCCACTGCCCTGCACACCACATGTACTGCCCCCGCTGGCCACAATAAATGCTCTAAAGTCAAACTCATCGAGGGCCCGCGGGATGCCAACCACCGCTGGCTCTTCCAGACGCTCGCCATGCCGCTGCGCTTGCCGTGAACGGTATGAGGGGGAGNCCTGTATGTTGAGGATGGATTCTCCTAAACAAAATAAGTCAATGCAGTTATTTAGTTATTACCATACTGCTCATTTAGTACANCCACAGAGCCCCATGGGCCTGCCACAGCCAGAGGGGGCGCTACAGCGTCCTGCCAGCCCAGCCTTGACCAGTAGCACCAGGGTAGATTTGATTTAAATCTGTGACCAAGCTGGGTACTAGACATTTGAATTTTTTTTTCACAGTTTGTTATGGGTTTTACTGCAACTTCTTGTAAGTATTCTGCTATGTGTGCATTTCCTGTTGTATCAATTGTTTCTGTAAGGAAGACATTCCCTTTTTCTGTTGTCACACAAGCACATGCAACAGGATCATTGTGGACATTGCTCCACCCATCAAGACTCAGTTTAACAATTTTACCCTCTAGATTTTTTTTGCACACTGTTCAATTTCTCGTTCATACACTTTATCCAGCAATTTGCCTGCGACATCTGCTCTGTTGGGTGGACTGTATCCTAGTCTTAATGACTGAACCATGTTAATGAAGTGTGGATTCTCAGTCATATGGAAAGGAGAGTTTGTTGCATAAACAAACCAGGCAATTTTTTCATCAATTATCTCTTTTTGTAATCTGCTGGTTCTTATCACAAACTTATCTATGGTGGTTTCTGGATGATGGAGATTTTTTTTTTCTTTTTGCTACAGGTGATATACTGTGGCTATGTGACATACATGATGTGGCTGAAACACTATCATTGGCAGGAATCAGAGGGGTAGCTGGGTTAGTCTGGATCTGTAAAAAGCAACAGAGAGTCCTGTGGCACCTTTAAGACTAACAGATGTATTGGAGCATAAGCTTTCGTAGGTGAATACCCACTTCGTCAGACGCAACTGACGCGTGCATCTGACGAAGTGGGTATTCACCCACGAAAGCTTATGCTCCAATACATCTGTTAGTCTTAAAGGTGCCATAGGACTCTCTGTTGCTTTTTATCATTGTCAGATAACTCTGAAACTATAGAAAATGATGGTGATCTTGAAGGTGGATAGTCTTCAGAATCCTGTATGTTGAGGATGGATTCTCCTAAACAAAATAAGTCAATGCAGTTATTTAGTTATTACCATACTGCTCATTTAGTACAACTCATTGCATTCACTGACACTCAGTACTACTTTAAAGGTGAAATTGTAAAAGGAAGATCTGCCTATTTCAGCTATTTATTTTTTATCACAACTGCATCTAAAATGATAGTACCATAGAGTAACAGCTATATTTTTTGCTCAAACATGAGAATTCAAGAATAGTCCAGAAGGAAGACAGGAAATCCTTAAGAAAGAAGTATGAAATAAAAAAGTTTACCAACCTGAAGATCCTGCATGTTCAGACATGTTCCTTTCATCATCTTAAATGCAGCTTCCTCCTGAGAAGGAACACTTCTCATGATGTTGTTTCATTCGGGAAACCAGGCCTTGCATTTCTTTGTTGCACTGTTTGCATTTTGCACGCATGCCTGTCCTACCCACAGGTAGAGGAACTTCATTAAAATATTCCCAAACTGGGTCTCTTTTATGGCCTGTTGCCATTATAGGTTTTCCCTTCTAGTGAGAGAATGGTATGGTAGATCTCAAATCAATGAAGGCTACACTCAGAAAGACCTCAAGACCTCTGGAATATGCTGCTCAAACAGTTTCACTTTTGTTTCTACTGCCTGTCCCTCCCTTCTCACATTTATCTCCAGACTTCTCCTTGTCCAGATCTATGCCACCCCCAACAATCTTCTATTCATTGAACTTTTTGAAACTTTACACTTTTAGAGAGAGGTAAGAGATTGACTCTGTGTACACAAATTTGCAGAGGGACAATAGGGTTGAGGTCTGTTATTTCTCACCTCTATCATTTATTTAAAAACATTTTTGCTGTTAACAAAGCATGTTATTTCTGGAGACACAAATCCACAGTTTGAGAACTGCAAAACTAAGCATCTCTGATGGTATCTTCTAGACTGAGCACTGAGTCCCATTGGGTAAATAGATAGATTAACCTAAATAATCTATACAGAAGCCTCTGGAACCCAATAAGATTGGGTCCCTAATCCATGAACTATTGGAACTCATTTACAAAACTTTTCTTAAACATTACATGAATATATTATCTCATACTATAGAATTAGAATTTATAATCCCTATTCCATGATGAGATATCTTTGAGCTATAATGTATCTTAACTAAAACTATCTTTAGATAGGTTTTTTCCTCAAAAAGCATTTTATAAAAAAAATCTGATTTACATAAAAAAATCCGATTTACATAAAAAAAAAAATCCAAATTTTTTTATTTAAAAAAAAATCATTGATTTTTATCCACCCTGAGTGACACTGACCCTGTTGCCCCTAACCACAGCACACCCTAACCTCTGTTAGCCCAAGGCCAGCATCCTCTCTGGCTGCTGGAGCAGAGGATGCTGGTCTGTGTGGCAGTGTCTCCCATTCTCATCCTTCCTCCACTAGACCTTTCTTCTGTCCCACAGCACCTCCCCTATGGTGGCTGGGTCTCTGCCCCCTCTTGAAGCTACTTCACATAAGTGGGGGGAAGCCCAGTCCCTGTGGTTCAGGCAGCCTAAGATAACAGCTAATGGTGGCTGAAGAGGGGAAGGCTTTGGGACAGGTGGTTTAGGGCAGGGAGGGTCACCAGGGGCCTCAGGACTCAGATTCTATCCCTGGCTCTTGGAGAGGAGTGGAGGCTGGTGGGTTAAATGAGTGGGGGCTGGGAGCCAGGACTGCCCTGGAATGGGATCCCAGCCACGTCTCCCTTGTGACACTTCCTGCAGACCCAACCCTCATCTCAACACCAACCTGGCTAACACCATCGAGCAGTGCCGGAGCAAGAGCATGCCCAAAGCATCCATTGAGGAGGCCATCAAAGGAGGGGTAAGTAGCCGGGTCCCACCAGCCCTTGCTGCATTCTCTGGGCCATGCCGAGGGGCATTGGGAGCCTTGAATGAGGGAGCAAGGCTGGGCTTGTGGCTATGGTGCTGGACTGGGCTACAGCACTCCCGGTGTCTATTCCTAGCTCTGCCACTTGGGCAAATCACTTAGGGCATAGGGAATTGCCAGACTGGATCAGAGCAGAGGTGTGTCCACTCCAGTGTCCTGTTTCCAGCACCAGAGGCTGCAGAGGCAGGTGTAAGAATCCTGCAGTAGTGGATGTGGGGATAATCATCCTGTGCTAGTGTCACTAGGCTTCAGAGGGTCACACCTGCGAATACCAGATTCAGGACAAATTGCTGAGAAATAGGGCGCAGCCACACGCCAAACCTGGTGGTTATTCTTCCATAAGTTATACCACACCAGCAACAAAAGTAAACTTCTGTCTCACCACACTGGCTAACAAGAAGTCAGAAATGCAGCCTCGTTAGGTATCCCAGTCCTTGTTTCACCACCCAGACACTATACTTAATGTTNTTTTTTTTTTTTTTTTTTTTTTTTTTTTTTTTTTGTATTTTGCTAAATGTGCCAAATAAGTCAATATCCAAGTCTGTGTTTTGTCCCATACATGGGTGTACTGACCAAATTTTACATTGTTAGATTTACCTGACATTAGGCTGTGTGTGTGTTTTGTATAAAATACTGCTGAAAACAAGTATGATCTTCTGTGAGACTTAACTGTCAAATAAAACTAATTTTACATTATGTAGAAAAAGGAAATTTGATTTCTGGTCCAGAAATCAGTATAATTACCAATATACATAGTTTTTTGTAAAAAGATTAATAAAGAAATCTATGTGCACTCTCCTTTTTCTAGCTATTTTAGCTATAATTTATATTTGAGGATGCTACAATACCCATAAACGGTCATGGGTGTAGAAAGAACTTCAGAGTGACTGAAGAAAATATGATGCAGTTTAATATTTTATGACGTGTGGTTCTGCAAAAGGTCCTGTGGTTAAAGCATACCTACAGGGTCCAGATCTCTCTCTCTCACACATACACACACAGGGACACGTGACCAAGTCACCTGGTGCTGGTCTCCATCTTGGAATACCAGTGGTTTTCCACTGACTGGCGTGGGAACCAAGCATTGAAACAAAGGGTTTCCGCCATATGCAAAAGCCATTTAAGGCAGGGGAGTGACACCATTGTGGTTCTTCACTGACTCCCTACCCAAAGAGACTCTTGGAAAAGCCTAAGGAACAGAGAATGAACTGCGGGAAGTGCTGGACCCAGGCTAAAGGGGATTTTAGTCTGTGTGTGAAAGACCTGGGGATTTTAAGCTGTAAGAAAGTGCAGCTGGCCTCTTAAGAATTTGCAGCCTGCTTGTATCATCTCTTAGGGTGAGAATCTTCTATTCATATCCATTCTCAGGAATCAGAGTTGCCTGACCTGCTGTGTGCAATGGAAAGAAACAACACCAGATTACTTTTGGCGTTCACGGAGCAGCTGCACACAGGGGACTGTCACATTTAGGCTCGGGAAACAAGCACTGAGTGGTGGGATTGCATCGTTATGTAGGTCTGGGATAACGAGCTGTGGCTGCAGAACTTTTGTATGCGGAAAACCACCTTGATGGAACCGTGTGCAGCGCTCACCCCAGCCCTGCGGCACAAGGACACCAAAATGAGAGCTGCCCTCTCGGTGGAGAAGTGCGTGGTGATCACAGTGTGGAAGCTGGCGACTGCAGATTGCTACCGCTCAGTTGCAAATCAGTTTGTAGTGGGAAAGGCCGCCATTGGGGCTGCGTTAATGCACGTGTGCAGGGCTACTCATTGCATCCTGCTAGGCAGGACTGTGACTCTTTGCAATGTGCGTGAAATATTGGATGATTTTGCGGCAATGGGATTCCCTAACTGCGGTGCAGCGATAGATGGCACGCATATTCCAATTTTGGCCCCGGACCATCTTGCGATGGAGTACATCAACAGAAAGGGGTACTTCTTTATGGTATTGTGGGCGCTTGTGAATTACCACCTGTGCTTTCCTTACATCAACCTGGGGTGGTCCAGGAAGGTGCAAGACCCATGTATCTTTAGGAACACTGGCCTGTACAGAAAGCTGCAAACAGGGACTTTCTTTCCAGATCAGAAGAGTGCAGTGGGGGATGTTGAAATGGCCATAGTGATCCTGGGAAACCCAGCCTACCCCTTACTTCCATGGCTTATGAAGCCTTACACGGGAAACCTGGATAGCAGTAAGGAGTGGTTCAACAATAGACTGAGTAGGTGCCAAATAACCGTGGAATGTGCGTTGGGGAGATGAAAGGCACGCTGGCGATGCCTTTATGGCAGGTTAGATCCATATGAGGAAAACATTCCCGTAGTCATAGCAGCCTGCTGCACGCTCCATAATCTTTGTGAGGCTAAGGGTGAAAAGTTTCCCCAGGGGTGGAGTGCTAACGCAGAGTGCCTGGCTGCTGATTTTGAGCAGCCCGATACCAGGGCTCTAGGAGGGGCACAACGGGGAGTAATCTGCATGAGGGAGTCTTTGAGGGAACATTCGATAATGAGCTCCAGTAATCTGTATTTCTTTAAAGCAATGTGCTGTGCTTTGTTACTTTCAGTTATCTTTTTTTACCTAAAACTTTTGATGGTTCTTGAGTGGGATTTGCAGTAAGCAAGTGATTACATAAGAACAGCCATACTGGGTCAGACCAAAGGTCCATCTAGCCCAGTATCCTGTCTTCTGACAGTGGCCAATGCCAGGTGCCCCAGAGGGGATGAACAGAACAGGTAATCATCATCTGTCACTCATTCCCAGCTTCTGGCAAGCAGAGGCTAGGGACACCATTCCTGCCCATCCTGGCTAATAGCCATTGATGGACCTATCCTCCATGAATTTATCTAGCTCTTTTTTGAACCCTGTTATATGAACCCTTGGCCTTCACAACATCCTCTGGCAAAGAGTTCCACAGGTTGACGGTGCATTGTGTGAATAAATACTTCCTTTTATTTGTTTTAAACCTACTGCCTATTAATTTGATTTCATGACCTCTAGTTCTTGTGTTATGAGAAGTAGTAAACAACACTTCCTTATCTACTTTCTCTACATCAGTCATGGTTTTATAGACTTCATTCATATCCCCCCTTAGTCATCTCTTTTCCAAGGTGAAAAGTCCCAGTCTTACTAATCTCTCCTCATACGGAAACCATTCCATACCCCTAATCATTTTGTTGCGCTGTCTGAAGGAGTAGAGTGAATGAGATAGCAAGACATTCTGGGATCTTGCAAGGAATTTGTGGGAGGAGTTTGGGGAGGGAATTGAAAATAGTTCTGTATCGGCTGCGGGGGGGTAGGGGTGAGCATGTATCTGCTCTGAGTGGAGTGTATTGAGGGATTTTAACATTTCTGTTTGCTTCTCCATCACTTTAGTAATCCGCTCATAGGACTGCAGAACGCGCTCCTCAGTGTCCTTTCTGTGTTTCCTTTCCATTTCCATCCACTCCCTGTGTTCTCTTTTTTCTGACTCAGAGGTTTCAAACACCTCTTGGAACATGTCCTCTTTGTTACACCTTGGTCCCTTCCTTATCTGGTGTAGGCGCTTTGCCAGTGTGTAGGGGGTTCCTCTGAAGGCCACCGCTTCAGGAGCACAAGAAACAATACACAGAAGCATGATTGTTGGTTCATGCACAACACTGAATCATTACTGCAAAATACACCTCTTGTCACATTCCAAACACTGTCTCACTGACCCTTGGCAAGCACACATCTTGGAAAATACCCTAAACACGGTGAGTTCGGCCTGGGTGGGGGGCATTTGTTCAAGATGGGGCAAAGAGTTTTGGTGATGTTTTCAATAGATCAGGGATCAGCAAAGGCATCTAGGAAGAATATCGTAAATTCTGCCCCCATTTTCCACAGGTGGGGATCATTAAAGCCGATATCTCACTCCTAAGGGTAAGCAAGTTTGCAAGGGTGCATCTACTGCATGCAAGTGCAGGTTCAGACCTGGTCCCTATGCTGCTCACCTGTGTGCCACTTTGGTCCCTTCACAAGTGATTGCCAAGTGGCGTGGGAAAGTTTCCTACAATGGGGGAAGGAACAAAGTAGCTCTGCCAAAGAACCTTCGGCAGAGGATTGGCGAGTACCTCCAGGAAAGTTTCCTAGAGATCTCTCTGGAGGAGTCCCGTGAAATCCCGGTGTGCATTAACACACTGCTCCGCTGCACTGGGGAATGTGAGGCACACGCAGACACAGCTAGTCTTGTAGATTTCTCTCTCTTCACCCACTGCCACAATAGACACAGGAAAGAACAGTTCTACCTCATATAACCAAGCAGCATGAACTCCAAAATGAACACTTACCATGGTTCTCTTTTTCTGTGTCACGTGGGCCACAAACGGACTTCTGCGACTGGCTAGACCTTTTCGGAGTGGAGAAGAATTCCTGACTCGACGCGCTACCAGACAAGCCTGCCATGGGCTCCACAACGTCCTCCAACGCGACCTCCTTGTCCATGACTTTGGCCTCGGACTCGAGCCCCCTGTCCAATGCCTCCAGCCCTGCCAAAGTATCCATGGGGCTCTTGGCAGTGGAGGTGAGGTCGCCGTCGAGGATGGCGTCCAGCTCCTTATAAAAGCGGCAGGTCTTAGGTGCAACACCAGAGTGACGGTTTGCTTCCCTTGCCTTCTGGTACGCCTGCCTCAGCTCCTTTCTTTGCTCAGCACTGCTGCCTCCTCCCGCCCTGTAACTGGACTTTTGGTTCGAGCACCATTTAGGGTTACCAGGTGCCAAAAACCAGACACCCGGGAACCCTATATGGCACCCGGACAGAGAAGCCAAAACCTGGACAGGTGGCAACCCTACCAGTCATACAATAAGTACATACTGCGGAACTGCCCCCTCCTTTCATCTCATTAAAAGCTGGGGGGTTCCTGAGTGGTCAGATCTCTCCTTGCCCAGTTTGGCAGTGACATGTGGGAGGTTGTGGGGGGGCTGTTACTCTTTCATGCTGTACGAAGGGGTGTGTGAAGCCCAGTGTTTTCATTTAAAGGCACGGCAAGACATTACACACTGAAGAGCTGTTTTTAAAGGCAGTGTGGTTCAGTGGGCTGAGCTATGGGCTGGGATCCGGGAGACCAGAGTTCCATTTCCAGCTCAGCCGCTGGCCTGTTGAGTGACCTGGGGTGAGGCTCTCTGTGCCTTGGTTTTCCCATCTGTAAAATGGGGATTGAGGCACTAAGCTGCTTTGTAAAGCACTTTGAGATGTACAGCTGGTCCCCATCTTTAAGTATTTCTATAGAATAATATATTTCAACTACAACCAAAGTAAACAACCCCCCTCCTCCAAACTCCATGTGTTGTGAGGGATTATTTCCTTCTCCAGCCCCAAAGCACAGATCAGGGTGGGCCGCATCAATCCAATCAAGGAGCTATTGTGTAAGCGGTGGGGCGATCAAAGCATCAGACAGACTTTCATGGAAGGGAAAAAGCAGCCGCTGCCTTAGGGGGATGAAGCCCACGCTGTGCAGCTACTGCTGCCTTCAGCCCACCTTTGCACAGAAAACATCTGGTGCAATGGCTGCTCTGGCTGCAAGAGGCATCGTGCTGTTTGACTCTCCTCTGAGAACATCCACAACCATTTCCCCGTGTGCATAGGCTGTTTTTAAGAAGAGACTTAATTTGCAGTGTGAGCTGTCGGAGGGGGAAATGACAACTTCAGGCTCTTCTAAACGGGCACATGGTAAAATAAAACCAAACCTCTTTCCCTTCTTTTAACCATGCATGTACAATTTATAATTTCCAAAGCATCCTGGTGGATTCTCCATCTCTGGCAATTTTTAAACCAAGATTAGATTTTAAAAAAATGAAAGCTCTGCTCTAGTTCAAACAGGTATTAACTCGGCAAAGTTCTTTGGCCTGTGTTATATGGGAGCTCAGGCTGAATGATCACAGTGGTCTCCTGTATAGGCCTGGGGAAATTGTGTACCATTGCGCAGACACAGAATTCATGTCCCCCCCCCCCCCCGATTTTTTTTTCCTCTGCAGAAAATACATTTTGACAGTGAGGCGCTGCAGTTACACCTTTTGCCCACCAGGAGCTATTGTGGTGCCAGAATAGAGGGTAGCCAGCTCACAGTCATAGCAGAAGTAGCATTCCTCACACTACTGGGGGGGACGGGGGGGACACGGACGGGACGGGACAGACAGAGCAGGGCACACAGGGCTTCTGTGTTGGTCACATAGACTGGGGTTCAGAAGGGCTGGGGGGGAAGACTGGGTTCGGGCTAACTGGGAGTGGGGATGCAGGACCACATAGGGGTAGGGGGATGCAGGGATATGTGGGGACAGAGGGTGCATGGAGGGTGGGGTGGGTGAGTGGGGGTGCGGGGACAGATGGGGATGGGGGGAGGAAGGTGCAGGGATACATGGGGATGGGGCAGATGTGCCTAACTGAATGGGTGAGGCTAGGGTGTCTGCCAGGGTCCTCATGGAAGAGACTTCCCAACTCTCTAACAATCCCTCCCCCCAAAGAAACTGTTATATACTTTTCCCACCTACACCCAATAACCCTCCTGCTTCACTCCCAGGCTCCTTCCCAGCAATGACTTCCCTTTCCCTGAGCTCCTCCGTTACCCCTGACTCCCCAAAACCTTTGCACTGCTTCTGAGGGGCGCAGGAAATAAGGTTCTGCATGGCAGTTTACATGAATTCTTACTCAAAGTTCTGTGTTAATATGCCTAGTAAAGAATCTATGTGTCAAAAAATACTACCTGAATCTTTTTTTGTTGTCTGTATTGTTACAGACATACTTGCTGACAGGTATTTTGAAGTAAATTACCAAAATAATTGAAACTAGTGTGATTGTACTGTGTTATTTTGACAAATAAAATATGCAGCATTTTAAAATATTGTTCACAGACTTTTTAGGCACAGAATTTCCCCAAGACTAATGGGAAACGCTCTCTGGGCACCTGCCAGGCCTCATGGTCAGTTAGGCCCTAGAACATTTTGATTGGTTCCACTTCACATTGGCTTCTCCACCTGCCATGTGAATGCATCAGCTTTTTTAATAGCAAAGAAACACCGGGTTAGACAGACCTTTGTTACACATTAGGTGCATAATTCTTCTTTGTTACATTTCTATTTAGAATAGACGGCATGAACAGTTCCCGAGTCTTCTTTCAATCACACACACCGAGCTGTCCTGCCCTGCCCTGCCCCTCGGACCAATCCATGCTGAGACAGGACTGCAAATCCCACCTCTAGATGTCATCCAAGAGTCATCCTCTGGTTGGAACCGAGGCAGGTGTGGGGGGGAAGTTCCTGGCTGGGTCCCATCGAGACGGGGAGAGGGGGAGTGAGTGTGGGACGGAAAGAGGGAGACCTGGTTGGATCCCACCTAATGCAGTAGGCTGTGACCATCTTCTCTAAATTCCCTCCACCTGTCTGCTCTTCCCCACACTGCTCAGCCAAGTCCCCTTCCCTGTCCCCCACAGTCTCTCTGCTGGGCATCATGGGGACAGGACCATGTCCTGATCTGCATCTGCTGGAGCTGTGTCAGGCCCACTGGCTGCCAGAAGCCCTTGAGACCCTACAAGTAGCAGAAGGGCATTGGTGTGCGTGACCGGGTGCTGGGTGAGGTTGGCCAATCTAGCAAAGAGCTTGCCCCAGCCAGCACAGCTGCACTGCTGCTCTCAGCTGTGAATGAACCGATGTGATAGCAAGGAAGAGGCCCGTGCAACACTCCTGCTGCAGCCAATGCATCGCAATTTCCTCCCCCCCAGTGTGCATGCGCTGGTGCTTGGTCAGTGCACTGGTTTTGCTGAAATTCTTACTAGAATCGTTACAAGGGTGTGGCTGCTCCCTGATGTGTGCGCTGGTGTATTCTCAGGCTTGAGCTCTGTGCAAAGCCCTTCCCGCAGTCAGCACAGCGATACGGACGCTCCCCGGTGTGTGTGCGCTGGTGTCTTCTCAGGTTTGAGCTCCGTGCAAAGCTCTTCCCGCAGTCAGCACAGCAATGTGGCTGCGCCCTGGTGTGTACGCGCTGGTGTGTTCTCAGGTTTGAGCTGTGTGCAAAGCCCTTGCCACAGTCAGCACAGCGGTGTGGCCGCTCCCCGGTGTGCGTGCGCTGGTGTAGTCTCAGCTTTGAGCTCTCTGCAAAGCCCTTCCCGCAGTCAGCGCAGCGGTGTGGCCGCTCCCCGGTGTGTGCGCGCTGGTGTATTCTCAGCTTTGAACTCTCTGCAAAGCTTTTCCCACAGTCAGCACAGCGATGCGGCCGCTCCCCGGTGTGCGTGCGCTGGTGCAGTGTCAGTGTGTTGGCACTACTGAACTTTTTACCACAGTTGGCACAGCAGTACTGCCGCTCCCCGGTGTGCGTCCGCTGGTGTGTTCTCAGGTTTGAGCTCCGTGAAAAGCTCTTCCCACAGTCAGCACAGCGATGTGGTCGCTCCCCGGTGTGCGTGCGCTGGTGTGTTCTCAGGTTTGAGCTCTGTGCAAAGCTCTTCCCACAGTCAGCACAGCGGTGTGGTCGCTCCCCGGTGTGCGTGCGCTGGTGCTGGGTCAGTGTGTTGGCACTACTGAACCCCTTACCACAGTGGGCACAGCGGTACGGCCACTCCCCGGTGTGCGTGCACTGATGTAGTCTCAGGTGTGAGCTCTGTGCAAAGCCTTTGCCGCAGTCAGCGCAGTGGTGTGGTCGCTCCCCGGTGTGCGTGCGCTGGTGTGCTCTCAGGTTTGAGCTCTGTGCAAAGCCCTTCCCGCAGTCAGAGCAGTGGTGTGGCCGCTCCCCAGTGTGCGTAAACCAGTGTATTCTCAGGATTGAGGCCTGCCTGAAGCTCTTGCCGCAGTCAGCGCAGCGATGGGGACACCGACCCGTGGGGAGTCTTTGGTGTGTAGCCAGGTCCAGTCTCTGGCTGAGTTTACCCCGGGGATGGACTGCGTCCTGTGCATGGATCCCTCTGTGGACTCTGGGATCCTGCGTTTCTGCCGTGCTCTCCCCACACTCAGACGGTGTCCTCGTTCCTCCCGGGATCCCGAGCCCTGCTGGAGAGAGCAGAGACAATCCCGGTGTTAGCACACGGTTAAGGCTACAGGTTTGTCAAGGAAGGAAAAATGTCACGGATGGAGCGATTTCCCCATTTGTCCGTGACTATTGTTTGGATGGGTGCCTCACCCAGCAATGGCGGCTCCTGTCCCACAGGGCTGGACTCAGCACCTCACTCTGGGTACTGAGACCTGGCCTGCGGGCTTACAGTGCCACTCAGATATTCCCCCGCCCCCAGTCATGATGGTGGGGGAGGTGGGACAAACTTCAGTGAATGGACTTGCCACTCATATCTTCTCTAGGCCGCCCCAACACCTCTGCATCAGCCTGCGGTTAGGGTTGCAACATTGGAGGGTTGCTGGGTGATTGGTGCTCCCTGGGCAGGGCAAGGAGGAGGGCAAGTTTTGTTAAAAATCATGGAGCCGTCTCAGTAAATTTAGTGACCTGTGACTTTTACTAAATTTACTGTAACTGCTCCGTAATTTCTGATATGAAATGCCGACACAAATCTGCAGCCTGACTCAGGGTCGTTGTACCCTATGTTGTTTGTGCAGCACCTAGCACCTGCTCCCATGTGCGCCATGCACCTCTTGGCTCTTGTTTGATGCTTAAATTGTAGCTTGCCCAGGATACACCCAGCGCCTGGCACAACAGGGCCCTCATCCAGAACTAGGGCCTCAAAGTGCTAACAAACAGGGTCCGGGTTTTGTTTTCACACTGATTTTGGTTTTAGTTCAATCAGAGGGGTTTATTTACATGTTGCTGGTTCTGTACTGTCTCTGTTTTACAGCAGGTCTCCTGTTCCCCGTATTTGCTCTGTTTAAACTATATTGGTTTGAAACTAGTTTAGGATCTACAATCCCCTGGTGGACGCATTGAGACCGGTATAAAGCTGCTTACATCAACGTAGCTTATTCCTGTGCAGGAGTGAGTCCTTTTCAAGGAATTCCTTCTAAAGAAGTCATTGACCCTGAGCATGTTTCATTCTTTGTGCAAAATTAAAACTCACAAGAGGGTTGGGGGCGGGGGGGATGACCAGTCACTCAGGGTTTGTGTAATGTAACATGAAAAACATGTCTGTATTGTGTCACAAGCCAATCAGTAACCATGCTGAGCTGGAAGGAATGGCTTCCACCCAGCGGGCCTTTGATCTACAGTCACAGACAGCGTTAAGGCTGAGGGCTGTGCTAAGCATCGACAATGAAGCAATGTAAGTGACAATGATTTCGTGCCACTGAGAGAGCAGGAGGAGAGGGGATGTGACAAAGGCTATTCCACCCCCTCTCCCTCACACCCAGCCCATACACCAGGATACCCCAAGTCGTGCTACACAGGACAATTTCCTCTGGCCCCCACGTGCGTCTGTGCCCCCAGCAGCAGCTGCCTGGAACGCGGGGCAGTTTTAGAGCATTACAGTGAAACGCTGCAAATACTGAAAACCTGCTCTACAAAATGGTGTCCTCTGCATGGCGTGACCTCGCACGCATCGTACATGACTGATCCTGCCCTGAGTCATTCCCAGCTTTCTCCTTGTTCGCCGGGGACACGTTTCTCCAGTCTGAGAGGTCACATGCAAAGTGAAGTGGCAGAGAGGGGGTGGGGTGGGAACAGCACCTTCTCTGCCAAGGGCCAGTGACTCGGGGATGCTCTCCCAGGCTGCGAGCAGGTTTTTGCCCCGTCTGAGCTATGTCTGGATCCAGGTGCCCAGGGCCACAGGACACCAGCACACACAGCTTGAGTCAGGAGGGGCAGAGGCATGAAACCCATCTGAAAAATCTCTATGGCACCCCTGGCTTGGTATGATTTTCTGAGGTGTAGGAAGCCTAGAAGGTGTTGTGGTCTATGGACTGGCAGGCGTGTGTTTCCAGCCAGGTGCTTGTCTGCCCCCCAGTGCCAGACCCACTGACACACACAGATTTTATCCTCACAGCCCCAGTGCCCTCTCCGTTACACAGCTGGGGTAACTGAGGCATGGGGGAGCTGTAGTGACTCACTTCTAGAGCTGAACCATGACGTTTTGAATCCTGCTGCAAAGTCCTACCCACCAGGGAAATGCAGCCATGTGCTGCCGCCTACCATGGAGAACTCTCTCTTTCCCTCAGCACCCTTCAAATCCACCACCCCACATCTCTTCCAAGTTCATCACCTCCCGCATCTCTGATCCATTTCTCTGTCGCAGCTTTGAGGCCCCATCATTTTTAGGTCCCATCCTAGGTCACAGATATCCAATGAGTAGGAAAGATAGGAAGTTTGATGATGACAAGACTCCCTGGCTTAACCAGGAGATCTTCAATGACTGGAAACTCAAAAGAGTCATACGAGAAGTGGAAACTAGGTCAAATGACAAAGGATGAATATTTAAAAAAAAACAACCAACCAACCAAACCCACAAGCATGTAAGAACAAAATTAGAAAGGCCAAGGCAAAAAAGCAAATTAAACTAGCCAGTAATATAAGGGGAAAAAACAAAGCATTTTACAAATACATAGGAAGGCAGAGGAAAACAAGGACAGGCTGGGCCCATTACTAAATGGAGGGAAAGACAATAAGAGAAAACGCACCAATGGCCAAACAGTTAAATGCCTCTTTCGTTTCAGTTTTCACCAAAAAAGTTAGCAGTGATCGGCTGACTAACATAGTGAACATCAGTGTCAATGGGGTAGGAGCTGAGCCTAAAATAGGAAAGGAAATAGTTATGAATTACTTAGACAAGTTACATGTCTTCAAGTTGGCATGGCCTGATGAAATACATCCAAGAATACTTAAGGATCTGGATGAAGAGATCTCTGAGCCATTAGTGATTATCCCTGAGAATTTGTGGACGATGATAGAGAGACCTGAGGATGGGAAAAGGGCAAATATAGTACCTAGGTACAGAAAGGGGATAAGGACAACTCAGGGAGTTATAGACCAGTCATAACTTCAGTACCTGGAAAGATAAGGGAACAAGTAATCAAACATTCTATTTGTGAGCACCTAGATGGACATAAATTAATAAGTAACAGTCAACATGGATTTGTCAAGAACAAATTATGTCAAACCAACCTAATATCCTTCTTTGACAGGTAACAAGCTTTGTGGACTGGGCGGACACAGTAGATGTCACATCTCAAATTTAGTAAGGCTTTTGATACTTGTGACGGTGCACTCCATATGATGTTATGAAAATATGCAAATGAGTGTGAATATAATGTAACTGGAATATGCTTCATGCAAAAGGTCTCTTGTAAGGTATCCTTACAAAGCTTCTAATCTACTGAGTGGGTTCATCCTATTTGTATAAATGTATCATTCTTGTATCTGAAACTAGAAATATGAAATATAACTCTGAGGGCCTACTGTAATTATGCAAAGTGTGGGCCATTAATGGTGGCTTAGAATCTTGATGACTCCCATTAACCAGGACAATTGGTTGTAAATGGCTGTTTACTTGCAAGTCTTCCTATATACCTGTGTGCTGGCAAGTGGATAATGAAATCTTACAGTGACATGTGATTGTGTCACCTGAACTGGAATCCATCTTTAACCTGGTGCTTTTCCATTTAGAAGGAGGGGTGAGAACCCAGAGAGGGACAAAGGATTCCCACCTTGTGCAAAAGATATATAAGGGGGAGGAATAGAACAAAGGGGGCTGCAGTCATGAGAAATCCTCTAGCTACCGCCTGAGCTGGAACAAGGACTGTACCAGGGGAAAGGATTGGGCCCAGACTAGGAAGGCGTCCAGTCTGTGAAAAAAGCTTATTGAAACATCTCTGAGGGTGAGATATTATCTGTATTCAGTTTTCTACTGTATTAGGCTTAGACTTGCGTGTTTTATTTTATTTTGTTTGGTAATTTACTTTGTTTTGTCTGTTATTACTTGGAACCACTTAAATCCTACTTTTTGTGTTTAATCAAATCACTTTTTACTTATTAATTAACCCAGAGTGTGTATTAATACCTGGGGGGGGCAAACAGCTGTGCATCTCTCTCTATCAGTGTTATAGAGGGCGAACAATTTATGAGTTTACCCTGTATGAGCTTTATACAGGGTAAAACAGATTTAATTGGGGTTTGGACCCCATTGGGAGCTGGGTATCTGAGTGCTGGAGACAGGAACACTTCTTAAGCTGTTTTCAGTTAAGCCTGCAGCTTGTGGGGGACGTGGTTCAGACCTGGGTCTGTGTTTGCAGCAGGCAAGCGTGTCTGGCTCAAACAAGGCAAGGTACTGAAGTCCCAAGGTAGCAGGGAAAACGGGCTCAGAGGTAGTCCCAGCACATCAGGTGGCAGTCCCAAGGGAGTTTCTGTGATCCAACCCATCACAACACTGTCTTACATGACCTTCCCATAAACAAATTAGAGAAATATAGCCTAGGCAAAGCTGCCAGAAGGTGGGTTCACAACTGGCTGGAAAACTGCACTGAGAGAGTGGTTCTTATCATTCTCTGAGCTGAAAGGGCATTGTTTCAATGGGATCCCAAAGGGATCTGTCCTGGGTCTGGTTCTATTCTGTATCTTCATAAATGATTTGGACAATGGCATGGAGAGTGCACTCATAAAGCTTATGGTCTATTCAAAGCTGGGGATGGGTTTCAAGCCCTTTAGAGGACAGGATTAGAATTTAAAATGATCTTGACAAAATGGAGAAATGGTCGGAATTGAAATGATTGCCTAGGAAGGAGTACTGCAGAAAACCATCGGGGGTTATAGTGGATCACAAACTAAGTGAGTCAACAATTTAATACAGTTGGGGGGGGGAAAAAGGCAAATATCTGGGATGTATTAGCAGGAGCATTGCAAACAGTATGCGAGAAGTAATTCTTCCACTCTACTCAGCACTGATAAGGCCTCAACTGGAGTACTGTGTCCAGTTCTAGGCCCCACACTTCAGAAATGATTTAGACAAACTGGACAGGATCCGGAGAAGGGAAGACGGGGGGGGAGGGGGCTTGATAACAGTCTTCAAGACGTAAATGGTTGTTACAAAGAGGAGGGTGATACATTGTTGTTCTTATTCACTGAGGCCAGGACAAGGAACAATGGGATTAAATTGCAGCAAGGGAGATTTAGGTTAGACATTAGGAAAAATTTCCTAACTGTAAGGGTAGTTAAGCACTGGAACAAATTCCTTGGAGAGATTGTGGAATTTCCATCATGGGAAGTTTTTAAGAGCATATCAGGCATGGACTCGATAATACTTAGTCCTGCCTCAGTGCAGGCAACTGGACTAGATGACCTACTGAGGTCCCTTCTAGTCCTACATTTCTAGGATTCATAGATATCAAGGCCAGACAGGCTCATTGTGCCCATCCAGCCTGGCTTCCTGCCAATCCCAGCCAGAGAAACTCCCCCAGTGATTCCTACCTCCTGGCTGAACAAGAAGAAAGCTTTGAGAAAGTCACACCCCATTTCCACTGATGGACTCCCAGTGAGGGAGAATCTATCGTGTCCTGAGGGGAGCTCTCCCAGTGGTTCATTCCCTTCCCAGATAAACACTGGCCCCTAATTCCCAGCCTCCATTCGTCCCCTTCAGCTCCCAGCCAGTGGATCTCGCTCTGCCTTTGCCTTCTACATTAAGGAGCCCTCTGCTAGCAGGTGTGTGAATCAGAATGGATTGGGTGATGACGACTCACCTCGGGAGGGGCTCTCAGGTCCTGAGCTTTCCCTGGAGTTCTCGGCATCCTGGATCCAGAGCTCTGCCTCCTCTACCTCGATCCTGTGGATTAAGTCTGGTGTTGAACCTGAATAGCCTGTTTGGGGGGGGAAGAATCAGCTTTATTACTAAAGTTTTGGGGACAGGGACTCATTTATATGTTGGTGCAGACCAGCACATAAGAACATAAGAATGGCCTTACTGGGTCAGACCAAAGGTCCATCTAGCCCAGTATCCTGTCTTCCGACAATGGCCAGTGTCAGGTGCCCCAGAGGGAATGAACAGAACAGGCAATCATCAAGTGATCCATCCCCGTCGCTCATCCCCAGCTTCTGGCAAACAGAGGCTAGGGACACCATCTCTGCCCACCCTGGCTAATAGCCATTGATGGACCAATCCTCCATGAATTTATCTAGTTCTTTTTTGAACCCTGTTATAGTCTTGGCCTTCACAACATTCTCTGGCAAGGAGTTCCACAGGTTGACTGTGTGTTGTGTGAAGAAATACTTCCTTTCATTTGTTTTAAACCTGCTGCCTATTAATTTCATTTTGTGACCCCTAGTTCGTGTGCTATGAGAAGTAGTAAACAACACTTCCTTACCTACTTTCTCTATACCAGTCATGATTTTATAGAACTCAGTCATATCTCCCCTTAGCTATCTCTTTTCCAAGCTGAAAAGTCCCAGTCTTATATCCATTCCATACCCCTAATCATTTGTATTGCCCTTTTCTGAACCTTTTCCAATTCTACTATATCTTTTTTGAGCTGGGGCGAGCACATCTGCATATAGTATTCAAGATGTGGGCGTAGCATGGATTTATATAGAGGCAATATGATATTTTCTGTCCTATTATCGATCCCTTTCTTAATGATTCCCAACATTCTGTTCGCTTTTTTGACTGCTGCTGCACATTGAGTGGATGTTTTCAGAGAACTATCCACAATGACTCCAAGATCTCTTTCTTGAGTGGTAACAGCTAAACAGCACAACAGGGCCACGATCTCGGTCAGGGTGTGTCTGCGTAGCACCTGGAATGATAAGGCCCCAATCTCGGCTGCTGCTTGAGAGGAAAGCGCAGGAGATCCCAAGCAGGAGAATAATGAAATAAACCTTCCTTAGAGGAAATTTCCCATCTCCTGCCAGGCAAGTTCAGTTCGTACAGTAACTCCTCACTTAGCGTTGTACTTATGTTCCTGAAAAATGCGACTAAGCAAAGCGATGTTAAGCAAATCCAATTTCCCCATAAGAATTAATGTAAATAGGGGAGGTTAGGTTCCAGGGAAATTTTTTTCACCAGACAAGTAGCATAGCTGGGGGGGAGCGGCCGCTCCCCCACCGAGCACAAGTGGCGCCTTTTTAATTTTACTCACCTGGGAGCGGGGGTTAAAAAGGCGCCACCCGCTGCGGTGCTTTTACTGATGGGGCAGCGCGCCGGGTCTTCGGCGGTGGGACCTTCACTCGCTTCGGGCGTCTTCGGCAGCACTGAAGCTTCATTGCTGAAATGCCGCCAAAGACCTGCAGAGCGAGTGAAGGTCCCGCCGCCGAGGTGCCGCTGAAGACCCGGAGCGCTGCCCCGTCAGTAAAAGCGCCGCAGCGGGTGGCGCCTTTTTTTTTTCTGCTCCCCTTCTTTCCTCCACCTGGCTACGTCACTGATATATACATATATACACACACACACAGTATAAGTTTTAAACAAACAATTTAATACTGTACACAGCAATGATGATTGTGAAGCTTGGTTGAGATGGTGAGTTAGAGGGTGGAATATTTCCCAGGGAATGCCTTGCTGCTAAATGAACTAGCATTCGGCTGAGTCCTCAAGGGTTAACACGTTGTTAATGCAGCCTCACACTCTACAAGGCAGCACGAATGGAGGGAGGGGAGACAGCATGGCAGACAGAGACAGACACACACCCCCTGTGTGTGTGAGTGAGAGATGTTCATTGCCACTTTAAGTATGCTGACACCACTCTAAGTACATTGCCCTTTTAAGTAGATCAGGAAGTTGAGACAGCAGCTGTGGCCAGCAAGCTCCCTCCATCCTGAGCCCTGTCATGTCCCCACCCTGCTCTATGGAGATGGGGTAAGCGGGGTGCAGGAGCAAGGGGGAGGGGGTCACCCTGACAGCCCCTTCTTCCCCCCCACCCTGCACAGCAAGTAGGAGGCTCGGGGAGCAGCTCCAAGGCAGAGGGCAGGAGCAGCACATGGCAGTAGGAGGACGGACAGATGAACTGCCAACAATTGACAGCCTGCTGGGCGGCTGCCGCACAGGGAACTTAGGGGAGCGGGGAGCTGATGGGGGGCTGCCAGTCCACCCTGGTTCCAAGCCCCCACCAGCTAGCTGCAATGGGCTGCTCTTCCTGCAAGCAGTGGACAAAGCAGGCGGCTGCCAAACAACGTTATAAGGGAGCATTGCACAACTTTAAACGAGCATGTTCCCTAATTGATCAGCAATGAAACAACGTTAACCGGAACGACTTTAAGTGAGGAGTTACTGTACTCTGAAGCAGCAACGTCTATGAGCCTTTTCACTTTGCTTTGGGGCTGAGTCATGGCAGGGGTCACCGTTACACAGACTTATCAGTTCTTTTGCTTAGGGTCCAAGTACTGTTCAGCTGTGCGGTTGTTAAGTTTATGATGTTCATTCTTTTGGGGGAGGTAGGGAGCTGCTACAAGCAGTAGAAGAGTTTTCTCCCTGCCTTATTTGCTCATGTGCTGCTGTTTGTAACCAGCCCTGTACCATGACTGAGGTGAGGTAGGTCATGCAAGTAAACAAGTTACACTAAGATTAGACCCAGGCTCTGTAGCCCTGATTTCTTCAACAGGAAGCCGAACAGAAAGAGGCTGACATTTGCCACTAAGCCACGGGGTGGCACACGGCAGGGGTGGCATCAAGGGAACCCAGACATTTCACAGCTGTGAGTAAAGATAAATAGGTCCTTACCCAGGGAAACAAGGACCCGGTAATTTCTCAGCATCTGGTCCCGGTACAGCTGTTTCTCTGGCTGGGATAAGAGCTCCCACTCCTCCCGGGTGAAATACAGAGCGACGTCCTCAAACGCCACCCGGAGCTGCTGGCACAAGCGTTACACACTCAGCACCTTCCGCTCCAGCCCCCAGCCCGGAGTCTCAGCAGGGGACGCGGTTTCTAGGGGAGCGACTCCCAGGGAACCCCCAGCCCAGCAGCTGTGACCCAGGGAGACCCCCCCGCCCCCCGCCCCGCTCCCCCAGGGACTCGGGGCCCCGAATCCCAGGGCAGGGAACAGCGCCCCCCTGCGCCCCCGCCCCAGGCCTGTGCTCAGCCCCGCTCCCGCCCCGGCGCCTCAGGGCTCCTCTGCCCGGCCGGGGCCTCGCTCGGGGGAAGGGGCCGCGCCCGGCTCCGCATGTCCGCCCGGCCCGGGCCCCCCAGCCCCGGGGCCTCAGCGCCGCTCCCCGGCCCCTGCGCTCCGGCTGCTGCAGCCCCCGGCCCCGGGGTCACTAGCGCGGGAGGGACCCGGGTCCCGGCCCCCAGCCGGGACCAGCCAGTGCCCGGCCGGGGAGTCCCCGCCCCGCGTCCTACCTGCGCCGGCCCCGCTGCAGCCATCGCCGGGCTCGGCCCCGGCCGCTTCCTCCGGGCAGCGACTTCCCTCCCCGGGGCCGCCTCTCGCCCGCTCCCCGCCCTGGGGCTGCGGCCGGGACCCGCCCCGCTCTGCTCCAGCCCTGCTGCGCTCCCCGACTCAAGGGCCCCGCGCCTGCGCCGCCGGCTCCAGCAGCCGAGCCAGGGGATTTCCCATTTGACCCGAGGCGCTAGCAGCCCTGCGCTGGGGATCAGGCTCGTTGTGTTAATGTGCGTAGGCCAGGCGCGCCCCGTGTGTCCCCCGCAGCTGCACAGAAACAATCTAGTTCCATTTCAAAGGGGACAAGATCAACCTGCTGTAAGGAACAGTGAATGTGCATCAGGTTGTGGCTCGACAGCCTGCGCCCAGCAAGCTCCTTGAGGGTGGATCACATCGCAGTGCCACGAATCTACTGCCCTAGGCAGCTGCTTAACTTGCCCAGGCTTGGAGCAGCTGGTGGGTATTGCACAAGAATAAAGCTGGGGCAAGAAGTGGCATGGCCAGCTGCTTGAGGACAGGCAAACAGCCCAGGGACCTGGTGACCCAAGACATACTTGGTCAGTCACTGTGACAGCCACAGACAGCCCATGTCCTCACCCCAGAGCCATTTGTAAAGTGGAAGGGGGAGGTGGCATGAGTCTTGTGATATTTGGGTGATATTCCTAAAATCCCCAGTTCCTGGAATTGTGTTTATGCCAAAATCTTCACTGTCTTTAAAAAAAAAAGGATAAGCCCTGAGGCTTGAGAGAAAACCTTGGAAATGCAGCCCCTAATGTCTATGAAACAATAAGGCAAATAAACAAAACCTATTTTGTAAGGTCTCGTGGTTTTCAAACTGACTTGATTTTTTGAGGCTTGGCTCACTATTTTTGGACATGTGCAGTGGGGAATGCTGTGCTAGTTACTGTTTATGGAAGGACTCATTTACTTTGCTTTTGTTTTAGTTTACAGGTTGATTTTTAAAGGCAAAGACAACATTTTCAAAGATTTTGAGGCTGGAAGGGGCCATTTCGCCCATCCCATCTGGCCTCCTTTGTAACCCAGGACAGATAATGCCCCCAGCAATTCCTGCCTACGGCCCAGTATCTTGTGGTTGTTCTACAGCTGAGCTCATTGTCAGATAAACGAAACTGCCAGAGCAGGGGTGACATTTTCAAAAATTACATAGGGTCCTAAATCCCATTGGCTTTCAAGGAGACTTCGGCTCCTCAGGAGTGTGTCACCTTTGAAAATGGGAATCAGGTGTTAAGGGCTTTCCCTTCACCTGGCTCTTGTCACACAGACAGAAAGCAGAAGACCAGAAGTCCGAAGTGCAGGCAGTGCAATGTTTATTGGGGTTAATTAGGCAAGCATCTCCATAGCTCTGACAACACACGGCCTTTCCCCCAGTGTTCCTGTTCCCACCTCCTTCTTCTTAGCAGGCCTAAAGATACTTGCAGTGCACACCTCTGGTCCCACCCCTTACAATTTATGGTCATGTTCCATATTGGAGGGTCTTGGGCCTGGGGGCTTTGGTACCACCTCTTTTATACCCTGTGGGAAGGGTAGGCAAAGAGGTTATGCTTTGGTCAGGGACAGACATTTCTTTGGCTTTTTAGTGTTTCTTATACCTTCCCCCCACCCCCCAACACCCTCAACCCTCCTGACTGGTTGCTTGACCTTGGCTTGAGAGGGGAGCCAGGCAGCCTTCCAGTGTATGCTCAGATATACAATACTGGCAGCAGATAGCATCCGTCAGAGTCCTCTCCAGCATGGTTCTGGCTGTTGGAGTCTTGAGTGTGTGCTCCATGTTCTTCACCCGTGGCATCAGGACTCCCAGCTGCTGGCTACCACTAGTTGTTATGGGGCAAGTTTTCCAAAGTGCCCAGTGTTAGTCTATAGGCCTGTTTGTTAGCCTGAGATAGAAGTTTCAGTTTGATTTTTGATACTCATATATCCTTACTAATATGTAAGAACAAAGACACTGTGTGTTGTATGTCCCACAACCAGATGGGGCTTTTAGCACAATGAGAAAAGAGATGGAGCTAACGTGTTGCTGGGTAGAGATGGTTGGCACAAGCCGTACAACGCAAGAGTGCTTTCACTTAAAGCTTCTACTTTATTTAGTTTCAAGCACATACAAACACAACAGATTATAGAGCACCCCAAATCAATAGTTACCCCAAAGGTCTGGAGTGGTTAACAACAGCCTTCCGGTGGCCTGCCTACCATCTGCTGCTGCTGACTGTAGCAAGTCAAGACTCACCGGCGTGGCACCTCCTGCTAGTTGCTCCTGGGAATTAGCTGAACTCCAGCCCTGGAGCACCCTTTGCAGGTGGTGACTATCTGGGACCCACGTTGCTCCTCAGCTTGCAGCATCCTCTTCAGAGCATAGCCCTCTGGCTATGTCCCAACTCAGTTCTCCCCCCTTCCAGGGGAAACCGGCCATCCTCAGTTCCGCCCCTTGCCACCACGGTGAACTGTGGCCACTTAGTCTAGCCCATCTCACAGGGGCAAGCTACTATCCTTCTAGTTGGCCACTCCCTCTAGCAGCCAGTGGGGCAAAGGGTTGGGGGAGAAGGAGGACCAGGCCCGCCCACTACTCTGGGCCCCAGCCTAGGGACCCTTGAGCGGCAGCCACTTGCTGCCTTCCTCCACTCCCCTTTACTGCCTTCATTCCCTGGGCCACTTCCCCAGAGCCCTTGCACCCACTCAGCCCTTGTATCTAGGCCTGCAGTCTGGCAGAGGTCATCCACAGTACTAGTCTTTCAACCAGGCGCCAGTCCTCCTCCATTGCTGGTCAGAGGGAGACTGATCTCTTGTCTGATCATCAGCCCTTTTATAGGGCCCAGCCTGGCCCTGATTGGCTACCCACAGGCCCTTTCTGATTGGCTGCGCATCTGCACAGCCTCTCTGGCTTGCTTTAACCCTTCTCTCCGTCGAGTGGGGCAGCTGCCCCACTATACTGACCTTAAGATGGGTTCACAGCAGAGTCCACCCAACTGAGACCTTTTTACCTTTTGATGCTTGTAAGTATCACATAGCTTGTCAATCACCAATAACCGCTAAGCAAGCAGTTTGTTAAACAAGTTTCAAGCCGTTATTTATAAAAATATGTTGTTGCAAAGTCTCCAGTATTGTAGATCCAGACAAACACACCAGAAGTCAGATATAGATAGATGCCCTGTCTTTCAAAACCCTATACTTCAGCAGTTTGTAAGAAGACAGGATGGTGCCAGATCATGCTCAAGTCTCATGGTCATGCCCCCCGCCCCCCAGTTATGCTAAGGCTGCTACAAAGGCCTTGCAGTTGCTTTTGGCAATAAGCGTAATAATCAATATTCCAGCTACTGGCAGTGCCCTAAGCACTTTGCTGGGCTGTTAAAATCTTCCCTTACACCAACAGCCTGTCTACAGCCCCATGCTGGCTTTCCCCAGCCTTGTTTACAAACACCGAGATGCCCCCAACACACTCCTAGTCCTGAACTTTCCCCATACTGTGCGCTCTGTAATGTCCAGCTCTCTCCTAGACAGTTCAGAGAACTAATAATGTTTGCTTGTTCCTCTAAAGCCCCAAAAGCACATCATATCTTAACTTACCTGGGGAAAATGCACCCTTCCCTTTAAAACACAGCACTGACTTCATTTATAGTGAACTTTAAACAAATTTATTAACAAAATATACAAGGTTAAGTGAGCTCAAGGATAAGGAATGAAGATAGAAAGAGTTACAAGTAAAACCAAACAAAACATGCTTTGAACAGTCTAAAACTTAATCTAGCAGGCTTTGTTCAAGATGGTTTCTCTCACCAGTCATCCTTCTTCCCAGCCATGGCTGATTTTCCTTTAGTCAGGTGTGACGGTGCCCCCCATAAGGCTTTATGGAAATATGCTTATGAATGTATATATGACATAACTAGAATATGTTTTATGCTACATATGCCATGTAACATATCTCTGTAAAGGTTATGATCTACTGAATCTATTAATCCTATTTGTATGCATGTATCATTTTTGTATTCGAAGTTATGAATATTGGCTGTGTACTGGCTTGATTTTTAAGTAGCCTTTGTAAAGCATTTGGTCAGCTTCTTGAGAAAGGAATGTGCAAATTAAGTGCCCAATCAAGACGCACTTAAGGGACAATTGATCTTGGAAGACTCCAATCCACATAAGAAGTCTACATGAGGACGTTCAAGGTAGCAGGTAAGCAATGGACATGTGACTTGCCCATGTGACTCCAAAACTCCATCTTGGAGCTGGACTTTGCATAGGAGAGAGGAGGGGGTCTCCACCCACAAGAGAAAGTCTAGTTAAGCCCATGGGAGACCCCTCCATTTTGTCTTCATCTGGCTCAAGAGATAGCCTCTCCACCCCCAAAGATACTGGAAAGAAACTGGAACAAAGGACAGTAACTACAGGGGGTGTGAGTGATTGCTGGACCCAGACTAGAAGGAGACTAGTCCATAAAAGGAAGCTTACTGGAATTCCTCTAAGGGTGAGATTTTTATCTGTATTCAGTTTTCTTACTGTATTAGACATAGATTTGTGTGTTCTATTTTATTTTGCTTGGTAATTCACTTTGTTCTGTCTGTTACTACTTGGAACCACTTAAATCCTACTTTCTATTTTTAATAAAATCACTTTTTACTTATTAATTAACCCAGAGTATGTATTAATACCGGGGGGAGTGGGGGGCAAACAGCTGTGCATATCTATCAGTGTTATAGAGGACAAACAATGTATGAGTTTACCCTGTATAAGCTTTATACAGGGTAAAACAGATTTATTTGGGGTTTGGACCCCATTGGGAGTTGAGTGTTAAAGACAGGAACACTTCTTAAGCTGCTTTCAGTTAAGTCTGCAGCTTTGGGGCACATGGTTCAGACCCTGGGTCTGTGTTGAAACAGACGGGCATGTCTGGCTCAACAAGATGGGGCTGGAGTCCCAAGCTGGCAGGGAAAGCAGGGGCAGAAGTAGTCTTGGCACATCAGTTGGCAGTTCCCAAGGGGGTTTCTGTGATCCAGCCCGTCACATTAGGATCTTCCACAAAAGTGAAAGATCTTTGCCTAAGCAGGCTTCTCCCCTATATTCAGTTCCAGAGACTTCAACCCTTCCTGTGTTGAAGGACCCCTCTTTCTCAGCTTGCAAGAGCTCTGTCCTCTTGAGTTTGTCTAGCAACGAATGCCAAAAGGTGGCTTCTGTCCTTGCTTATATCTTTCAAAGCTCAATGAACTTGTTTCAAGAAGCAGGATGACCTCATGCTGTTCTTCTGTTCCTGTGAGCTTCCCATCCTTCTGTATGTAAATGGAGCTTCCATTGTTTTCTTTTCACCATGTTTAATTTACATAGGAGACACCTGTCTGGGAGGGAACCTGTTTCTCCCTGTTTGGCCACAGACTTTAAAAAATAGTATCGTTAAGTACCCACATTTCCTCATATAGTGTTAATACAGACATTTCATAATGATGTTAATCACCAGGGTGTATTACTTTTATAATACAGTAGCATTTCAGGTGATTAAATTGCTCATCACTTGAGGTTGAGCCCACATCTTTATAGTCCTGTAAATCATTTAAATGGGTTCTGCTGAGGGTCACCCCTCAAAGTAAAGTTTATTCAAGCTGTGAGGAAGGCGACGTGGAGTCTGGTGAGGAAGGAAGCTCCATGCTCTTTCTTCCCTCATTTGTACTTGCTGAAATGCAAACTGTTCTGTTTCCTGCCATCTCCTGCCCCTGCTGCCTTGATGGTCCTGTTTACGGCTTAGATGTAAACTGAGGTAAACACGCATTCCTCGCTTGAGGACAGACCTGGGTAACAACTCCCCTGACATACCTGGCTTATTCACACTTTAGTCATAATTCCAAAACTCTGAATACCCACTGCATCCATACCTCACGCAAGAACATTAACGATCAGGTAGTTATTCATTATCAAACGATACCTCACAAGCAGAGGTGAAAGCCGGTACGCCCCGGTACGGCATACCGGCAAGAGCCGCTGGGCCGTACCGGGGCGGATCAGCTTCCCCTGGCAGCAATTTAAAGGGCCTGGGGCTCCCAGCAGTGGCTGGAGCCCTGCTGCTGGAGCCCTGGGGAAGTGGCGGTGGGGCTCGGGCAGCGATTTAAAGGATCCGGGGCTGCGGCAGCAGCTACAGCCCCAGCCCTTAAAATAGCCGCCGGAGACCCGCCGCTGCCTCCCCAGGGCTCCGGGGACGATTTAAAGGGTCCAGGGCTCCAGTAGCCGCTACCGCCCCGAGCCCTTTAATTCGTCCCCAGGGCCTGGTGGAGCCCTGGGGTAGCGGCGGTGGGGCTCTGGCAGCTATTTAAAGGGTCCGGGGCTGCAGCAGCCGCCACCTCCCCAGGGCTCCAGGGACGATTTAAAGGGCCCGGGGCTCGGCCACTGCTACAGCCCCAGGCCCTTTAAATCACCCCCGGAGCTCCCAGCCGCCTCTACAGCTGGTAGTTCCGGGGGTGATTTAAAGGGCCCGGGGCATCCAGCTGCTGCTACCACAGCCCCAGCCTGGGTATTTAAAGGCCCCGCCTCTTCCAGTAGAGGCCACGCCCCCTCCTAAGGACTCCGGAGTACCGGTAAGTCCTTTAAGTTACTTTCACCCCTGCTCACAAGGCCTATTTTGTGCAAAGACTATTACACTAGTGTGTAGGGTGTGAATAGAGGGGTGCTTATGCTTAGTGTCACAGTGTCCTAGTACAAAATAGGAGCAGCCAGACTCTCTTATCTGGGACACTGGGCAGGCGGAGGCCACATCTATCTACATCCCTTGAAGGTGGAATCCATTATTAACCGGCCTATACTCCAAACTAAAAAGCAAGTCCAGTTTTTTATAGGCTTGGCTAATTACTACTGCAGATGTGTAAGTGGTTTCAGTGAGATGGTGGCTGCTATCACTGGCTAGCGCAAAACCCCAAAACCAAGTGCAGTAGCGTGAAAAGAAAGGCTCTGACACAGGGCCGGCTCCAGGCACCAGCTGAACAAGCAGGTGCTTGGGGCGGCCACTCGGGAGAGGGGCGGCACGTCCAGCTATTCGGCGGCAATTCGGCGGAGGGTCCCTCACTCCCGCTCGGAGCGAAGGCCCTCCCGCCGAATTGCCGCCGCAGATCGCAATCGCGGCTTTTTTTTTTTTTTTTGCTGCCTGGGGCAGCAAAAACCCTGGAGCCGGCGCTGCTCTGACAAGGTAAAAATGATCCTGTCAGGAAAGCCCATTGTGGCCAGTCCAGAGGTTATGGGCTAATGCAGGAGTGGGTGGGTGAGGTTCAGTGCCTGCAACGTGCCATTCCATTATGCAAGGTTTTGTATCACACTCTTCTTACAAAGACAAACTTTAGTTCTCTCCTAGTCTGGGTGGGTGATTTTGCTACCAGAGAGGGACTATGGATCCTTCAATAGAGATTCTTCTTCCACTCAAGCTTATCTGCTAATGGAGTCACAGGACGGCTTGTTTAGTTGAACTGACACCAATTCTCAGTAGAATTTAGAAATTTAGTCAAATTACTTCATTATCAAGAAATGTCAATTCATTTCAGGAGGACGATGCCCGGGGATACTCAGAGCCAAGCTTGTACAGGCACAAGACTACTCCACGTTAAAACCAAAACCTAACATGCAGGGAATGATTTTGAAGCTATTCTACTTTCTCTAGAATTTAACCAGTTCTTATGCCACTATAACCATACATTTAAATAGTGGTAAAAATCTTTATCTCACAAGTTAATTCAAAGCTCCTTCCCCTCTGTCTAAGAAGCTGTCAATTTTCTTGACCACAAAAATCTGTAGGATTTCTAAGATGAACTCTTTGAAACATTCAGGCATGGTCAACACCTAAAACTTAGATATGAAAATGTCACACCCTGCGCAACTTAGTTAGGTCAACCTTACTCCCACTGTAAATGCAGCTAAGTCAATGGAAGAATTCTTCCATCTACCTTACTACCGCCTCTCAAGGGGGTGGAGTTACTACAGAGACGGGAAAACCCCTTCCCTCGCTGTGGTAAGTACTGTGCTACGGTAGCACTTGTAGCGTAGACGTGCCCTCGGGGTTTCTTGCAGTAACTTTTGCTACAGGGAAGCTGTTTCCTGTGCAATCGCGGCCATTGTCTGCTATGTTGACAGAGGCTAAGACAGAAGGAAAGCCACCTCCCTGAATGATGTTAGCTACACTGACAGAAGCACTCTAGTTAGAGTAATGAGTTTCTCCAGCCTCAGTGATCTCAACTGAGGCTTGGTCAACATTTGAAAGTTATATTGGCATAGCTACATCGCTCAGGGGTATGAAAAAAAAGAACTCATCCCTGACCAACACAGCTATTCCGACAAAATCCCAGTATAGACACAGCTACCTCCGTGGAAGAGTACTTTTGCCAGCATAGCTAACATCGGAGAAGTCTACACTTAAAAATTAGGGCTGTCGATTAATCGCAGTTAACTCACACGATTAACTAAAAAAAATTAATCGCGATTAAAAAAAAATCGCAATTAATCGCACTGTTAAACAACAGAATCCCAATTGAAATTTATTAAATATTTTTGGATGTTTTTCTACATTTTAAAATATATTGACTTCAATTACAACACAGAATACAAAGTGTACAGTGCTCACTTTATATTATTTTTATTACAAATATTTGCATTGTAAAAATGATAAACAAAAGAAATTGTATTTTTCAATTCACCTCATACAAGTACTGTAGTGTAATCTTTATTGTGAAAGTGCAATTTACAAATGTAGATTTTTTTTTGTTACATAACTGCACTCAAAAACAAAATAATGTTAGAGCGTAAAAGTCCAATCAGTCCTACTTCTTGTTCAGCCAACCGCTAAGACAAGCAAGTTTGTTTACATTTACGGGAGATAATGCTGCCCGCTTCTTATTTACAATGTCACCTGAAAGTGAGAACAGAAGTTCACATGGCACTTTTGTAGCCGGCATTGCAAGGTATTTACGTGCCAGATATGCTAAACATTCGTAGGCCCCTTCATGCTTCGGCCACCATTCCAGAGGACATGCTTCCATGCTGATGATGCTCATTAAAAAAAAAAAAGCATTAATTTAATGTGTGACTGAACTCCTTGGGGGGAGAATTGTATGCTTCCTGCTCTGTTTTACCCACATTCTGCCATATATTTCATGTTATAGCAGTCTCGGATGATGACCCAGCATGTTGTTCGTTTTAAGAACACTTTCACTGCAGATTTGTTCAAACACAAAATGTGAGATTTCTAAAGATAGCTATAGCACTCGACCCAAGGCTTAAGAATCTGAAATGCCTTCCAAAATCTGAGAGGGACGGGGTGTGGAGCATGCTTTCAGAAGTCTTACAAGAGTAACACTCCGATGCGGAAACTACAGAACCCGAACCACCAAAAAAGAAAATCAACCTTCTGCTGGAGCATCTGACTCAGATGATGAAAATGAAATTCTGTCGGTCCGCACTCCTTTGGATCGTTATCAAGCAGAACCCATCATCAGCATGGATGCATGTCCTCTGGAATGGTGGTTGAAGCATAAAGGGACATATGAATCTTTAGAGCATCTGGCATGTAAATATCTTGCGACACCGGCTACAACAATGCCATGCGAACGCCTGTTCTCACTTTCAGGTGATATTGTAAACAAGAAGCGAGCAGCGTTATCTCCTGCAAATGTAAACAAACTTGTTTCTTTGAGCAATTGGCTGAACAAGAAGTAGGACTGAGTGGACTTGCAGGATCTACAATTTTACATTGAATGCAGGTTTTTTTGTACATAATTCTACATTTGTAAGTTCAACTTTCATGATAAAGAGATTGCACTACAGTACTTGCAATGGGGGAATTGAAAAATACTATTTCTTTTTTTTTTACATGCAAATATTTGTAATCAAAAATAAATCTGAAGTACATTTTGTATTCTGGGTTGTAACGGAAATCAATATATTTGAAAATGTAGAAAACATCCAAAAATATTTAAAGAAATGGTGTTCTATTATTGTTTAACAACACGATTAACCGCACGATTAATCACGATGTTTTTAATCACGATTAATTTTTTTAACCATGCGATTAATCGCAATTAATTTTTTTAATCGCTTGACAGTCCAATTAAAGATCAAATCGATGGAATAAGCCCTTTTGTCTATTTAGCCAAAATCTACACTACGGTGCTATGACTGCACAGCCATAGATGTGCTGCTGTAGCCTGCATATGCTCAAAATTCGGGGAGTTGGTGTTCCTACCCCAGCAGAAAAACATCTTCTGTCAGCATACACTCCATCTATACTAGGTAACTATGCTGGTATAGCCCCATCAACATAGGCTCCATAGTGTAGACCTAGCCTGTTAGTGATTCAGTGCAACTTCTAGACAACTCATGACTAGTGAAATACAAATACACATCACAGATTTTAGTCGTCCAGAAGGTTTTAACCCTGGTATGAAGCATTTCGTTTAAACACAACCACGACATCAATTGGGTAAACAATACATGGATATTTCACTAGGAGGGTGGTGAAACACTGGAATGGGTTACCTAGGGAGGTGGTGGAATCTCCATCCTTAGAGGTTTTTAAGGCCCAGCTTGACAAAGCCCTGGCTGGGATGATTTAGTTGGTGTTGGTCCTGCTTTGGGCAGGGGGTTGGACTAGATGACCTCCTGAGGTCCCTTCCAACCCTGATAGTCTATGATAAAAGTGATTTTGCTACATATATCAGTTGGAGTTGGCATGGAGGTGACTTCTCCAGCTCAGCTTCACCACTGCGATGGCTGGCTCTAGAGACAGAGAGGGAGTTCATTCAGGTGATTCACTCAAGGTGCTGTGACAGCCATATTCCTGTCCTCTGTGAGAATTTCTCAGTGGTGCTTGTCAGCGACCAGATTTCAGTTGTTACCCAGTATGAGGCGCTCAACCTGGCCAGGCAAGTATGCTCCCATTCACCCGCACTGTCATGCAGATGTTTCTATTTCAGGGAGCGGGACATTTTATACCTTTTCTGATGGGCAAAGCTAATGTGGCCCAATCAGGAAGTGATCTGGACTCATGGCAAAAACTTGGAAAGTCCAGCCAGGATATGAGTTATGTCCCTTCTCATCGTCCAATGAGAAAACGAGGCCTCTTGCAACTTCAGAGAACTCCAGTGTCTTTGTGTAAAACACCTTCTGCCATCTCCACTTAGGTCAGACACGCTGGGCCATGCACTGAACATCTGCTGGCTCAGCTCCAGTCAGTAACCTATTTCTGCAAGTTACTTTCCATGAGCCCCCTGCAGTATGCTCCTTTGGCCCACTGTGTCTGACGCCAGGCTCTTTCCATCTTAGCTGTCTGCAGCAATGTCCAGCAATGTTCTGGAAGTTAGAATAAAGTCTCTATGGAAAGTCTCTTCCCCCTCCTGGATGGCTCTGTCCTTGGGTAGTAGTTCATAACGCAGCCATATACAGTCATTTGATTCACTTGCTTGGTCCACCAGCAACAGGAGAGAACAGTTAGTGAAATAACACAAGACCGCTCTATGCACCTCCGTGCCAGGACTTGTTTCCTACACCTCAGTGACAAGGTCAGTAGATTCACTTCACATGTGACCCTCTCTCTGGGCACCTGCCAGTCACACAGTTCATCAGGCCTCATAATCAATTAGGCCTGAGAGAACATTTTGGTTGGTTCACTTTAAAGATTTACATTTCACGTTGGCTTCTCCCCATGCCAACTGAATGGATCAGCTTCTTTAATATCAAATATAGTTAGACCTTTGTTAAAGATCTGTTATATACACCGCTACCTCGATATAACGCTGTCCTCGGGAGCCAAAAAATCTTACCGCGTTATAGGAGAAACCGCGTTATATCGAACTTGCTTTGATCCACCGGAGTGCGCAACCCCGCCCCCCTGGAGCACTGCTTTACCGCGTTATATCCAAATTCGTGTTATATTGGGTGGAGTTATATTGAGGTAGCGGTGTATTTCTTATTGATCACGTTTCTATTTAAAATAGACGGCACGAGCAGTTCCTGAGTCTTCTTTCAATCACACGGCTAGGCTGTCCCGCCCCATCCCTCAGACCAATCCACGCTGAGATGGGACGGCAAATCCCACCTCTGGAGTGGCCTGGCTGGAACTGATGGTTGTGGGGGAAGTTCCTGGCTGGGTCCCAGTTAGAGAGAGGTGTGTGGGTGAGTGTGTGAGAGAGAGAGAGAGAGACGGGTGGATCCTGGCTAGATGGCAGGGCAGGGAGTGTCCTGGCTGGAACCCAGCTAGATGGGGTGGGAGGGTCACACAAATGGAGTAGGCCGTGACCAATTGCTCTGAAGGCATAATAAGCTCATGGGCATCTCCACAATCCATCTGCCCGCCCTTTCCCCACAGTGCTCAGCCAAATTCCCTTCCTTGCCCCCATATGGACTCTCCGCTGGGCATCATGGAGACAGGACCACAGCCTGGTCTGCATCTACTGGAGCTGTGCCAAGCCCACCGTCCCCCAGAAGCCCCTCAGGTCCTGGTGGCGATAGAGAGGCATTGGCATGTGTGGCTAGGTGCCTGGTAAGGTTTGCCTGTTGGCTGAAGTCCTTGCCGCAGGTGGTGCAGCGGTACGGCTGTGCCCCGGTGTGCGTGCGCTGGTGCTTGGTCAGCGTGCTGGCGTTGCTGAAGCCCTTGCCGCAGTCGGCGCAGCGGTACGGCCGCTCCCCGGTGTGCGTGCGCCAATGCTGGGTCAGGGTGCTGGCGTTGCCGAAGCGCTTGCCGCAGTCAGTGCATCGGAACGGCCGCTCCCCGGTGTGCATGCGCCGGTGCTGGGTCAGGGTGCTGGCGTTGCTGAAGCGCTTGCCGCAGTCGGCGCAGTGGTGCGGCCGCTCCCCGGTGTGCGTGCGCCGGTGCTGAGTCAGCGTCCAGGCGTTGCCGAAGCTCTTGCCGCAGTCGGCGCAGAGGTAGGGCCGCTCCCCGGTGTGCGTGCGCCGGTGCCGGCTCAGCGAGGCGGCATCACAGAAGTCCTTGCGGCAGTCGGCGCAGTGGTACGGCCACGCCTGGGTGTGCGTGCGCCGATGCCGGTGCAGTGACTTGGCCCAGCAGAAGCTCTGGCCGCAGTCAGCACAGCGGTACAGCTGCTCCCCGGTGTGTGTGTGCTGATGTGCTGACAGGTGTGAGAGCTGAGCGAAGTCCTTGCCGCACTCGGCGCAGCGGTAGGGCCGCTCCCCGGTGTGCGTGCGCCAGTGCTGGTTCAGTGCGGAGGCTCGGATGAAGCCCTTGCCGCAGTCGGCGCAGCGGTACGGCCGCTCCCCGCTGTGCGTGCGCCGGTGCTGGGTCAGTGCGGAGGGGTTGCTGAACCTCTTGCCGCAGTCGACGCAGCCGTGGGATTGCTGCCCCACGCCAAGCCTCTGGTGTGTAGCCAGGTCCGGTCTCTGGCTGAGTCCATCCCCACACTCGGCTCGGGGATTGACTCCATCCTGTCCGTGGTTCCCGCCGTGGGCCGTGGGATCCTGCTTTCCTCCCACACTCTCCCCACATTCAGACCGTCTCCTCGTTCCTCCCCGGATCCCGTGCCCTGCTGGAGAGAGCAGAGGGAATCCTGGTGTTGGCTCACGGTTAAGTTTGCAGGTTTGTCAAAGTGAGAAAAATCTCATCGATAGCTCAATTTTCCCATTTGTCCGTGACTTGTCTGTGACTCACCCCGCAATAGTGATTCCTGTCCCACGGGGCTGGGCCCGAAGCCCTGCACCAGGCAGTGTAACCTGGCATCCAGGGCCAAAGTGCCAATCACATTTGCCCCTCTGTCCCACCCATGCCAGATCAAAGCTGAGCCCCACGGGATAGGAACTATTGCTGTGGGGTGTGGGCAGGGAACCAGGACAAGCCCTAGAGCCAGGAGCTCCAGGGACTAACAGTGTGGGGTGAGCATGGGGCAGGCTCACTCTCGAGTCTCCCCCCAGCCTCTCCACACCAGGCCAGGATTAGGGTCACGGTGCTGGGTGGAGGGTGCTGCTGTGAATGGTCGGTGCCCATTTGATACAAAATGCTGTGACAAATCTGCAGCCTGACTTACGGTGGTTCTACCCTAACTTCTTTGTGCAGCACCTAGCGCCTGCTCCCACATGAGCCATGCACCTCGTGTCTCATTTTATGCTTAAATTGTAGAGTGCCCAGGAAACGGGCAGCAACTGGCACAACGTGGCCTTGATCCAGGACCAGGACCCCTACGTGCGAATGCAGTACAAACAGGGTCTGTTTTTTCTTTTCAAACTGATTTAGTTTTTATTTCAATCAGAGGATTTTATGTTGTTGGTTCTTCACTTTCTCCCCATTTTGTCACATAAGGCCTGCTCCCCCCGTTTTGGTACTTTTTTAACGATACCACTTTGAAACCAGTTTAGTTAAAGGGCTACAGCCCTCTAATGTGGACACAGTTAGACCAGTATAAAGGTGCTTAGAACAAAACAGCTTATTCCTGTGGGGGGAGTGAGTCCTTTTCAAGAAGTCATTCCCCCTGGGCCTGATGTTTCATTTCTTGTGCAAAATGAAATTGGAAGTTTGTTTTTTCTTGCAGGTGCGGGGGAGGGGACAAATTACTCAGGATTTATGTGATGTAACCTGAAACCACTTTTGTATTGTTTTACAAGCCAATCAATGGATATTGTTAAGCGGGAAGGTGTTCATGGCTCCTGCACAGCGGGCCTGCGATCTACAGACAAGCACAGACCTCATTTCGGCTGATGGGCGAGCTAAGCATTAGNCCCCCCCCCCCAGCTAACCCCGCCCGGGGAGCCCGCCCCAGCTCACCTTCGCGCCGCCTCCTCCGCTGAGCACGCCGGCGCCGCTCTAATTCTCCTCCCCTCCCAGGCTTGCGGCGCTGATTGGAGGAGAATTAGGGCGGGGGCTGTGTGCTCAGCGGAGGAGGCGGAGCGAAGGTGAGCTGGGGAGGGGAGCGGTTCCCCTGTGCGCCCCCCCCCCATTACTGTGGGCGGCCCTCCCTGCGCCCCCCCGCCAGGAGCGCTGCCAGGTCCCGCTCCCAAAATGCCGCCCCCGACAGAGGCGGCGGAAGGTCCAGCCCGCAAAATACCGCCGACAACCGGGGCGCCGGCACCCCCCAAATCTTAGTGCTCTAGGCGACCGCCTAGGTCGCCTAATAGGCTGCGCCGGCCCTGGCCACCGAGGGAGCGGGAAGAGAGGGGGATGAGAGAAAGGTCGTCCCACTGCGCTCCCTCACATAGATCCTAGACCTGGGGTCAATGCCACCCTGCCCTTCCCATTTTGCCGGAGTCCTGGTTAAATGGCAGGGGGAAATGGCTGAGAACTCTTGCCCTAGAATGAGTCCTATCTGCAAGGAAGCCTAGAAGAGAGTCTACAGAGTCTCATCCCCTGACACACACAGAGGGATGTTACCCTCACGGCCTCACAGCCCTCCCCATTACACAGGGAGCACTGAAGTGATGCACTTTAGGAATTGAATCCAGAACTTATGAATCCACTCCAATGCGCCAATCCAATGCGCTACCTCTGTGTAAACATAGCCCCCCATGTCCTTCCCTCACGAGAGCTCTCTCTTTCCCTCAGCACCCCTCAAATCCCCCCCCACACCACACTGTCACATACCACTATCCCACCCCTCATCCCATCTCATCACCTCCCCATCTCCAATTCATGTCTCTTTCACTGCTTTGAGGCCCCATCTCTCTTAGGTCCCATCTCGGGTCATAGATATCAAGCCCAGAGAAGCCCATTGTGCCCATCCAACCCAGCCTCCTGCCTAACCCAGCCAGAGAAACTCCCCAGCAATTCTTGCCTCCAGCCCAGTAACTCCTGGCTGAGCTAGAGCGGAGCTTTGAGAGAGACGCCCCATCTCCACTGACAGACTCCCAGTGATGGAGAACCCATCCCGTCCCTAGGGGAGCTGTTCCAGTGGTGAATTCTCCTCCCTGTTAAGGGATTGGGTTACGATGACTCACCTCGGGAGGGGCTCTCAGGCCCTGAGCTTTCCCTGGAGTCCTCGGCATCCCGGATCCAGAGCTCTGCCTCCCCTACCTCGATCCGGTGGATTAAGTCCGGTGTGGAACCTGAATAGCCTGTTTGGGGGGAAAGAATCAGTTTTATTACTAAGGTCTTGTCTACACTACGCAGTTTTGTTGACAAAACAGTGGAGGTGTACACACTACAATGCGACTTTTGCTGACAAAAACTGTTTTGGTGATCAAATAAAACCACCTCGATGAGAGGCATAGAGCTTTCTGAGGCAAAGTTTTAGCGACAAAGTGTCAGTGTAGACGCTGTGCTTGATTATGTCGCTGTAAATGGCCTCCAGGGGGTGCCCCACAGTGCCCATCCTGACCGCTCTGGTCAACAGTTTGCACTCCGCTGCCCTGCGGCCAGGTACACCGGCATCCACCCCTCCCCATTAAAGCCCCGCACATTTTTGAAATTCCACTTCCTGTTTGGTCGGCATGGAGAGCTCACATCGCATCTTCCCAGCTGACCATGGCGGCTCCACACGGCAAACGCTCTCCTGCTTGGACCACTGCGGATCTGTTGGATCTGCTCAGTATATGGGGAGAGGAGGCCTGCTCAGTCCCAGCTGTGCTCCAGCTGTAGGAAGTTCGATACCTACAGGCACATTTCTCATGGCTTTTGTGAAAAGGGCTATGATAGCGACACGCTGCAGTGCAGAGCGAAGATAAAGGAGCTGAGGCAGGCGGACCAGGAGGCAAGGGAGGCAAACCGTCGCTCTGGTGCTGTACCAAAGACCTGCGGCTTCTATCAGGAGCTGGATGCCATCCTTGGTGGTGACCTCACCTCCACTGCCAAGAGCCCCGTGGATACTTCAGCAGGGCTGGAGGCGGTGGAAAGCGTACCTAACCCAGAGGATGAGATAATGGACGAGGAGGTGGAGATTGCAGTCTCCAGGTGGGGTGGTGAGTCAGGACCTCTTCTCCACTCTACCCAGTCCCAGCAGTCCCTCTCTGGCGAGCAGGAAGCAGGAGAGGAGACCCCTGGTAAGTGACTTTCTTGAGTTGATGCTGCCTGTTTATATGATGTCCAGCTTTCCTTCGCTTTGTGTAGTGCGGAAGTGGGTGAAGGGTTAGAAATCTACAAGACTAGCTGTGTTTCTGTGCACTGCACATTCCCCTGTGTAGCTAAGCAGTGTGTTGATTCACACCGAGATTTCACGGGAATCTGCCAGAGAGATCTCTAGGACACTTTCCCGTGCCACTCGGCCATCCCTTGTTCAGGGACCAAAGTGGCACACACGTGAGCAGCATAGGGACCAGGTCTGAACCCACAAGCATGCAGCAGATGCACCCTTGCATCCTTTCTTACACTCAGGAGTGAGATATCAGCGTTAATGACCCCCGCCGGTGGAAAAGAATCACCACCATCGCTTTTTTTCTGAGCTGGAACGCCCCCCTCAACAAACACACACACACCGGGCTGAACTCCGCGCGCTCAGGGTGTTCACCAAGATGTCTGCCTGCCTAGGGTCAGTGAGAAACTGCTTGGGATGTTACAAGAGGTGTATTTTACTTTAATGATTCAATGGGGTGTGTGAACGAACAATCATGATTCTGTGTATTGTTTCTTGTGCTTCTGCAGATGTGGCCTTCAGGGGAACCCTTGCACACCAGCAGAGCGCCTCTCCCAGATAAGAAAGCTGTGACGGGTGTGGGCCCTTTGGGGTGTCACCCGATGGGCTGGGATGCCACTGAGTCAGCCTGGGTCCCCTTTACCTGGCCTTGCTGGACTAGGCTCATACGCCTCTTCCAGCCAAGCACACAGGCAGGGCCACATCCAGCTGCACAGAGAGACACAGATCCGCTCTGGAAAGATTGAGCCGTCGGGGCTTGCCCCAACACGCTGGTGCCCACTCCCTTTAAGGTGTGCAGACTCAAAGGTTTTATTAAATTTGCCCCCCTCCCTCAAGGTGGAGGGAGATATGCACAACCTCTTGCCCCCCCGTTAGAAATTACATAAACTAGGTTATATTATAAACAAGAAATAAGTTTAACAACTACAAAAGGTGAATTTCAAGTAAATATAAGAGATAACAGACAGAACAAAGCAGATTACTGACCAAATAAAGTCAGTAAGCTCAATATACTTAAGAAACAGGTTACAAAATGTAAGTTCTCACCCTAAATATTATTTTAGGCAGGTTGCAAAGTTTCTGTGGTTCAGAGTTCCAGTTATATTCCTTTTCAGACTGGACCCCTGTCTCAGTCTGGACTCCCCCCTTGCCTTCCCTTCAGGTGGCTTTAGCAGTCTTTCTTCTTAGGCAGACAGGCCATGGAGAGGAGTCCCCCCATTTGCCTTCCTCCCCACCCTTAAATAGGATTTACATAAGGCTGGAATCCTTTGTTTCCCAAACTTGACACACACCCCCTTCCCTTCCAGTGGAAAGTTACAAGAAGTCCCAGGTAACGTTTAATATCAGGTGACAAGACCACCTGACTCTGTAGTATCACAGCGTCCATGCGTCAGTGGCAGTATGAAGCGTCCGCAGGAAGGCCAAGCCTTTTCACAGTCCATTGTCCTCGCTGATGGATCATCAGCCCTGTCTGGATTTTCCATTGGTGTACCTGAAGTGTTAGCAGTGGATTTCACCCAAAGTACCATAGTTGAAATACAGATACATAGTCAATATTCCTAACTTCAGATACAGAAATGATACAGGCATACAAATTGGATAATCGCATTCAGTAAATTATAGCCTTTCCAATGATATCTTACAAGACCTATCTTGCATAAAGTACATCTCAGTTCTGTCATATTCATATCAGAAGCATATTTTCGTAAAGAATATGGAGTGAAACGTCACAAAAGCAACTAAGGCGGAGCAAAGAGGACATGTTCCAGGAGATGCTACAGTTCTCTGACACAGAAAAAAGGGAATGCAGGGAGTAGATAGAAATAGAATGGCAGGACAGAAAAGAAAATCAGGAGATTGTTCAAAAGGTCACTGAGTGGATGATAAAAGTAATGGAGGAGCAAACAGTCCCTAAACATCTCCATTTCGAACAGATGCATGTTTTCCATACCCTCCCCAAACTCCTCCCACACATTCCTTTCAACTCTCCGGGACTTCTCGGTTTCCCGTTCACTCCACTCCTTTGGACAGCTTCCAAAATGATACTGGATTTATGCACAGCTATGACAGTCTGCCCTTCACTGTACCTCCCTTCCCACCAAGCCTTGGTGTGTGTGTGTGTTAACTGGTGTTTAATAAAAACAAAATATCTGAAAGATAACTAATCTTTATTTGTGTACCACAAATTGTGATAGCAGCTAGCAGTAAAACATATACAGGCAGTTTAGTCATTTTCTTACTGAAAACCTCGTCTACGAACCATCGCAAGTGTTTCGTAACTAAACTTGATGTAATGAAGCACAGCAGATTGCTACATAGAAATATAGATCACTGGTTCTCATGCTCAAAATGTTGCCTCAAAGCCTCCCTGATTCGAATTGCGTTCTCTCAAATTGTGCCTCTCTAACAGCCCTGGCATCAGGCTGCTCAAAATCAGCAGCCAGGCGATCTGCCTCTGTGCTCAACCCCTGAGCAAACCTTTCACTCTTAGCTTCACAATTATTATGCGATGTACAGCAGGCGGCTATGACCATGGGAATATTTTCCTGATTGAGGTCTAACCTCCCATAAAGGCATCACCAATGCACCTTTAATCTGCCAAATGCACACTCCACGATCAGTCTGCACCCCCTCAGCCTATTGTTGAAGCACTTCTTGCTGCTGTCCAGGTTTCCCGTGTAAGGCTTCATGAACCAAGGGAGTAACGGGTACGCTGGGTATCCCAGGATCACTTTGGGCATTTCAACATCCCCCACTGGACTCTTCTGGTCTGGAAAGAAAGTCCCTGTTTGCAGCTTTCTGTACAGGCCAGTGTTCCTGAAGATGCATGTGTCATGCACTTTCCTGGACTACCACGCACTAATGTCAGTGAAACGCCCACAAAACCATGAAGAATTAGCCCTTTCTATTGACATATTCTGTGGCAATGTGGTCCAGTGCCAAAATTGGGATATGCGTGCCATCTATCGTCCCTCTGCAGTTAGGGAAACCCATTTCCGCAAAGCCATCCACTATTTCACGCACATTGCCAAGAGTCATGGTTCTTCGTAGCAGGATGTGATTAATGGCCCTGCACACTTGGGGTATATCTACCGGATCGGTGGGTAGTGATCGATTTACCGGAGAATCGATGTATCGCGTCTCGTCTAGATCGATCCCTGAACGCGCTCCCCGTCGACTCTGGAACTCCACCAGGGCGAGAAGTGGAAGCGGAGTCGACGGGGGAGCGGCGGCCGTCGATCCCGCGCCGCGAGGATGCGAAGTAAGTCAATCTAAGATACATCGACTTCAGCAACGCTATTCTCGTAGCTGAAGTTGCGTATCTTAGATCGACACCTCCCCCAAGTGTAGACCAGGCCTTGTGCTCATGCAGCCCCAGTGGTCAACTTCCCAACTCTGACCTGATTCGTAACCAACTGGTAGCAGTTGGGAGTCGCCACCTTCCTAAATGCAATCGCCACGTGCTTCTCCACCAAGAGGGCGGCTCTCATTTTGATGTCCATGTGACGCAGGGCTGGGGTGAGCTCCGCACAAAGTTCCAGGAAGGTGGCTTTCCACATCCGAAAGTTCTGCAGCCGCTGCTCGTCATCCCAGATCTGCATAACGATGCGATTGCACCACTCAGGGCTTGTTTCCCTAGCCCAAAAGCGATGGTCCACCATGGGCAGCTGCTCCATGAATGCCAAAAGTAATCTGGTGTTGTTTCTATCCATGGCCCACAGCAGGTCAGGCAGCTCTGACTCATGTTCAGATAGGTTAAGTGCACTGCAATCTGCGATGTGCTAATGACAGTTAACAGAGCAGTAGAGAGCAGTGTGGGATCCATCCTTTCACGCAGAGATGGCGGGCGCACAGTAAACAGGGGCCATTGTAAAATGCCGCGAAACGCACTCGGAAGAGCACAGAATGCTGGGACGGAAAACAATGCATCATGGGACGTTGAGTCCACACCCATGATGCCCTGCGATCCACTCCGCCAACCCACAAGTCGTAGCAGCATAAGGTGGCGAGTAGCACTGCGGGATAGCTACCCACAGTGCACTGCTCTTACTGCGAATGCTAGAGCACCAAGTGTGGATGCACTCTGCCGACAGAGGGAGCGCAGCGCCAATACGCAATAGTGATGTTATTATGGCGCTTTTTGGTCGGCGACATAACTTTTGTCGTCATAATACTGTAGTGTAGACAAGGCCTAAGCTTTTGGGGGCAGAGAGCTACATTTATAATATGTCTGTGTAGCACCTGGCACAACAGGGACCTGATCTCTGGCACTGTGTGCGCAGCGAGTGGCACGGCGGGGCCCTAATCTCGGTCACTGCTTGAGAGGAAAGTGAAAAAGATCCCAAGCAGGACAAAAATGGAATAAACCTTCCTTAGGAGAGATTTCATCCCATACCCCTCCAGGTGAGTTTAGTTCCTACTCTGAAGCAGCAAGGTCTATAATCCTTCTCAATTTGCAAGAGATGCTTAATTTTAAAATCTTTATTAGGGTAACGCTAAATGTTCCAGAGAAATATTCCGTCTTTGTCTCAGTGCTATCTAGCACCAGTGTGTTCCACAGGACTACTGTGTGACACAGATTTCCTTTTACCCATTGAAATACCATTGAACATCCCTTTGTCCTCAGATTAGGAGACAGGGTGAACAGAAAGTCCCCCACTACCTTCTCTCTCCTGGCCATTATTTCACGTACCCAATTGTCTCCTGAAAAAATGTTTCAGGAAAGAAGCGTTTGCTTCTTTGCCATCTGATTGCTGTTTTCAACAGCTCTTTGCAGCATGTCATTAAGAGACCGGCCATAACGTATCATCATAAGGTATCATTAGGTGACACTACTACGTAGACCTGCAGGTTTTTTTGCTTAGGGTGCAAGCACTGTTCAACTGCACGGTTGTTAAATTTATGATGTACCTTCTTTTTCAGAGGAGTGGGCTGGGGGAGGGTGGGGAGAGGGAAGGGAGAGGCTGTGCAAGCAGCAGGAGAGTTTTTGTAAGGTCTGAGGCCTTTTTCTGCAGCCATATTAGGAGAGCAGCAGACATGAGCCAAGAAGCAGGAAGTCACATCCTCACATTCCATCTAAATTACATTAAAACAATGTAATACCAGGCTGTTAAGAAGGAGATCCTGTTCTAATAGCACGCACCATCATCAGATAAAGAAACAGATCTTCAGATGGTTAAAGAAAACTTGGTCTGATAGCATCCCGTCTGGTCAGGAATCACTTATCAACAGTTGTGGGTGTGAAATCTCTACTTCGTTTTACCTTTACAGTCCCTACTTCTCTCTTGGTTATCTGTCTGGTTTCTGTCTGGTTCTTTGTTTCTGTCTGTTGCATAATTAATTTTACATTTAAATCAACTAAGGTGGTGGGGTATGATTGGGTAAAGGATTGTTTCGCAATATGTTAAGATTGGTCAAAGAATTATTTTGTAGGACTTTACTTTAAAATGATTGGGTGAGGTAGAGCTAAGCAGGACTCAAGTTTCACTATATAAACTGGGGTCCAAAGGGAAGTTCTTTGGAACCAGCTCCAGAACATAGCCCCAAGATCAGAGCTGCCAGACCTCAACACCCCCAGAAGCCACCATTCCAGAGGACATGCTTCCATGCTGATGATGCTCATTCAAAAAATAATGCATTAATTAAATGTGTGACTGAACTCCTTGGGGGGGAGAATTGTATGCTTCCTGCTCTGTTTTACCCACATTCTGCCATATATTTCATGTTATAGCAGTCTCGGATGATGACCCAGCATGTTGTTCGTTTTAAGAACACTTTCACTGCAGATTTGTTCAAACACAAAAAAGGTACCAATGTGAGATTTCCAAAGATAGCTACAGCACTCGACCCAAGGTTTAAGAATCTGAAGTGCCTTCCAAAATCTCAGAGGGACGGGGTGTGGAGAATGCTTTCAGAAGTCTTAAAAGAGCAACACTCTGATGCGGAAGCTACAGAACCCGAACCACCAAAAAAGAAAATCAACTTTCTGCTGGTGGCATCTGACTCAGATGATGAAAATGAACATGCGTCGGTGTGAACTGCTTTGGATCGTTATCAAGTAGAACCATCATCAGCATGGAAGCATGTCCTCTGGAATGGTGGCCGAAGCATGAAGGGGCATACGAATGTTTAGCGTATCTGGCACGTAAATACCTTGCAATGCCAGCTACAAAAGTGCCATGTGAACGTCTGTTCTCACTTTCAGGTGACATTGTAAATAAGAAGCGGGCAGCATTATCTCCCGTAAATGTAAACAAACTTGCCTGTCTTAGCGGTTGGCTGAACAAGAAGCAGGACTGATTGGACTTTTACGCGCTAATATTATTTTGTTTTTGAGTGCAGTTATGTAACAAAAACAAAAAAAATCTCCATTTGTAAATTGCACTTTCACAATAACGATTGCACTACAATACTTGTATGAGGTGAATTGAAAAATACTATTTCTTTTGTTTTTTTACACTGCAAATATTTGTAATAAAAATAAATATAAAGTGAGCACTGTACATTTTGTATTCTGTGTTGTAATTGAAATCAATATATTTGAAAATGTAGAAAACATCCAAAAATATTTAAATGGTGTTCTATTATTAACAGTGCGATTAATTGCGATTCATTTTTTTTAATCGCTTGACAGCCCTAGTACTGACATTTTCCACCACTTGGCCACTCGGTGGCACATGGCAGCCGAGGCTTCAAGGGAACCCAGACATTCACAGCTGCGAACAAAAGAAAGGAAATTGGTCCTTACCCAGGGAAACGAGGGCCCGGTAATTCTTCAGCATCTGGTCCCGGTACAGCTGTTTCTCTGGCTGGGATAAGAGCTCCCACTCCTCCCGGGTGAAATACAGAGCGACGTCCTCAAACGCCACCCGGAGCTGCTGGCACAAGCGTTACACACTCAGCACCTTCCGCTCCAGCCCCCAGCCCGGAGTCTCAGCAGGGGACGCGGTTTCTAGAGGAGCGACTCCCAGGGAACCCCCAGCCCAGCAGCTGTGACCCAGGGAGACCCCCCCGCCTCCCCCCAGCTCCCCCAGGGACTCGGGGCCCTGCTGGCCGGGGACAGGAGTCGCCCTCAGCTCCCCACGGGGCTCTGGGGCAGGGGACTGGGAAGGGCCCGAATCCCAGGGCCGGGAACAGGCTCCTCCCCCCTCCCCAGCCGGAGTCCCCGCCTTCGCCCCAGGCCTGTGCTCAGCCCAGCTCCCGCCCCGGCTCAGGCGCCTCAGGGCTCCTTTGTCAGGCCAGGGCCCTCGCAGTAAAGGGGCCGCGCCCGGCTCCGCATGTCTGCCCGGCCAGGGCCCTCCTCTTCCTAGTCCCCAGGGACACTCCTGGCTTTGTGGGCAGGGCCCCAAAGCTGCTCCCCGGCCCCAGCGCTCCGGCTGCTGCAGCCCCTGAGCTGCGCTGGTGCAAAGCGGGACCCCGGGGCCTGCCTGGCCGCATCAAGCTGAGCCGCTCCCTGCCCCGGGGCAGCGCTTGGCCTGGGTCAGAGCCACCTCCTGGGAACTGCTGCTGCCCCGAGGACTGGGGTCACTAGCACGGGAAGGAACCGGATCCCGGCCCCCAGCCAGGACCAGCCAGTGCCCGGGGAAGTCACTGCCCCCAGCCCCCAGCCAGGACCAGCCAGTGCCCGGGGAAGTCACTGCCCCCAGCAAGCTCCTGGCCAGCATCCTACCTGCACTGGCCCCGCTGTAGCCATCGCCATGGTCTGGGGCTATTGGGGTCTGGGGCAAGGCGGGGTCCTTGGCAGCAGGGAACCGACAGCCCCGGCGTGTCCCTTCAGACAGACAATCTGCAGAGAGGAGAAAAGGGGCCTAGTTAGTTCCCAGGGCATCCCCCGAGGAGAGCGGGACCCCGTTATTCTGGGCCCGGGGCAGGTGTGACATTCTCAGTGACATCCCGGGGAGGGGGCGGGGATCCCCCCCCCCCATGTGTCACTGCCCTACTGGGGGGGGGTGGAAATAAAGNTGCTGTTTTCAACAGCTCTTTGCAGCATGTCATTAAGAGACCGGCCATAACGTATCATCATAAGGTATCATTAGGTGACACTACTACGTAGACCTGCAGGTTTTTTTGCTTAGGGTGCAAGCACTGTTCAACTGCACGGTTGTTAAATTTATGATGTACCTTCTTTTTCAGAGGAGTGGGCTGGGGGAGGGTGGGGAGAGGGAAGGGAGAGGCTGTGCAAGCAGCAGGAGAGTTTTTGTAAGGTCTGAGGCCTTTTTCTGCAGCCATATTAGGAGAGCAGCAGACATGAGCCAAGAAGCAGGAAGTCACATCCTCACATTCCATCTAAATTACATTAAAACAATGTAATACCAGGCTGTTAAGAAGGAGATCCTGTTCTAATAGCACGCACCATCATCAGATAAAGAAACAGATCTTCAGATGGTTAAAGAAAACTTGGTCTGATAGCATCCCGTCTGGTCAGGAATCACTTATCAACAGTTGTGGGTGTGAAATCTCTACTTCGTTTTACCTTTACGGTCCCTACTTCTCTCGTTTATCTGTCTGGTTCTTTGTTTCGGTCTGTTGCATAATTAATTTTACATTTAAATCAACTAAGGTGGTGGGGTATGATTGGGTAAAGGATTGTTTCACAATATGTTAAGATTGGTCAAAGAATTATTTTGTAGGACTTTACTTTAAAATGATTGGGTGAGGTAGAGCTAAGCAGGACTCAAGTTTCACTATATAAACTGGGGTCCAAAGGGAAGTTCTTTGGAACCAGCTCCAGAACATAGCCCCAAGATCAGAGCTGCCAGACCTCAACACCCCCAGAAGCCACCATTCCAGAGGACATGCTTCCATGCTGATGATGCTCATTCAAAAAATAATGCATTAATTAAATGTGTGACTGAACTCCTTGGGGGGGAGAATTGTATGCTTCCTGCTCTGTTTTACCCACATTCTGCCATATATTTCATGTTATAGCAGTCTCGGATGATGACCCAGCATGTTGTTCGTTTTAAGAACACTTTCACTGCAGATTTGTTCAAACACAAAAAAGGTACCAATGTGAGATTTCCAAAGATAGCTACAGCACTCGACCCAAGGTTTAAGAATCTGAAATGCCTTCCAAAATCTCAGAGGGACGGGGTGTGGAGAATGCTTTCAGAAGTCTTAAAAGAGCAACACTCTGATGCGGAAGCTACAGAACCTGAACCACCAAAAAAGAAAATCAACTTTCTGCTGGTGGCATCTGACTCAGATGATGAAAATGAACATGCGTCGGTGTGAACTGCTTTGGATCGTTATCAAGTAGAACCATCATCAGCATGGAAGCATGTCCTCTGGAATGGTGGCCGAAGCATGAAGGGGCATACGAATGTTTAGCATATCTGGCACGTAAATACCTTGCAATGCCAGCTACAAAAGTGCCATGTGAACGTCTGTTCTCACTTTCAGGTGACATTGTAAATAAGAAGCGGGCAGCATTATCTCCCGTAAATGTAAACAAACTTGCTTGTCTTAGCGGTTGGCTGAACAAGAAGCAGGACTGATTGGACTTTTACGCGCTAATATTATTTTGTTTTTGAGTGCAGTTATGTAACAAAACCAAAAAAAATCTACATTTGTAAATTGCACTTTCACAATAAAGATTACACTACAATACTTGTATGAGGTGAATTGAAAAATACTATTTCTTTTGTTTTTTTACACTGCAAATATTTGTAATAAAAATAAATATAAAGTGAGCACTGTACATTTTGTATTCTGTGTTGTAATTGAAATCAATATATTTGAAAATGTAGAAAACATCCAAAAATATTTAAATGGTATTCTATTATTAACAGTGCGATTAATTGCGATTCATTATTTTTAATCGCTTGACAGCCCTAGTACTGACATTTTCCACCACTTGGCCACTCGGTGGCACATGGCAGCCGAGGCTTCAAGGGAACCCAGACATTCACAGCTGCGAACAAAAGAAGGGAAATTGGTCCTTACCCAGGGAAACAAGGACCCGGTAATTCCTCAGCATCTGGTCCCGGTACAGCTGTTTCTCTGGCTGGGATAAGAGCTCCCACTCCTCCCGGGTGAAATACAGAGCGACGTCCTCAAACGCCACCCGGAGCTGCTGGCACAAGCGTTACACACTCAGCACCTTCCGCTCCAGCCCCCAGCCCGGAGTCTCAGCAGGGGATGCGGTTTCTAGGGGAGCGACTCCCAGGGAACCCCCAGCCCAGCAGCTGTGACCCAGGGAGACTCTCCCCCCCGCACCCCGCCCCGCTCCCCCAGGGACTCGGGGCCCTGCTGGCTGGGGACAGGAGTCGCCCTCGGCTCCCCACGGGGCTCTGGGGCAGGGCGCTGGGAAGGGCCCGAATCCCAGGGCCGGGAACAGGCTCCTCCCCCCCGGCCGGAGTCCCCGCCCCCGCCCCAGGCCTGTGCTCAGCCCCGCTCCCGCCCCGGCTCAGGCGCCTCAGGGCTCCTCTGTCAGGCCAGGGCCCTCGCGGTAAAGGGGCCGCGCCCGGCTCCGCATGTCTGCCCGGCCAGGGCCCTCCCCTTCCTAGTCCCCAGGGACGCTCCTGGCTTTGTGGGCAGGTCCCCAAAGCTGCTCCCCGGCCCCAGCGCTCCGGCTGCTGCAGCCCCTGAGCCCCCGGGGCTGCGCTGGTGCAAAGCGGGACCCCGGGGCCTGCCTGGCCGCATCAAGCTGAGCCGCTCCCTGCCCCGGGGCAGCGCTTGGCCTGGGTCAGAGCCACCTCCTGGGAACTGCTGCTGCCCCGAGGACTGGGGTCACTAGCACGGGAAGGAACCGGATCCCGGCCCCCAGCCAGGACCAGCCAGTGCCCGGGGAAGTCACTGCCCCCAGCAAGCTCCCGGCCAGCATCCTACCTGCACTGGCCCCGCTGTAGCCATCGCCATGGTCTGGGGCTATTGGGGTCTGGGGCAAGGCGGGGTCCTTGGTAGCAGGGAACCGACAGACCCGGCGTGTCCCTTCAGACAGACAATCTGCAGAGAGGAGAAAAGGGGCCTAGTTAGTTATTCTGGGCCCGGGGCAGGTGTGACATTCTCAGTAACATCCCGGGGAGCGGGCTGGGATCCCCCCCATGTGTCACTGCCCTACTGGGGGGGTGGAAATAAAGCCCCAGGTTAGCTCAGCTGCAGACCCCCGCCGGCTGCGTTGGCGCTGGCTGGGGGGAGGGGGGGTCTCTCCAGCCCCCCTCGACTCCGACCCCCCCCCGCCCAGCGGCCGCTTTCTCCGGGCAGCGATTTCCTGCCTCCGCGGCTGTTTCTCTCCCTCTCCCGCGCTCCGCTCACCGACCGATCCCAGGCTGCAGCGGGGACCCGCCCTGTGCACGGGCCGGCCTGGGGCTCCAGGTGTCCGGCCTGGCACGAGAAGGCTCCTCGCCCCCGTCTGCTCCAGGGCGGATCTAGCGCCCCAGCCTTTAACCCGCGCCGCGCCGCGCCGCGCAGACCTGTGCGGGCCGGAGAGTCCCGGCTGGGCTGGAGCCGCCCCGCCCCCTTCTCCAAAAGGCAGGGGCCGGGGGCTCCCTGGGGCTGGAAACGGGGCCAGGCGGGGCAATAGTGGGCCTGGGAACCCAGGAGTCCGGGCGCTGGGACACGTGGGTCAGGTACAATCCCCGCCCCGAGCCAGCCCGGAAGCGAGCGGAGGCTGGAGGGGGTCCGCGCAGGCAGCCCCCCCTCTCCCACTTGCGGGCATGGACAGGGCCTTGACGAAAACAATTCTAAGTACAATTGACATTGATACAAATTACTTCCTTATGCAAATGTCAGTTCCGATCGGAAGGTCCCGGCCTGGAGACAATCAGAGCAAAGCTGGACACCCACAAGACTGTTCCACATTAAATATTCAGAAACCTATTCTAATTTACATGGAATTTAACCATACTTCCCTCAACTGAAAATGGGACTCCGCACCCGGGTAAGCGGCGCCGCCAGGCAGCCTGGGGGCAGTGCTATCTGATAAGAAGCTCACCAACACAGAGCTGTTAGAGGGGGTGAGAAAGGTGCATGAGAAATAGGGCTTTTCCCCATCCGAAAAAGCTCATGCTCAGTGATGTGGGGTGCAGGGGTCACCTGGTGGTGATGTACAATGAGAAGGGGGGGGGGGGGAAGCAGTTTAAAACCCAGGGCCCAGTATACCCTAAAACAGCGTTTATTCTCTTGTGTAATGATCATTACTTTGGGGTCTTGGATGTGAAGACTATGTATGGGGTAAGATATTTCTGTGACCTTTGTTACATGACCTGTAACCCTAAGAATAGCCAGGCTTTCCACCAGAGCTGCAGGCTCTGCCTGAGCACAGGATGTGTTACCTGCCCAAAATTCTCTGTTACTCAAACACTCTAGGGCAGGGGTAGGCAACCTATGGCATGTGTGCCAAAGGCGGCACGCAAGCTGATTTTCAGTGGCACTCACACTGCCCAGGTCCTGGCCACCGATCCGGGGGACTCTGCATTTTAATTTAATTTTAAATGAAGCTTCTTAAACATTTTAAAAACCTTATTTACTTTACATACAACAATAGTTTAGTTATATATTATAGACTTATAGAAAAAGACCTTCTAAAAACGTTAAAATGCATTACTGGCACGCAAAACCTTAAATTAGAGTGAATAAATGAAGACTCAGCACACCACTTCTGAAAGGTTGCCGACCGCTGCTCTAGACTAAACAAGTCCAGTTCTTTCAACCTTCCCTCACAGGCCAGGTCTTCTAAACCTCTGATCATTTTTGTTACTCTCCTCTGGACTCTCAACAATTTGGTCCACATATTTCCTAATGTGCGGCGCCGAGAACCAGACACAGTGCTCCAGCTGAGGCCTCACCAGTGCTGAGAAGAGCAGAACAATTACCTCCCCTGTCTTACATACGACACTGCTGATAATACGCCCCAGAATGACATTTGCCTTTTCCGCAACAGCATCACACTGTTGACCTGTAGTCAACTCGTGATCCACTGTAACCTCTAGATCAGGGGTCGGCAACCTTTCAGAAGTGGTGTGCCGAGTCTTCATTTATTCACTCTAATTTAAGGTTTTGCGTGTCAGTCATACATTTTAATGTTTTTAGAAGGTCTCTTTCCATAAGTCTATAATATATAACTAAACTACTGTTGTATGTAAAGTAAATAAGGTTTTTAAAATGTTTAAGAAGCTTCATTTAAAATTAAATTAAAATGCAGAGCCCCCCGGACCAGTGGCCAGGACCTGGGCAGTGTGAGTGCCACTGAAAATCAGCTTGCGTGCCACCTTCGGCACGTGTGCCATAGGTTTCCTACCCCTGCTGTAGATCCTCTTCTGCAGTCTGGCTGCCTAGCCAGTCATTGCCCAGTTTGTATTTGCGGATGTTCTGTCACTCGGGCAGGGCGGTGGCGCAATCCAGTCACATGTCAGAGCAATGCGGAGCTGGTGCAGATGCAGTCTTTGGAAAATGTAGCAGCAGTTAACAAGTCTCCATTGAGCACATGTGACTTGAGATTTTTCAGAGGCTCACAACTTGGCCAAATATGGGTGTTTCCCACAGCAAAAGGCACTAGGGTGACCCCATTTGCCAAATTTCAATACCTGCTTCAAAGTATGGAGGTTTTTTTAAGTTTGATTTATGAAACTTAAAAATCATTTCCTTTGATTTATGAAAGAACAATTGGAAACGTCTATTAAAACCCCCCAGTGCTTTTGCCCTCCCACTTACTAACACACCTTTCCATTCCATTAACCCCCTTCCCTCAGCACCTCTCCCTCCCCGCCAGCAGGACTATTTTTTAATCCCGCTCCCGTCCAACATCAAATCTCTTTCTATCCCTCATTTAAATTTAAGTATTAAAAGTTTTAAAGTGTTTCCCTGCAAATTACCGTAGTATGTTGGGGGTTTTTGTTTTTGTTTTTTGGCCCACCCAATCCCACCTGCAGCAAAGTACATTTGACCCGCTCCTGCTATTATGGCTGCAGGATCCCAGTCCCGCTGCAGGGCTCTGCCTCCCACTTCCATTCACTCTAGCTCTCCTCATCCCCCACACCTTTTTTTCCTCCCCCCAACCCCATCTCTCTCCCTCTTTCAGTTGGTCAGTGGGTGGGGGCGGCCAGCGTCCCCTGCTGACAGCAGCACTGCTCTGCTCTCAGACCAACTCATCACCAGAGCCGAGTGCAGCCAAACGGAACAAGGCGTAAACAAAATGACGTTTGGGGGAAGGAGTCATTTTAGGGCACTTTTTAACATGAAAGCAATGGAACCAAAAAGCATATGAAAGGGGCAGGGAGCTCTTACTGCTATAGTCTAGTGGTTAGTGCACTGACAAGGGAGACCCTGGTTCAATTCCCCCCTCTGCTTGAGCAGAGAAAGGATTTGAACTTGGGTTTTGCACCATGCAGAAGAGCGTCCTAACCCCTCCCCTATGGGGGTATTCTGGGGCAGTGTTTGCACAGTCTCTCCTGTTGGAGCGGTTCCACTCGGTATACATAATTAAACAGCCACTAGAGCGGGGACGAACTGGGGGCTCTTATAGTACCAGTGAGAGCCCTGACCCCGGGATTATGGGCTGTCCTAGACTGGCTCCTTCTCAAGATCTTCCGCAGAAGCTGTTCCACTTTGTATAAAATACCTGATAGTCTCTGGGCCAGCCAGAGAACAAATGACTCTACAGCCTGGCAGGGGACTTACCTGGGCTGTGCCAGCCCCAAGTTCCAGTCTTTGGGCCAATGACTAGTTATTTAGTTATGCCGCAAGAAGACGCTTCAGCAGGAGAGACTGAGGGAGCCATACGCCAGACTATCCCGTAGCCAGCGGCCAGGGCATGGTCCTGAGAGGTGGGAGACCCAAATGCTCTACATCAGGCCGAAGGGGGAACTGAACTTGCATCTCCCACATCCCAAGTGAGCGTGCTACACAGTGGGTAATAGGTATAAGGGAGATCCCCATATGTCCCCCGCCCCCGGCCATTTTGTAAATCCAGGCCACACGCTTTCCTTTCAGAAATGTGGAAATGCTTCGTTTCTCTTTTTCGGGTCAGTTTTGGCTTTTCCCTGAAATCCACCCGAATTCGTAAGTAGCTTCGGGGTGACGCAAGTTGCATTTTTTCAGTGGGAAAAAAAAGCTATTTGTGCAAAGAAGTTCGCCCAGCAATACTCATCACTGTCACACAACACCCCACTGCAGCTGTCAAGTGCTAGATGTGGCCTTCGGACCCCCACTTGCTGCCAGACCATGAATCAGGTTGGCAGGGGTCTCACCCCATTCCTCTGGGGCGGATTAACAGGTACACCACATGGGGGTAGGAGGAGGGAAGTAAAGCCCAGGGCTGGGTCCCTTCCCCCACAGCCTGGATTTCACTCCCTGCCTTTCCCTTTAAAGCTCGGTGTCTGACATGCTAGGATCTTCTCCTGGACTCCTGCCCCTCAGGCCTCTAGAGGGGATGAGACCAGCCCCCAAGTGTCCCCAAATCCTTGGAGAGAGACACACGTCCTTGTCCGTGCCCATCACATGTTGGGGTTTAAGGGTACGTTTACACTGCATCTGGGAGCGAGACTCCCCACCCGGCTCCACAGACTTGTGCTAGAGTGCTCGCGGTAGCTATCATGCTACAAAATACCGGTGTAGACACATTGCTTGGATGTTGCTGCTCAGGCTGGAGCTCAGGCTCCCAAGCCGACACCCCTCCTCCCCCCACACCAGCCTGAACCCCAGTGCAAGCTGCAGTGGCTACACAGCCAGTTTTAGCAGGCTACCACGAGCCCTCCTAACAGGGGTGCTGGAACTGGGGGCCAGGAGATCATGGCCCACACACTTTTACTGGCTGAGCAACGGGGGAGGTGGGGATGGAGAGGAGCAAGTGGGGGGCGGGGTCTTGGGGGAAGGGGCGGAGCAGGGTCAGGGCCGGGCCTCTGGGATTAGGGGTGCTACGGGGAGCAGGGTGCTACAGGGGGTTCTGGTGCCCGTGGCCCCCCCCTCTAAGAGAGCTTCCTCTGCTCCTGCCTGCTAGCACAAGGCCATGGACCCAGGCACACTCCCAGCTGCACTGATCACACCCCCAAGGGCATCAGTCTTTGCCCTATTTGGTTTTTTTTTTTTTTTATACACAGGGAATACCCAGTCCTGACTCTGCCCCACCCACGTCCCCTTCCCACTCAGCTGGGGCTGGGAAAGTTTGGCTCAGGGTTCTGCCCCTACTTATCGCAGTCCAAGTGTCCTCTCCCTCCCTCCCAGCAGCTGCTGCTTCCTCCCTTGCACCAGCCTCCACCCCCCCACCACAGAATCCTCCTTGCCACCAACGAGCGGGCGACTGCCCCACTCTCAGACAGGTACCACCTTCTTTTTAATTTAAATACAAAGGTACAAAAGTTGCTCTATGTTAAACTACTAACAATAACCAGCCCCTATTGGGTTAACATGAGAATTACAGTGATTTCCCCTTTCAGCAGGCTGGGTGACAGGCAGCCCCCTCTCCCGACAGGGCCCCGAGAGGTTGGTGCTGGCGGACTTAGATGGACAGCAAAGGCCCAGGGCAGCAGCCGGGTTCTGGCTTGTGGAACGTCTGGGGAGAAGCAGAGCAGAGCCTGGTCCTGGAAGCGGTGGACTCGCCCTGCCCGAAGCCCTGGTACAAAGGACGAATGGGTCTGTAACGGAAGTGAGAGCGGGGGGGAAGGGCACAGTATACAAGGCTCTGCAATCTACTGGAGAAAAACAGAACAAGAACCCGGGGCTGGAGAGCTGAAGCCAGACAAGTTCACATTAGAAATCAGGCCCCGATTTTTCTCACCCAGGGTGGAACAAACGCCCAAAGGAAGTGGTGAATCCTCCATTTCTTGGTGTCTTCAAAACCTGACCGGCTGCCATTGTGGAAGAGGCTTTAGTCAAATGCAGGTCATTGGGCTCAGTGCAGAGGTAACTGGGTGAAATGTAAGGGCCTTGGCTACACAGAAGGTCAGACTGGATGATCTAATGGTTCCTTCTGGCTTTAAACTCTAGAAGGGCATCTCTGGACTTTTTGTATCCAAAGGGAGGGATGCGGTGGCCAAGTGTCGGCCCTGCAGGGGACGGAATGTAGCTGTGGGGATTCAGGGCTGACGTCCTCTATCTTCCCAGAGACTAGGATAAGATGGAGCCGCCCTCCCCCCTGCCAGATTTGCGGTCCTCACCAGCGCAGCCCAGCAGCTGTTCAGTTCAGCCTCCAGTCCTTCACGCTCAGCTGCTAACAGAATGCAGCAGCCAGGGGCTGAGGTGGCTGGGAGAGCCAGGCGAGGAGAGGGAGCTGCAGTTTGGTTTGGGGCTCTGATGTTGGCAAATGAAGGATTTTTCCACTGATGTTTTAAAACAAAACCCCCAAACAAAAATAGTAAATAGATTTCATTCTTGTCCAGCTTTTTCACTGAAAAGTTCAGCTTTTCAGCAAAAACAAACAAAAACCCCCAAACACATAAACTAAAACCAAAATATTTTGATTTGGAACTGCTGTCGCAGTTCCAAATGGGAGTTGAAATTTGGGTGCCCCGTGACCCCATTCTCCACTGTAGTCTGGCCTCCAGCATGCACCAGGGTCTCTCCTTTTGGTGAGGAGGCAGTTGCATCATGGGAATCCCTGGCCATGGTGTATCATGGGAAATGTAGTCCAGCTGAGGGCCCTGGTCCATAGATGAGAATGGGAATGAGGCAAGTGAACTACAACTCCCATAAGTTGGTTTTGGCTGAAATATTTTTGGTTTGGGTGTTTGGTTTTTCAACAATAAATTTTTTTTCTCAGAAAGTAGATATTTTATCTTGTTAAAAACCTGATTTTCCATTGAAAAATAATTTCAAGGGGAAGTTTTCACGCAGCCCTCGTCTTAGCCAGTTGTGACATCTTTGGAAACATGGGGAAGAGCCAGAAATGGGTTTTCCTCCCTGGAACAGACACTGGAAGCAAAGGGTAAGGGTAAGGGTGTGGGTGTGTTGTTCATTGCCTTCAGTCCCCTTCCAGATCTGCGACAAGGAACTTGCACTTGTCCTTCAGCGCCTCGTAGAGCTGGTCCTTGCAATACTTGTTCCAGCTCACCATGAACTCATACAGCTTCCGCATTTTCATCGGGTTGGTTCTCTCGGCTGTAATGGTCAGGTATTGCTCAGTGTCCAACACGTCACCCAGCAGCTTATCCAGGACGCCCTCGACCAGAGTTACTCGCTGGATGAGCTGTTCTCGGTGCCGGTCCACAAAGTGTGTCTCTGAGGGGGAGAAAGAGGAACACAAGAGAGTAAAGAAATGGTCTGCATCATGCTCTCTGCTGCACTTTGATTATCAACACCGTCTATTAGCTACTCTGTTATCGATGCATTACATTTGAAGCTACTCCAGATGGTCTATATAAGAATCCACAGAGTCTATTAGCTACTTCATTATCCACACAGTCTGCGCACTATTCCGTTATCCACACGATCTATTGAATTATCCACACCATCACCTGCCCAACTTGACATCTTGATTAACTGCTCAAATGCCTGTATTGCTATTGCCCCTTTTACTGGCTCAGTCCCTAGCTACTGACCACCCACAGGGCCCTCTGTACTCAGGCAGATTTTCTCTGCTCCGTAACCTCCCTCCCATGCATAATTAATCTGGTTTGCATCCAAAACCCATCCCCAACCCCTCCTGCTAAGCTCTGTCTCCCCTTCACCTCCAACTTCATTCAATGCGCCACCAACAACCGCCCCTCCAGCTCCACCTCGGTTCCCCCCCTCTGATCCAGCTTCCACCATCACCAAGGCCCTCTTCTGGGCCCAGCCTCAGCATTTTAACCCCATCCTCATCCTTGATTTCTCCACTGCTTCAGACACCATCCATCATACCCCTCCTGCTTGGTACTCTGTCCTACCTTAGGCTCCAAGACTCCCTCCTCTGCTGATTGTCCTCCTATCTCTCTGGTTGCTCCAGTGACTCATCCAGCGGATCTCCTCCCTGCCGCTCCCACTTCTCACTGAGAGGATCCCTCCTTTGTGCCCTCCTTTTCTCCCTGTTCTGAACTGTTCCCATGGCTTTGGCTTCTATCTTCATGCCTGTGACTCTCAAATCTCTGCTCTTGTTCCCACTCCAACCCAATCGCTCCTCTCAGTCCTGTCTCTCTGAAGCCTCCTCCTGGATGCCTCGCTGTCATCTCACATTGGCCAACCAGATCTCCCCTGCAAGGCCCTCCATTCTCTGCCTCTATTGACAGCACCACCATCCTCCTTGCCACTCCAGCCCATGACCTGGCTGCATCTTTGACTCTGTCCTTCTCTCTTGACACCCTCATATCCAGGCAGTGCCCAAATCTTCCTCCTCAGTGTCTCTGAGATCTGTCCTTTCCTCTGTCCACAAAAGCTTTCTCCAGGTCTTTATCCCCTTCGGCCTCCTTCACATCCACATCAACCCCTCTCCACTCCATTCCAAACCAAGGTGATATGGGATTTGAGATGCCGCTATCTTGGGGCCCAAGGGTTCAGTTTTGGCTCACAACAACAATGGTGTTTCTAAAAGTTGGGTCCAAAAGGAACCTTAAACCCTCAGCCCCTTTGGGTTCAAATCCACAGCCAAGATTTGAGTCAGATCCAAAACTGGGAGGGGCCTGTTTTCATCACTGGGTTTAGATCTGGCCCAAGATGCAGGTAGGAAACCAAGGGAGAGCCACTGGCAAAACTCTTGCACTGTGGAACCTGACTTCACCCTGATTTGGCCTTTGACCCCAAGCTGCAGCCTAACCCTGAGCTGGACACACATTCCTGGGCCCATTACCTCTCGCCCCACCCTCCATTCAGCTCTCTTCAATGTCATGTAAAGACCTTGCCCATCAAAGCTTGCCTCTCACCTTTTCTACCAGCTGCACTTCCTCTGCCTTCCCTGGAAATGGGCTTAAATTCCCTGGAGTCAGGGGCAACTTCTTTGGAAACAGGAGTAACTTCCCTGGAGACGGGGGCAACTTCTTTGGAAACAGGAGTAACTTCCCTGGAGACGGGGGCAACTTCTTTGAAAACAGGAGTAACTTCCCTGGAGACGGGGGCAACTTCTTTGAAAACAGGAGTAACTTCCCTGGAGACGGGGGCAACTTCTTTGAAAACAGGAGTAACTTCCCTGGAGACGGGGGCAACTTCTTTGAAAACAGGAGTAACTTCCCTGGAGACGGGGGCAACTTCTTTGAAAACAGGAGTAACTTCCCTGGAGACGGGGGCAACTTCTTTGAAAACAGGAGTAACTTCCCTGGAGACGGGGGCAACTTCTTTGAAAACAGGAGTAACTTCCCTGGAGACGGGGGCAACTTCTTTGAAAACAGGAGTAACTTCCCTGGAGACGGGGGCAACTTCTTTGAAAACAGGAGTAACTTCCCTGGTGTCGGGGGCAACTTCCTTGGCGTCGGGGGTAGCTACACCTGTTCAGAGACCCCAGGAAACAGAGTTAGAGACCAGGAGAAGACATTACAGACATTACACCAGGGAAGGTTAGAGTAACAATCCTTTCTGCTTGTATTGGATTCCTCGTCAGGTATAGAGGTGAAAGGCTCAGCAAAAACATATGTTTGTGCTGTTTCTTGCCCCGACATCCTGGCTAAAGCTGGCCATCACATTTCTTTGGGAAAAACATAATCCTTCCCGTATTCTTAACATTAAAAATTTCAGGTCCTTGCTTCCCAATATTTTTTTCTGGAAGGACTTTTCTGGTCTGGACTTTTGTACTCACCCCAGCTAAGCAGCACTTTAGAAGGTTCCCAGGAAGTCAGATTATTGTTAATTACTTTGCTCAGGAACACCACTCGTGGACCAAGACTCCTTGCCCTAGGCATTGTTCACTCACAGAACAAGAAGATGACCCCTGCCCCAAAGAGCATGGACCTATGGGTCTGATTCGGGGCAGCAGGGAGAGGTGGGATACTGGCTAGATGGACCCATGGGTCTGATCCAGGACAGCAGGGAGAGGTGGGATACTGGGCTAGATGGACCCATGGGTCTGATCCAGGACAGCAGGGAGAGGTGGGATACTGGGCTAGATGGACCCATGGGTCTGATCCAGGACAGCAGGGAGAGGTGGGATACTGGGCTAGATGGACCCATGGGTCTGATCCAGGGCAGCAGGGAGAGGTGGGATACTGGCTAGATGGACCCATGGGTCTGATTCGGGGCAGCATGGGGAAGGCGAGATACCAGGCTAGATGGGCCCATTGGTTGTATCTGGAGCAGCAGTTCCTATGTCCCATCATTTTGTTCCAGGAGAGCTTGAGGGCTCTCTAGACCCCATTATGGATGAATCCCAGTTCAAGCTAGAGTGGGAGGAAACCACAGATATGGGGCCTCATCCTGCAAAACCTCCCTGGGGTATCACCCGGCGCAGCACTTGCTGCTGGGAGAAGCCTCAGTAAAGGGACTGGGATTGCTCACAGATGCCCACAATAGGAGCTCAGCGGTGAGTGATTTACTTATTTCCAGGGTCAGGTACTAAAGCTACTAAGCGCTGCAACGACTGACACCTGAAACATAATCCAGACCAGCAAACTGGGGTCTAGGAGACGGACTGGCTGGCTGGGGCCTGGGGAGACAAACCAGAGTATTGGGATCGAGGGCTGGAGACAGATACACACACTAGGAGAAGGGAAGCCCCAAACAACCCATGTACAATAGCTCTCCACCTTTAAACTCAGACTGACCTTTGACCTCCAGCATCCCGGTGCTCCTCTCAATGGGGGTCTGCAGGGCCAGATGTCCCACCTGGCAGATGAACTCTGCCCCTTGGTCTCTCTGTGCCGATGGGGTGAAGGACAGCGTCACCATCTGCTGGTAGGTCTCCCTGTCTTTGGCGCAGGTCTCCTTGTGGATGATGGCGTAATCAGCGGAGTCCTCGATGGGCGTGGCCACACTGTCTCCACTCTCCCTCCTGAGCCAGGTCACAGTTAGCTCCTGGGGGAAGTACCCTGCGATGAAGCAGCTGAAGGCCACGTGGCTGCCCTCCACCAGCGGCTGAGACTGGAATATTTCTGATACCTCCGGGCTCCGCAGGACAACTGAGAAGTCAAATGGATAGAGAGAGAGGGAAGGAGAAATCTTGCCTCGGAGTGAGGCTTCCATCTGTAGCGTCTGCTAATGGCCACTATTGGAGTTGGACTATTGGACTAGATGGGCCCATTGATCTGATTTGGGGTTGTAGGGAGGGGGCAGGATACAGTCTAGACTGGCCCAATGATTTGATCCAGAGTGGCGTGGAGGGGGCAGGATACCGGGCTAGATGGGTCCCATCATTACATTCCAGGAGGGCTTGATGTCTCTGGACTCCAACATGGATCTCTGTTGGGGCGGAGAAGGGGACCCAGCCCTCTCTGCTCAGCCCCACGTGGTACCTGCTGAATCCACAAAGGCAGGGCTTAAATTCAGCTGTCCGGAGCGGAGCTCCAGTAAATATTTCCCTTTGACTCCAGCCTGATGCTGTTGGCTCTCAGCCTGGGATCCCAGCCCTCTGGGGGGCCACAAGCTGGTTTCAGGGGGTCCATGGGGCCCCGCGGCTGAAGCCCAGAGCCACAAGCCCAGGCACCTCTTGCGGAACTGAAACCCCAAGCCCTGGTGCGGCCCCTCTGGGGCTGAAGCCCTGAGCCCCGAATGGGAGGGGGGGGATGGGCCTGGAGGACTCCAGGAGAATGTAAGCACTGCAACAAGGGAACTACTGACCTGTGTGTCCCTCTGCATTGTCCAAAGGGAGAATTTCCAGCTGCTCACAGTCAGGAATCACTATGGGAGGGGACTCTGGAGCAAATGAGACAGAGAGGAAGCGTCAATGCTATAGAGCGAGTCGCAGCTCAGAGCTGGAAGGGGCGGAGACCACTCACGGGGAGCCTTATCCCCCTAACACTTGCCATGGTGCGACCAGGCACAGAGCTCCCTGCCTGAAGGCACTTACAGTACATCTCAGTAATGTAATATTCACTAGATAGGGAAAAAAATCTTCACCTGGCCTCTTTCTACAGGAGCCAGAGAAGGGCACAAATGGGGAGGGGGGCACTCTGCCGTTTGCCACCAGTCCATGACAGGAGGAAATGGGAGTGATGATCCCCCCAGAAATCTAGGGGGCTGGGGAAGAGCCCTGAGCCAAAGCTGCCCCAGGCATAGGCGCCGACTCCGTGGGCGCTCCAGGGCTGGAGCACCCACGGGGAAAAATTGGTGGGTGCTCCGCCGCATCCTGCTTTCCCTCCTCCCTTCCAGCGCTTGCACCGCGAAACAGCTGATTCGCGCGGCAAGCGCTGGGGGAGGAGGGTGAACGCGGTGCGCTCGGGGAAGAGGCGGGGCCAGGGCTGGGATTTGGGGAAGGGGTCCAATAGGGGCAGGGAGGGAGCGGAGTTGGGGCGGGGACTTTGGGGAAGGGGTTGGAATGGGGGCGGGGCGGGGAAAGGGTGGAGTCAGGACGAGGCCAGGGGCGCGAGCACCCACCGGCGCCGGGGAAAGTTGGCGCCTATGGCCCCAGGTGTCTCCAAGCCTGGAATTTGGAAAGGGAATGATCTGTCCCGGGCTGGGAGAAAGGAATCCTCCTTTCAGAGCCTTTCACGCACCTCTCGATCTGCACCCCACTCACCTGCTGCTCCGGCTGTGGCACCGGCAGGAAGGGGCTTGCTCTGCACAGCAGTGGCTGCAGATTCAGGGGGCACTGGAGAAAAAAGGGGGGAAATCAGTCTCGGACCTGTGGTCAACTCACAGCACAGCCCACCCTCTCCCCACACACTCCCTCCTCCCCACACATACACACAGAGGACAAACTTAGTTCTTAGAGGCCAGAACAGGAGTGTGAGTGAGATAGCGGAGTGGGGAGAGTCAGGGGCAAAGGGAGAAGGATCCATAATTGCAGAGAAACAGGGGTTCAGAGGGCTAAAGCAGATGCTTCTGCCCCTCAGTTAGATTTGCTCCTTGACCCTGTTCTAACTATCACATTGAATGCTGCACAGACCTACTACAAATGGGGCCGGGGGTGGTGGTGTCTGGTCCAGGGAACGGGATGGAAGGAGGACAGATATGGCAGTGGAAAGGAGTCCACTGGGAAGGAATAGAGTTAATTCTGGTGCAGTCTACAAGGCCTGCGTTGGACACCTGTCATGGAGCACATGGAGTGATTCATAATTAATAAAAAAAAACCTAAGGAAATTCCCCATTTAAAAACAAACAACTTTGTTAACCAGAGGTTTGGGTGGAGAGATTCTCTCACTTACTTTACCTAAAACACCCCACAGAGCACTCTCGGCCCCATGAAGAGGGGCTCTCCAGGAGTCCCTCTTTGCGGGGCTGAGAGCGGGAGCCCTGCCACGCGGACTGAAAACAGAATTCTATTGCGAGATCATGAGCGAGGTTTAATTTTACCTAGAAATCACATCTCTTGCGATGCATTCGTGAGCACTGGCATGTCTGCACCGGGAAGGCCCAGCCACGGACCGGGTGGGCCCCCATTGCACCAGGCACTGTACAAAACCCAGAACAAAAAGAGCATCCCTGCCTCCAACGAGCGAACAATCCATGTGAGCTGGTGAGCGCTCAGCTGGTTTGGGGGGTGCTGCTGGTCCAAGGGGCTGAGTTAGTTTTGCTTGGCGAAGTGATGTTAAAGGAATAACAATGTGTGTGTGTGTGTGTGTGTGTGTTGGGGGGGGCAGCAGGGGTTTTGCCAATGGATCAACAGCCCTCTCTTGCTTTTTACACATGAGGTGGGGGTGGGGAGCAGATTCTCCCCGAGTGTAAATGGTCCCTAACACCACACCCGCTCAGGATGTGGCCGGAAAGGAGCAGGGGAGCTGCAGGGCAGAGAGGGGAGGGGGGCTGGTAGGAGAAGAGAATGAAAGTGAAAGCGGGGGGCGGGGGGGGGGGAGAGAGAGAGAAATCCCAGCCTGGAAAAGAGGGCAAAGAAAGGCAGATTGGGGGTTGTTTCCAACTCTCAGAGACCCCCGCGAGGGGGGGGGATTTAGTCGTGCCTAGAAACAAGGGGGCCGGCTAGGGGTGGGGAGGGGCAGTGGGGGTTCCCCCATCTCTCTGTACCGTATGTGCCGAGTGCGTCTGCCAGGTCTCTGATGCGGTCCGGGTCTGTCAGCACCTTCACGGCCGCCGCCTCCAGCCCGTAGTGCTCGGCGCTGTCCCTGCGGTCGTTAGTCTCCGCCCCTCCCTCCGGCGTGTCCGCGGGGACGAGCTTCTCCCCCTCCCTCACCAGACACTTCTGCAGCCTCTTGCTGAAGCGCTGCAGCTCCCGCTCGCCCTTCTTCTCCAGGGGCGCCAGCAGCTGCTTCAGGAGCTGCTCCATACCGGCCCTGCCCGAAGCGAGTCCGCCGCTGCCGCTGCCCGGCCCCGCTGGGAAGCGATTTCGACATCGGCCTCCCGGCCCGGCCGAGGCCCCTTCGCCCCACCCCCTGGGCATTTCCCGCGCCCGTCACTCTCAGACGGAGCCCGAGGGCGGGTCTCATCGCAGGGACAGGGAAGTGCTGGGCGCGGGTGGGGGGGCTTCAAATCCAGGCCTGGCGCCTTTCAGTCCCGCTCAGCACACGGGGGGACTAGGTAGGGTGACGCTATTTCTCCAAGGGAAAATGGGACACCCCGGGGGGGGCTAGCCCGAGCCCCCCCTTGACTGGCCCAAGCCCCCCCCCCCCAGGGTGACCAGACAGCAAATGTGAAAAATCGGGACAGTGGGTGGGGAGTAATAGGAGCTTATATAAGAAAAAGACCCCCCCCCAAAAAAAGGACTGTCCCTATAAAATCGGGACATCTGGTCACCCTAGCCCCCCCTCCCACATGGGGCTGACCCGAGACACACACACACACACACACACACACCCCGGCTCGCCCGCGCACACCCCACTCGCCGCATGGGGCTGGCACCGCTGCTTGGCTGAGCTCTGCCTGCCCCCCCTCCGTGTCCAGCTACCCCCCCTGCGGGGGGCTGGCATCACCACTCCCCCCCCCACATTCCTCTGCACCCCACTGTTTTGACAAAAATGGGCATTTGTCCCATTTGCTCTTGCCAACTGATCAACTTTTGCCAAAAAAAATTGGGACGGCCAGGACAGGGCTTAAAAAAGGGATGGTCCCGGCAAAAACAGGACGTGTGGCCACCTGTGCTGGGGTGAACTCACCCCACACTGGATGGGGAAGGGTTAACTCCTCCATGTGGGCAGAGGAAGCCCCACTCCCACATTCCTACTGGGCATGCTTCAGGTGTAACACCAGCATAGGCGCCAACTTCCCCTCTGCCCCGTGGGTGCTCAACCTCCCCTGCCCCACCCCAATTCCACCCCCTTTGCCCAAGTCCCCGCCCCTGCCCTGCCTCTTTACCGCCTCCTCCCCGGAGCGCACCGCGTCCCCGCTCCTCCCCTTCCCTCCCGGAAAGTCCTAAGCGCCGCCAAACACCTGTTAGGCGGCGGGCGGGAATCGCTGTGAGGGGGAGGAGTGGGGATGCGGCGCGCTCGGGGGAGGAGGAGGCGAGGAGGGGTGGGGGCGCGGGGAGCTTGGCTGCCGGTGGGGGCGGAGCACCCACTAATTTTTCCCCGTGGGTGCTCCAGCCGCGCAGCACCCACGGAGCCGGAGCCTGTGAGCACCAGTTTAAGAGGGAGCAGCTCACCACCGGAGAGGAAGGATGCTCCTTGCCGGCTCCAGCCCAGGAACCACGGGAGCCCTGGACTGCGGAAGTCAGAGGGGCTGAGACACTAGCAGATGCCCAGCTACCTGTGGATGCCCCAGGGAGGTCTGAGCTACAGGGAGCTGCACCAGCTGAGGAACCTGGAGACCACGAAGACGTGCAGACTGCCACCAGGAGTAACCCGGCAGCAAGTAGCCCGGGGTGTGGGGGACTAGCCATTGTCACGATGATGGTCAGCGTGTTGCGGACGGATCCCTGCTGACCCAGTGGCGGACACACTCGACACTAAGGGCAGGTCTACACTACAGTGTTAAGTCAACCTAAGTTATGCAATTCCAGCTACGTGAATAATGTAGCTGGAGTCGATGTAGCTTAGGTTGACTTATTGCGGTGTCTACACCGCACTGGGTCGACGGAAGAAACTCTCCCGTCGACTTACCTTACGCTTCTCATTCTGGTGGAGTACCAAATTTGACAGGAGAGCGGTCTGCGGTCGATTTAGCGGTTAAACCCACTAAATCGACCCCCAGTGGCTCAATCGCCACAGCGTCGATCCACGGTAAGTGGAGACATACCCTGACAGGGCCCTGGGCTGGGACCCGATGGAGCAGGGAGCGCCCAGGTCCCCCTACCTGGCCGCCACCACCCCCTAGGTGGCGGCCCACACACCCCAACTGGCCACTAGGCCATACAGCCCCACCCTGGAGGGCAACTCTATTGACTCTGGCTGCTAGACCTTACTGTCTTGCAAACCCAGGGTTTCTCTATGGACTCTAGCTGCTAGGCCTCACTCCCCCCTGACATAGGTCATGTGACCCTACTGCCTTGTGGATCAGGGCGATTACATAAACTCCAGCCATTGGGCCTTAGGACCCTGTGGATCATGGCAACTCTATGGACTTCAGCCCTTAGGTCTCACGGCCTAGAGACAGAGGGGAGCTTGAAGGATGGGGTCCCCCCACCCCGTCCTATAACTAGATGAGATTGTCTGACTTGTATTATGCAGGTTAGACTATGACCTAATGGTCCCTTCTGGACTTAAAATCTATGAAAGTAGAAACCCAGTGCTTAATTTATGCCGGGGCTTGCCAGGGCTGAGGCCCGGCACTTTCAGGCTTGGCAGTTCACAGCCCCGGCACCTCTGGCCTCTCCTCGTCAGTTATGAAAGTAAAAAAAATTGCTCGAACCCCGGCACCTCTTTCATTACAAATTAAACACTGTAGAAGCCCCAGATTCACAGTGTCAAATGTACTGTATTGCCAAATTCATGGTGCCACCGATTCCAAATTCACAGCCACCAAGCGCTGCACAGTGTCACCACTCCCAGATTCAATATCTCCAAATTCACCCTGCCACCAAATTCTTGTATTGCCAGCCCCATATTCAACAAACAAACACGTGTCAGGCCCCCAAGAGATCATGAGATTGGCTTAAAAAAATCATGAGATTTAAAAAATATAATACATTTGGCGATCTCTTTACTTCCCATCCTTTGCAGCAGGGAACTAGGAAGATGCGGTTCCAAAAGAGCTTAGCCAGAAAGGTCCTGGCAAAGGGTGCAACACATTCCACACCCGTAAACTGCCAGCAGATCCTTGCTTTGCAAAAATGTAACTAGGGATCTGGTCAGGGGTCCCCTGCACACTTTTCTGATGCCTTGGTTGCACTGATGTTGAGTTGTTGACCATGAACCACAGACCTCTGTCTAGATCAGTGGTTCTCAACCTGTTTATCATTGTGGGCCACAGGTTGAGAACCACAATGGCCCCCCAACCCTAAAACCACTCACAGTCCCTTATGCCCAGCGCCCCTGCCCAGAGTGGGGCTGGACAGCAGTGGGGACCCAGACCCCGCCACACGGGGCCAGACAGCAGCTGGGACCCCCAGCGCCAGCCAGGAGCATAGCACCTGGTGGGGCTGGCAGCCAGGACCCAAGAAGGGGTCAGGAGCGGAGGCCCACCTAAAACCTGGGGCAAACCCCTAGTTCCCAGAGCCCCCCCCCAAAAACTTACCCACAGACCCATTCTCCCGCCCCCTACCCGACTGCGGCACTCACCAGCCCCCTGCTGGCAGAAGCGCTGGTGCAGGCTGCAAGACGCTGTCTCCCCCTCAGCCAGCCTTGCCCCCTGCCAGACTAGAGCAGCAAATTTTGAATTTTTTTTAGCACACAGTTGGGCCGCAGCTGTGTGCTAATTGGGCCACATGCGGCCTGCGGGTTGAGAACCGCTGGTTTTGATCATCACAGTCTTCAACATCACCAGGGATCCTAGTTTTCCATGATAAAAAAACCACAAAATTTCTCATAAAAAAACCATAAAAATCCGCATTTTTCGATGATTAAAATGAAACGCTGAACTTTAGTTTCCCTAGCCATAATATATAGAGAGTATCACTTGGACACAATGTTTTATTGATATATTTACAGTTTTAAGCAAGTTTGAAGCCTCTTGTTTTCAAAAATGAGTGTTGCCATACTCACTATAATGAGAGTGATCAGTTAATGTGAGGTATTATCAGCAGGAGAAAAAAAACCCAAAATNCTGACTTGTATTATGCAGGTTAGACTATGACCTAATGGTCCCTTCTGGACTTAAAATCTATTAAAGTAGAAACCCAGTTGTGACGGTGCTGTTTGTTGGAGCCAGATGAGGTTACTTAATCAGGGTGAACTGCAAACAAAATGGGGCAGACAAACCCCAAACGCTGATGGATAGTTTAATACTTAGATTTTTTAAGCCAGCACAAAACAACTTTTATATTGCCATACAGGTTACTCAGAAGTTTACACAATGCAGTTTTCTTAAAGTACCCAGCCTCAGGCCTCTGTTCAGACACACCTGTTAGATATGATGATGATTACTGAGAATTTTATTTCATCATATAAAAGAAAAGGTTTTTCCAATTCCAAAGGATTAGCCACATACCCAGGTTTAATTATAACTTAGATTTTACCCAAAATACACGCTATAGCCAATTTTTATTAACTAAGCTAAAATTTATTAAAAAAGAAAAGAGAGAGAGTGTTGGTTAAAAGATTAATACACAGACAGACTTGAATTTAATTTTTGAGGTGAGCCTGTAGTTGCCAAAAGTTCTTTTAGAAATAGTTTATAGGTTAAAGTCCAATGTTCATATTTAGGGTGGCTCCAGTCAAAGACTGGGGATTTTAATTTTTATGGCTTAAGGTTCCTCCCTCTTGAAACCAAAGCAGATCTGAGATGATGTACGATCATGTCCCAGGGTTTTTATACCTTTTCAGCAGCCTTTTGGCCTGAGAAAACAACAGTGTCTACGTAACAGAATAAATGGACACAAATCAGATGTCAAGAATTATAACATTAAAAAACCAGTCGGAGAACACTTCAATCTCCCTGGTCACTCGATTACAGACCTAAAAGTCGCAATATTAGAACAAAAAAACTTCAAAAACAGACTCCAATGAGAAACTGCTGAATTGGAATTAATTTGCAAACTTGACACCATTAAATTAGGCTTGAATAAAGACTGGAAGTGGATGGGTCATTACACAAAGTAAAACTATTTCCCCATGCTAATTTTTCCCCCAACTGTTACCCACACCTTCTTGTCAACTGCTGGAAATGGGCCATCCTGATTATCACTACAAAAGGTTTTGGGTTTTTTTTCTCCTGCTGATAATACCTCACATTAACTGATCACTCTCGTTATAGTGGGTCTGGCAACACCCATTTTTTCATGTTCTCTGTGTACATATATTNTAAAAAAACCACAAAATTTCTCATAAAAAAACCATAAAAATCCGCATTTTTCGATGATTAAAATGAAACGCTGAACTTTAGTTTCCCTAGCCATAATATATAGAGAGTATCACTTGGACACAATGTTTTATTGATATATTTACAGTTTTAAGCAAGTTTGAAGCCTCTTGTTTTCAAAAATGAGTGTTGCCATACTCACTATAATGAGAGTGATCAGTTAATGTGAGGTATTATCAGCAGGAGAAAAAAAACCCAAAATCTTTTGTAGCGATAATCAGGACGGCCCATTTCCAACAGTTGACAAGAAGGTGTGAGTAACAGTAGGGGGAAAATATAAACATGGGGAAATAGTTTTACTTTGTGAATGACAGTGTCTACGTAACAGAATAAATGGACACAAATCAGATGTCAAGAATTATAACATTCAAAAACCAGTCGGAGAACACTTCAATCTCCCTGGTCACTCGATTACAGACCTAAAAGTCGCAATATTAGAACAAAAAAACTTCAAAAACAGACTCCAATGAGAAACTGCTGAATTGGAATTAATTTGCAAACTTGACACCATTAAATTAGGCTTGAATAAAGACTGGAAGTGGATGGGTCATTACACAAAGTAAAACTATTTCCCCATGCTAATTTTTCCCCCAACTGTTACCCACACCTTCTTGTCAACTGCTGGAAATGGGCCATCCTGATTATCACTACAAAAGGTTTTGGGTTTTTTTTCTCCTGCTGATAATACCTCACATTAACTGATCACTCTCGTTATAGTGGGTCTGGCAACACCCATTTTTTCATGTTCTCTGTGTACATATATTTCTTCCTACTGTATTTTCCACTGCATGCATCCGATGAAGTGGGCTGTAGCCCACGAAAGCTTATGCTCAAATAAATTTGTTAGTCTCTAAGATGCCACAAGTACTCCTGTTCTTTTTATTTAGTGAATATATGTTTTTATTTTTTCACAAATGTAGACTCTCTGTAAAAATGCAAATTCTGCATTTTTCTGCAGCCAATGGATTTCTACGATCCCTGAACATCACACAGCTTACAATCCCAGCCTTTGCACTGGTGGTCTTTTTCCATGTAGTACTGACACCTGTCACACAGCATCTTGGGCTGGCTTTGCTTTGGGTTGCCAAGGCCTTCTGTCTCTCTACGCACAATCGGGACCTGCAGAACACCCTGCCAGTGTCGCATCTCTAGCACCTGCTGAACACTTGTCAGAATAAGGCCTTTTCCGGTAGCCATATTGTAAGGCCTAAGGCCTTTGTGTGCCGCCAGATTAGAAGAGCAGCAGCCATTAGCCAAGAAGCAGGAAGTCACATCCTCACATTCCATCTAAATTATATTAAAACAATGTCATACCAGGCTGTTAAGAAGGAGATCCTGTTCTAATAGCACCCACCATCACCTAGGGCAGGGGTCGGCAACCTTTCAGAAGTGCTGTGCTGAGTCTTCATTTATTCACTCTAATTTAAGGTTTCGCGTGCCAGTCATACATTTTAATGTTTTTAGAAGGTCTCTTTCTATAAGTCTATAATATAGAACTAAACTATTGTTGTATGTAAAGTAAATAAGGTTTTTAAAATGTTTAAGAAGGTTCATTTAAAATTAAATTAAAATGCAGAGCCCCCTGGCTTGGTGGCCAGGACCCAGGCAGTGTGAGTGCCACTGAAAATCATCTCGTGTGCCGCCTTCGGCACCCGTGCCATAGGTTGCCTACCCCTGGTCTAGAGTATAGAAAACTGAGGGTGGATAAGATAACAGCCTTCAAATAAATCAAAGGTTATCATAATGAGGACAGTGATCAACCATTCTCCATGCCCACCCAGGGTAGGACAAGAAGGAATCGGCTTAGTTTGCAGCAAGGGAGATTTAGGAAAAACTTTCTAACTCCATGGATAATTAGGCACTGGAACAGGTTCCCTGGGGAGGTTGTGGAATCCCTGTAAATGGAGGTTTTTAAGGACATGTTAGACAGGGATGGTCTAGGTCTTAACCTATGCTCCAGGCCAGGGCTGCAGGGGCTGAGCCAGACTTTCTCTGCAATTACTGCTCTGGGCTGCTGCCTCCTTGGGCCCCAGAACTGAGAGCAGGGTGATTGTCTCTCCAGTGTTCCCAGTACCCCGCTGCTGGTGCCCCAGCACAGGGGCTTGGGCACTGGCTTAGGCCATAGGAGACCCAGGTTCACGTGCCTGCTCCGCTATGCACTTCCTGTGTGACCTTGGCCAAATCACTTAACCTATCTCTGCCTCAGTTCCCATAGGCACAATGGGGATAACGGCACTGGGCTGTGAGGATAAATACACTAAACATTGGGTGGGCAGTGCTGTGAGATCTCCTGATGAAAAGTGCTATGTAAGACAGGCATGAGTATCATGAAGCAACCTGACTTGGGATGCAGAGGCTGGAGGAACGGGGGGAACACCTGGGAGAGAGAGTTGCAGGAGCCAGAGGGTGGGTGGGGGGGATGATAGTGGGGGGGACACAGGAACTGCTGGGGGGTCAGCGGAGGGGGGAAGGGAAGAGGAGATGGGGGAGGGTTAGGTTCTGGGAGGTGTATAGGCACCGATGTGGGGGAGGATAGTAGCACAGTGGGAAGGGGGCAAGGATTATAGGAGTAAGGATAGGGGCGGGGTGGGGGGCAGAGCAGTCTGTAACCACCTCACAAAGCTTTTCCCTTTGTTTATCAAAGTTCTGACATACCCATAAAAGGTGATTGCATGTTTCTTCTGCCTTACAGGGCACACACAGTCTGTCTTTGTGTCTATTCATCTGAAAAAGATTTTAGTTTGAGCCACAATGTTAATACTCTAAACAAAAGCACTTCCTGCGTGCGTCCTATCCAGCCCCGAAGTATGTCGTAATCCTCAGCTCTCGGGCACAGTTCAGATAATCAGCTTCCTCTTTGTCCATTAGTGCAATTTTTTTTTGCCGTTCTCCCTTTACATTTTTCTGTACTAGGCTTTTGAATTCCTACTTAAGGGCATTTCCGTGTTAATTCTTCCATTTCTCACAGCGTTTTTAGCTGCTTTGTTGGCCATTTTGTTCCCTGTTATCCCAATAAGCACTGGGATCCAAGCTAATGCTGCCTGTATCCCCATCTGTAGTAACTCTGTTGTTAGAAATATAATTTTGTTGATTAAATCACTTCTACATATTGAGACACCGTTTTTTATCCCCATAACGCCTGAGATTGAATCCAAAAATATGACTGCTGCTGCTGGGTGTACATCCCAGATCCAGTTTAATGCTAGCATTATTGCCACTAGTTCAGCTGTCACAACAGCTACATAATCAGATATTCTTTTGGATGCACTAATTCCCAATTTTGGTATACAATACGTCATCCCTACTCTTCCTGTTTTTTTCTTTTTTGGACCCACCTGTATATGTGTAAGCAGGGTCTGCTGAATTCTTCCCTGACAGCTACCTGGGAGCAGGAGAGACTTCAAGAGCAAACTGTATTTACATGAGCACACCTACTCTGCTTAGATATCCAGCAGATAGAGCAGTGTGTTGCTCAAAGTGATCAACTTTGGCTGGTGTTGGGTTACAAATCATCTTAGTAGTGAATGCAGGGGTAGTGAAATGCTGTTACCAATGTTGGCATTATTGTGAATAAAGGGGAGCAGAACTGTACTTAACGTGTCCCAAATGAGGAGGGTCACCCTCAGCTGAAAGGACCTCATTAAGCCAGGGGCTCAAATGCCAGAGCCCTGTAGAAGTAAGAGGGATTGGGATAGGTGTCCTAGCCAGGTGATGTAGACCCTCCCCCAAAGGTCCTTCCTGGACTGGTTTAACTTGTTTCCCTCCACTCTGCAAAGAAAGAGCTAAACAGGGTTTATGAGGAGCCTCTCTGTTATTTTAAATGCTCAATCAGAGCTTAAATCAGTTGTGGTAGGATTGTGTTTCTGCCTAGCCTCCTAAGAGCTAAAAATCACTAGAGCTGAAATCACTTGAGATGGGGCAGTGTTTCTGCCCAGCCTGCAAAGAGCTAAAAATTACTAAGAGACTCATGTGCAGAGGTCACAGCAGAGAGGCTGGTGGCAGCAGAAGGTGACTGACCATCGGCTGGTGAGGCAGCAAGGAACTGTGGCTGGTGGGACGGCCAGTGGAGAGGAACCAGGGCTGGCATGGAGAGGAACCAGGGCTGGCAGGGCAGCCAGGTGCGAGGAGCAGCGGCTGGCAGGGTGGCCAGGCAGCACAGTGAGTGGCCAGCAGGGCGCAGAGAGATGCAGCGAGCGGCCAGCAGGGCCCTAGAGAGAGGGGCAGCGAGCGAGTAAGGTGCCTCCTTATCCCCCCCTCCACCCAGGGTGGGAGGTGAACTCTACAGATGCACTTCTGAACTCTAGATCTGCACTGACCAAGGACAGCAACTGTGAGTGGGGTGCAGAGAAGGGACACATTAAAGAGACTTTTGGGTTGCTGGACTTAAGAACCTGAGGGGGAAAGGGCACTGCCTAACTTATTTGGGGATGGGTCTTTTACTCATGGTTTATGTTTATGAACCCTGTTTGCAGTGTTTTCCTAAATTAACGCCAAGTCACTCCCCTCCTTTTATTAAAAGTTTATTTTCTACACTGACTCTGTGCTTGCGAGAGGGGAAGTATTGCCTCTCAGAGGCACCCAGGAGTGGTGTATAATTTTCCCAGGTTACTGGGTGGGAGCTCGAGCTGGTTCTGTGTTGTATCAATGGAAAAGAACCCCTAGATGTTGAACCCGGCCCTGGTTGTTGCTGGCTCCACCTGGCAGAATGGTTACGAGATATTTGACAAAACTGACTCCACTCCTCATCTATAGACTGGTGCACTTCATTTTCAATACCTGCTCTCTCTTTTTTACCCTCAAATTTATCAAATAAATCTAAATCCACATTTGGGCATGTGACTTTCCATCCCTAACTAATTTTCCCATGACTAAAAGTTTTGACTTCATTCAGGTTTTCCTTGTGTTTCAACTCCTGCATGTGGAGTTCTAACATCGTGTGTTTGTAACGGGGTGCGATTCGCCACCGTAGTGCCTCCTGCTGGCCATCCTGGGAATTAGCTCTCAGCCCTTCCAGTCCGCCTTCAGCTAGTGGTGTCACGCCTGCCGTCACTGCTGTCTCCACTCTTTGGACCTGCGTCGCTCCCCGAACCGCAGCGTCCTCTTCTAGGCACGGTCCTCCAGCTGTGCCCCCACCCCAGTATCTCCCTTCTTCCGTGGGACCAGCAGTCCTTAGTCCCGCCACTTGCCTCAATGGCCAGCTGCAGTTCAAGGTTTAGCCCCTCGCCTCCGGGGCAAACTGCAGTCTGGATACCGGCCACTCTCCTCATTGGCAAGTGGGGTGCAAGGGTGGGGGTAACGCAGGCCTGCCCGCTACTCTGCATCCTGATCCTGGGACCCTATAGCCAGCAGCCACCTACTGCCTTCCTCCAACCTGCTGCCTATTTTCCCTGGGCCTCTTCCCCCATAGCCCAAGCACCCTCTCAGCCCTGGTAGCAAGGCCCCAGTCTGGCAGTGGTGATCCAGCAGCTTACCCTCTGCTGCCCCTGCCCTGCTCTGCTCTGCTCTATCTAGGGCACTTCTTCAGGCACCCAGTCCTCCACCCTTGCCTTCCAGAGAGAGACTGCCCTCTGCTCTGCTGAACAGTCCTTTATATATGGCCCTCGCCGGCCCTGACTGGCTGCACCAGCAAGCCTTCCCCCTATTGGTGGGCTCAATAAGCCCTTTCCTGATGAGTGGGTTCTGCGCAGCCTCCCTGGTGCTGCTTTTAACCCCTTCTTCTCCCTGTGTGAGGCAACCGCCCCACCACAGTGCTATATAGTTCACCTATCAGATTCCCAACAAGCCTCATATTTTGCTTGGTACTTTCATCATTGCTGTTCCCATTAACTTTGGCCCAGAAAGTTAGGGCCAGTAGTTTCATTTGTAGTGTAGCTGGCATTTCACTAGAAGCTATCTGTAGTGCGCCCAGGTGTTGTAATAAATGCACTGCTCACAATTCGTAGCGCCTGGGCTTGTATTAAATCTAATTTTTGAAGTTCTGATTTTGACGCTGACCCAAACGTTTGGCAGCCAAGTCAGTAACTGGTCTGATTAAAGCCCTGTCGGCCATCAGCAGTGTTTTCTTATCTGCTCTCCAGCAAGTCTTTTAAGCAGGTTAATCCTTCCTGCACATTGATCTTTAACATAGGTTTTATGACCTTTCTAAAGTAATTTAGTATCAAATATTAACACTAAGAATTTGAACCTTGTAACTATATCTGTTTGTTCTATATACAGATACAGTTTACATTCCTCTGCAACTTTTCTTTCTGTAAAGACCAGTTCTTTGGTTTTAGCAATGGAGAACGCAAAGCCCCACATATTTCCCCAGTCAGAGGTCTCTCCTAACACGTTGATTCTCCCTTCTGCAACCTCAGTATTCCTGCTCCTAACACACAGAGCACAATCATCTGTGAATAGAATGATGCCTGCCCCAGCACTTATTTGTTTCGGGAGATCATTTACAGTACCATAATATTAAATAAGGTTGGGCTGATAACACTTCCCTTTGGGGTTCCATTTTTAATATTGTACCTCAGGGGTGCGCAAACTTTTTGGCCTGAGGGCCACATCTGGGTGGGGAAATTGCATGCAGGGCCATGAATGTAGGGCTGGGGTGTGTGAGGGAGTGCGGGGCGTGGGAGCGGGTGCGGTGTGCAGGAAGGGGCTCAGGGCAAGGGGTTGGGGCAGAGGAGGGGTGTGGGGTGCACAAGGGGGCTCAGGGAAGGGGGTTGGGGTGCAGGAGGGGTGCAAGGTGCAGCAGGGGGCCCGTGGCAGGGTGTTGGGATGCAGGGTGCAGGAGGGGTTCAGGGTGCGGGCGCCGGCCCAGCGCTGCTTACCTGGAGTGGCTCCGGGGTGGCAGTGGCACACAGCAGGGCCAGGGCAGGCTCCTGGTCTCCGCGTGTTGCCCTTGCCTGTGGGTACCTCCCCCAAAGCTCCCATTGGCCGCGGTCTTTTAGCATTCTTCACTATTTCTTGTAGCTCTGAACTTTCTAATTTCCAACATGGGTTATAGATATTATAAATCCTTAAACAAATATTACTCCTCTGCATTGGGATCTCCACAGCTTTATATTCTAGGCTTACTTCTTCATTCTCTACTGCTATGTAGTGTAATCTTTCCCTATGAAAGTACAAATGCCTCCTCCTCTTCTTAGCCCTGGTCTACACTACGAGTTTAGGTCAAATTTAGCAGCGTTAGATCGATTTAACCCTTCACCCGTCCACACGACGAAGCCATTTTTGTCGACTTAAAGGGCTCGTAAAATCGATTTCTGTACTCTTCCCCAACAAGGGGATTAGCGCTGAAATCGACATCACCGGGTCGAATTTGGGGTAGTGTGGACGCAATTCGATGGTATTGGCCTCCAGCAGCTATCCCAGAGTGCTCCATTGTGACCGCTCTGGACAGCACTTTGAACTCAGATGCACTAGCTAGGTACACAGGAAAAGCCCCGGGAACTTTTGAATTTAATTTCCTGTTTGGCCAGCGTGGCGAACTCAGCAGCACTCAGCAGCACAGGTGACCATGCAGTCCCCCCAGAATGTTTCGACGCTCCCCCTATCATCTCTGTCCCTGAGGTTATCACAGATTAGAAGGCGAAAAAAACGCACTTGCGATGACATGTTTTCCGAGCTCATGCAGTCCTCCCGCACTGATAGGGCCCAGCATAATGCATGGAGGCATTCAGTGGCAGAGGCCAGGAAAGAATTGCTGTGTTTGCTTAACGGCAAAAGTATCATGCCTTGCTAGCGATCCTGCCCGAGCCAGGTCGCTGTGTCACATGCACTCCACGCTGTGTCAGCCGTGGGCGGGGGCATGACCGCTTTGTGAGCAGGAAGGCCATAGATATAGACGTTGCATTAGGTAGCTTCTGTAGCTAGAGAAAACATTCCTGTGCATTCAGCAAAGTCTGTGGCAAAAAAAAGGGAAGCCCTGTAGTGTAGGGGTGATCACGTTCACCTAACACACGAAAGCCCCGTAGTGTAGTGGTTATCGCGATCACCTAACACGTGAAATGTCCCTGGTTCGAAACTGGGTGGAAACAGGTCACTGTTCCTTTTTCTGACTCCCCTCCTGCATTTTTAGTCTTAGAACAGACCGCGCTGTGAAATTTTACTTTGAATTATATCAATTATGAGTTAAATAATATGGAAGCTCTCTCTAAGTCAGGGGTCTCAAACACGCGGCCCACAGGGCTATTGCATGCAGCCTGCGAGCTCCTCCCGGCCCCCCCGCCCTCCCCCAACATTTACCTGGCCGACCCGCACCGGGGGCAGGGCAGGCTCCCTGCCTGCCTGCCTGCCCTGCCGCCGCGCCAGGATGCGGCTGGAACCTGGGGGAGGAGGGGCGCAGGGGTGTGTGTGGCTGTTGCTTCAGGCACTGCCCCAGCAGCTCCCATTGGCCACAGTTCCCCATTCCCGGCCAATGGGAACTGCTGGGGGCGGTGCCTGAAGCAACAGCCACACACATCCCTGCACCCCTCCTCCCCCAGGTTCCNGCCCCTGCCCTGAGCCCCCTGCTGCACCCTGACGCCCTCCTGCACCCCTCACCCCAACTCCCTGCCCTGAGCCCCCACCGCACCCCACCCCCCTCCTGTGCCCCCTGGGGGCAGGGAGGGGGCAGAGTTTGGGTGGGGATTTCGGGGAAGGGGTTGGAATGGGGGCAGGGAAGGGGTGGGAAGAGGCAGGGCAGGGGCGGGGCGTCATGGAAGGGGTGGAGTGGGGGCGGGGCCGAGGGGAGGTGTCAGTAAATGCGGCCCTCGGCCCAATATACTAGTCCTCATGTGGCCCTCGAGGTCATTTGAGTTTGAGACCCCTGCTCTAAATTATAGTCCCGGGTTCCTTACCCTTTCAGCTGCTCTGATAAATTAACATTTTTGTTAGGGGCGGGGGAAATTTTCATGAAGCCTTTTATAGGGACTAATGCTATCTAGGACTCTGAAATAATCTTAACGTGGCCCATAGAGTGCAATCCTTCCTTCTGGATTTGTCATTCCACAAGCTGAACTGCTCCTTACTACTGTCCAGGCTTCATGAGCCATGGGAGCAAGGGGCAGGCTGGGGTAGGTGCGACCGTGCAGTGCTGCCGGCTGGGAGAGCAGCCTGAGGCAGAAGCCTCCAGCTCGCATGATATTCCAGGCAGGACTGAATCTCCATGAGACGAAACGTAAAGAAGAGAATGACCTGGCGTCACTCCCATTCGGTGCTCTAAGAGGAGGATAGTCATGTCTGTCCAGGCACCCCTGATCGACCTCACCGAGGTCTGCCAGCTGAGCGGGGCTGAGCGGGACCCCGGCTGGCAGGAGCCGGCGGATGGAGCCCCAGACCGGCAGTGGGCTGAGCTGCTCAGCCTGCTGCCAGTCTGGGGCTCCGTCCGCCAGCCCCGCTCAGCCCGCTGCCTGCCTGGGGTTCTGATCATCCAGGCAGGCAGCGGGCTGAGCGGGTCCAGCAGACGGGACCCCGGAAAAAAGGCGCGAAACGATTGTCGGCCGGTGCTGGCTCAGGGGCTGCCTAAGCCAGGCAGCCCCTGGGCCAGCTGCAGCAGTTTGGGTGTGGGAAGGGGCTCAGGGCTGGGGCAGGGAGTTGGGGTGTGGGGGGGAACTTACCTGGGGGGGTCCCTGGCTCCCACTTGCATGTCCCTGCAGCTCCTAGGTGGAGGGGCCAAGGGGGCTCTGCGCGCTGCCCACGTCTGCAGACACCGTCCCCACAGCTCCCATTGGCTACGGTTCCCGGCCAATGGGAGCTGCACCTGTGGAGCTGGCAGTTGTGGCGGGAGTAGCACACAAAGCCCCCCTGGCTGGCCCTCCCCCTAGGAGCTGAAGGGACACAAAGCCAGGTAGGGAGCCTGCGAGCCCCCCCCATCACCAGCGGGGGTCCCGGGCCACCCCCAGAGCACCCACAGTGCCCCTGGACCACCCCCCAGCAACTGCAGCCTCATCGTCCAAGTTTTAGTCAGGGGTATATAGTAAAAGTCATGGCCAGGTCTCGGGCTGTGAATTTTTGTTTACTGCCTGTGACCTGTCCATGACTTTTACTAAAAATACCCGTGACTAAAACGTAGCCTTACTTATAACACATTGAGGGAGGGAGAGACCTATATGGCTTGGTCCTCAATATCTGAAACCTTAGTGTTACTCTCTCAGGTAGAGTTCCTCCCTTCAATGTAATCGGTACAATTGTTGGTGGCCTTTTCTGCAGAAAAGGACCTAGGGGTTACAGTGGACGAGAAGTGTGCCCTTGTTGCCAAGAAAGCTAATGGCATTTTGGGCTGTATAAGAAGGAGCATTGCCAGCAAATCAAGGGACGTGATCATTCCCTTCTATTCGACATTGGTGAGGCCTCATCTGGAGTACTGTGTCCAGTTTTGAGCCCCACACTACAAGAAGGATGTGGAAAAATTGGAAAGAGTCCAGCGGAGGGCAACAAAAATGTTTAGGGGTCTGGAGCACATGACTTATGACGAGAGGCTGAGGGGACTGGGATTATTTAGTCTGCAGAAGAGAAGAATGAGGGGGGATTTGATAGCTGCTTTCAACTATCTGAAAGGGGGTTCCAAAGAGGATGGATCTAGACC